>JAAGVU020000036.1:20327666-20354770 GCA_011763525.2 Mormyrus iriodes | reverse complement strand
AGAGGGAGCACAGGATCTCATGGGGAGAATTAAAAGAGAGGTTAGAAGTAGGAAAGTACCAAGGCTAACATCATCTGTATACCTGAATAAGCACTAAGTGTTTGTTATTCTTGACAATTTAAGTATCAAATATTCAAATATCATTAAAAAAAATATTTGACTATAATATCCAGAGGCAGAACGAGGTAAATACCCAGGAACGCATCCTTCTCACTCGCACGCACACACCTTTTCCACAGGAGCTCATAGAGGATATACAGCTGTAGATGCTGACATCTGTCATTTGCGCTTTGGCTTTGGGGGCAAATCCTTCTCCAAGGAGGGGCCCAGGATCTCCGGCTCAGCTCATATCCTATTTAGCTTAATTCTCTTATCCTGGGGCACTGAGCTGTTTCTACACAGTGGAGACATTCAAACACCTTTTTTACCCTCTTCACTGTGGGTATTTGGGATTCTGTACTTGTGCTCCTACTCTTGTCCTTGAATAGGCCACACACTGTCCCAAAGCTAATCTGGTTAGCATCCTGTGTCTTTGGGTAGACTGTGCCAGTTTGCCCTGTGTGCAGCTGCTGGGAGACACTTAGAGTCATAATTGTGATTCAGCCACAAGCAGTGATTGAATGGGATAATTACTGGAAAAGATTCTTTTCATTTTCATACAGGCAGATAAGGGATATTTTGTCCTGATGCAGTTATTTTGTGTGGACAACTTCAAAAGTGACAGTACGACCAAGACATTTTTCTTGACACAGGCATCGTTCTTTTGGGTAGCTACATCTCTGCCTCTATACCTTCCACTCAGCGCTGGCTTTCCAAACTGTGGTTTTGTTCTAAATCTGTAGCAAACACGCACTGTTAAATCATTAAAATTTATAACCCTCCATGGACCATTAAAATGTGGTTTTTACTTATCTTGAGAAACTGGGAATCTGTAGCGCATCTGAAAATAATTAATAAGCCACATATATTTGATCATTTCCTGTTAAACTGAAAGATTCTAAATAACATTTTTTATTGAATGAGAGCAGAGTTGTATTCTAATAAATAAAAAATCCAGTTGCCAATAACTGCTCACTTACTAACAGTCATGTCTTGACTGTATTTAAAATTGTTCTTCACCACTCACTCCTGCACTCTGACAATTTAAGCTGCATGAGTGAAAGATAGGCATGCAGCCACATAGTAAAATATTGGGTCATTTGCTACTGATCAGGCACATAGCCAGGCAGCAAACTTATGAGTTTGAATCCCCCTCTAGACCTAGCAGTAGGGTTGCCAGACACCCCCTGAAATTTACTTCTGGCTACAGGCCTAGTGAAAAGGATTGAAAAAAATATAAGCCCACGGACAGTAATAACTAAAAGCAGGCCAAGTTAAAGTCTATGTGTCACCACCTGTGTCTATCAGGGTTAGAACCATCTGAAAGAAGAGCCTGTGGGGGCACAGGGGACTGTCTCTATGAGCCAGAGAGCCTACAAAGGGATTCACCAGTAGGGTGTGGCATTCAGTCAGCCCGGTGCCCAGAGCCTGGGTTATACATGATACGTCTTAGCCTTCTGATCTATGCTTGTCAGGTGTTGGAGGTTCCTATCCTTAAAAAGTTTGCTGTTGTACCTTTGAATCAGTTTTCCCTTGCACTACAGAAAAACAGAGGAGTTCAATAACAAAAAGCAGCAGGCAGGAGGGGTTTGTCCACAAAACGTTTCTAGTAGGATAGATTAAGAGATCACTGACCACCAAGTCTTCAGTCTACAAAGTGGTTCCCTGTGAGTTTAAAGAAAGTGATTTGGCAGATTTCGGGCCTGGCTCCCTGCCTCTCATCCTCCCCCCATGCCGACAGCTGATTAATGTGTGAGCCAGCCACCCCACAAAATGGCAGTGGAGAGTATACCAAGAATGCAGCCTGGCATCAGGTAAGCTGGGGGGGGGGGATTACACAGACAGGCCAAGGGGCCATGGCCAGGCACATATTCCTCATGTCACAACAGGGCATCTGGGCAGACTTCCAACACTCTCAGTGTGAATTGAAACCTCTTCTTACCTTCCATGATCCTTAATTTTTCAGTTCCACAAACTCCAGGAGTCCTTGGAAGAAAATGTTCACTTGTATGCCTAGATTTATTGTAAGAGAATATCCCTATCTAGTAACAGAAAAACTTCCCATGTTTTAGATGTCTTCATCCATCATATATGCAGCAGGATGTACCATTGGCCTCTTTCGGGGGGGGGGGGGGTGGTACACACAGGAAGGGGCATAAATAAGGTGCAGTAAAGCAAATGCAAACCATGTTGCAGTACGATCCGTAAATTGTATAAAAAGACATATGAACTTGGTGATTTTTTAAAATTTGGATAAGGACTACAGAGACACTTGTTCAAAAGTTTAGTTTAATATTAGTGTTACATCTGTACCAAAATCATATTCCAAAAAGTATTTCATGTAATTTCTCCTGCCCTAAAACTTCAACAGTTTACTAAGAAATCCTTACGGAGATGCGCATCAGCAACCCATATTAGATACAAGACTAGTCAACCTGATTTAAGTCACAGACTCATTTTCAGAAACTTAAATCTCACTAAATTATTAAATAGGTCTATACACATATTAAATTAATCCAGTAGCAAGTATATAAAGCTTTTATATTAAGAGGATAGAGATTTAAATTTTTAAAAACTGTCAAACCACAAACCATCTAGAGAATAGGAGTGGTCCAGCGACAGTGTGCAGTGGAGGCCAGCTGCCTAGATCTTCTCCAGCTCTCTAAGGAGCTCCCTGAAGCTTGTGACGTACCACGAGCATCGTTCCTTCACCTGGGGTCGGACCACGTTTCCTCCAAATCCAATGAAAGCGTTCTGTAACCGAGGCGACAGTGAAACGTTTGGACACACCTACCCACAGAAACGTTTATTTGTGCTATTCTCTACATTTTACAATAATTATAAAGACATCAAAACTTAAAAATATGAAATTATGCAATAATCAAAAGAGAATATAAAAAAAATATTAGTTGCGGGAAGGGGGAGGGGCCAGCTCTGTGGTTTGGGACTCAGAAGGTTGCTGGTTCAAATTCTTGGGTCAGCAGAGCGATGCCACCAGTGGGCCCCTGAGCTAGGCCCTTAACCCCAATTGCCCCAGGGACTGGGATGTGTTTCCAGCTGGAGATCCCACATATACTGAGATCTCATTGGCAGTTTTTCCTTCACTCTCTGGTTAATTCCTCCCAAACTAGTTCTACTGTGTTTATGTCAGGTGCCCAGGTCATGTGACATGACACCACCATTCTCCATTGTAGATCATTTTAAAGGGACCATTTGAGGCAAAACAACTGCCACTGAGCTACCAAGCAAATGCTTTTCTCCCAGCAATCAATGGCGTAATTAATTAACGATATAAATGTAAAGTTCTATTTTTTGGAGGGATAATTGAAGCCACATTAAATACTGGGGGGTACACATCCCCCCGGTTCCTACGCCCCAGTCTGAGGCACCTTTTGCAGGAGCAGTACAGCTTCTGGACCACATTAGATACGTTCTGGCACATGAACCTGCAAGCTCTGAGTTACAGGGTCACCACACTTCATGGCTACAGCACTGGTAGGCTTTAAGGGACCCCTGCTGGTGATTACTGTACATGTCATGTGATTTTATGAAGGAAAACTGATCTTGGTGTGTACAGACTGAAATACCACCAAGTACTCAAAGTGGAAAAAAGTCTGGCCTTATGTGATACTTATTTTTTGGGGCTGTGAAAGTATCTTATGACTTTAATGCATTCTATTTCTTTAATCATGTTCATGCATGTGATATTCTGATGCCCATTTGGGACAACAGCATGTGGAATTCCAGAATTCAGAGCTAAAAATCAAAACGTTCAGTGAGCATCTCACTGGGAAGCTGGCGTTTGGAAGCATTGTTCTCTCATTGTCGTGGCGACTCTACGGCCAAGCTGGACTGAACTGGAAGTGGGTGCGGCAGTGGGACACGGTGACAGCGCACCACCAAGCAGCATGCCCCAAACGGTGTACTTACTGCGGGGGGGCAGGCCTCCATGTCCGTGGCACCGTCTCCAATCATCACCACCTTCTGGAAGCCATACATCTCCTTCAACATGCTGATCACTCTGCCTTTGCCACCAGACTCCGCCGTGGGCTGCGTCTCGTCAAAACCCGCGTACTCGCCTGCGCAGACTCATGTCAAATCAATGCAATAAGCAAAGAAAGCTGCCGAGCGGAGGGGTGGAGTGGTGCTCACCATTGAAGTAGAACTTGAGGCGGTTGGCATAGACATGGTGTAGGGGGACCCCGAGCTGCGAGGCGACGTGCTCCACAATACAGCGGAACCCACCAGAAATGAGGAACACCTTCACACCACCATGCTGCAGGCGTTCAACCAGCTCCCTGCACAAGTCCACAGACATCAGTATCGTGTATTAGCATATCGTGTGATTCCATTTCATCATGTTGTTATTTTAAATTTATTCATGATTACTGCATTTTGCCAACACAGATGTTCCCACAGCAAAATTACTGATGTGCACCATTTATACAAACATTTTCCTGTGTGCGATTTACAGAGCACGTTTCTCAACATATTACTGCAGTCCCTGTAAGATGGAGAAAACAGATTAAATGCCAAGTGCCCATTACTGTTACACCTGCTACTGCCTTCATGCCTGAGGCTGGGATATTTAACCCTGACGCTGCTAAAGACCAGTGCACAGCCTTCGCCCCAAAACCCCAGACAACCTGTACATAGAAACAGGAACAAAGGCATGACAAGTTAACTGGAACCCACTGTCACTTACTTAATACCTGGAGTCAGTTGGGGTGGGTGGTCTGTAATCAGCTTGTTCACTTGTTCCCGAGAGCATCTTATTATGGACAGCCGTTCAGCCAACGCAGTTTTAAATGACACTGACCCGCCCATAGCCTTGCGTGTCCTGAAATTCAGATCACACCTGTATTTATAATAGTGTAGATATTTATAAGGTTACATAACATTGGCCACCTGGTTTCCCTTCTTTGGAAAATTGGGGGGGGGGGTATTCCACAAAGCAGGATTTCCCATTAGCTGGATAACTTAAGCCAAACGTGAAGAATAGGTAAGTGACACTCCTATTGGACAATCCTTACTTTTCCTTTAAGTCGCTTGACTACTGACAAAATCCTCTTTAGCAGGACACCCCCGGGACAGCAGGACTAGGGGAGCATTAGGTAGTCGTAAGGCACGTAACAGCTGAAGGTGGATCACGTACATCTCGGTGACGGCGTCCCCCACGCCGCAAAATTTGGCCAGCTCGTCGATGCCCTCCTCCCGGATCACGGTGCTGTCCACGTCAAAGCACACGGCTTCTGCGCTTCTGAAGATCTCCTTTGTCTGGGCTAACGTCGTCATGGCGCTGTGCAATCCCCTGAAAATCAGATCACGCACATTACCCACAATGCCATCGGGATTGATAAGGGAATGCCTCGCTAAATGTGCAACATTAAAATGATTTATGATGATGCCAATGCCTTTGGATTAAAAGAAACAACATGACAGTGGATTCCGAGGGAGACTTTTTAGGTTAGGGGGTGCTGCATTGCATTTGGCACTAGTTAGGGAGCGCTTATCTAGTTTAGGCAGGTCACGAGATGAGCACGCCCCCGCCCAGTGCGCGCACCCATCCTCAGGTTGCGCACCGACACCGAGGTGTGGGCTGCTTCACCCCGGGGAATTGAAGGTTTTCTATTCAACCGAAACAACCCACGTACAACGAAAGTTCAGAAGAAATAATGCTTTTCAACTCTGTCACGTGCATTTTGCACCAAGTGCTTTTATTGCATTAAAAATCTTTCAACATGATCTATTACACTGGATAATTTTTTTAAATCAAGTTAACGTTTAAATGCAATCCATTCAGAATGAGGAGGTATTGTCTTAGCTATTCATCCAGCTGAAGATATTGCATCACCCGTCACGCAAGAGACACTTAATGTAGGTGGCATAAGGCGCTGATGCCGGCGAGTAAAGTTAGGCGGCAGTTTGTGTAATAAGATGTTACTTTTATCAATAAGACAACGCACACACAGATTGAAGATAGAAATTAATTTAGTGTCGTTTTTACGCGGTGAGAAAAAAGAATGTCAATGACAGCCCTGAAATTAGAACCGTAATTACCTCTTCCGTAAAACTCTTGTCAGCATGAAACGTTGATCTTCCCAAACAAATCCAGATCGCACGCTGGAGTAAAAAGGGCTACCGATTTTCCTTACAAATTCCAAGGAGAGTTTTAAACGATTCTGTAATAGTTCACCGTCTCCTAAGCGTCTATAAGCGGCTGGATGCCCTCAGTGCATTGGTCGGTACTCGTGAAAACCGACCAGCCGAGCAAATCAAAAAGCAGGCACATTTGGAAGACCGCCCTCCGCTGAAGTTGACCGCAGGGGATCGGAAGGTTACCCTGCAATGTACAGGTCTTGGGACGGTTGCCGTTTCCCCAAATGACCTGCCGAGGGTGCCATCAGGGTTAAGCAATCCGATCTTGGATCAGCATCTAACGGCAGCAGCGATGAGAAGTTTGCAAAATTAAGTCACGCAGAAATACAGTTAATCTGTGTCATTACGGTTAAAATGCATCATTAACAATCTAACAACGAAACTAAGGCAACAGGTTCTCAACGATTTTTGAATGGCTTTCCCTGTGTGCCTCTCGCAATCCGTAAACCAAGCGCTACAAAAAAAAAAAAAAAAAATCACCGCGCGCCGGTTACAAATACAAGCAAATCAAACAAGCCGACCTGCTCCAACCCGACGTCTATTACAACGAGCTGACGGAATCAGTGAGCGACGTGTCGCGCAACCAATCATCAATGAGAGCCGAAAGCCCGTGCCGAGGAGCCAACCAATCAGCGATGGGAGCTGCGTGTCAGTGCCGAGGAGCTAGCCAATCAGAATCATGGGGAGAGGAAGTGACAGAGCCTAGCGCATGTGCCACAGAAGAGTGTTCTAGAAACCGGCGAGGGCCTGTGATCCGCTACTCGCTCGATTCATTGTAGCGTCGGCTCTCGGCTGCCTTGTACCAGGATGACTGCTGTTAAAGCGCTGAACCCGAAGGCTGAGGTAGCCCGGGCCCAGGCAGCCCTTGCCGTGAACATCAGCGCTGCTCGCGGACTTCAGGACGTGCTGAGAAGCAATCTGGGCCCGAAGGGAACCATGAAAATGTGAGTGCGTCGGACCCTTTGTTAGCATCGCGGCTAAAGGCCGATACAAAACGTCTTCGCACAAGGCGGAGATTACTGCTCCCATTTGCGGTTAGGGCCATTAGGTAACCACCGTTCCCCGCTTTAACGAAGGGCGGTTTAATTGAGTCTTAACTAGTAAGCTGAGGCGCGAGGCCTCCTCGCGCTACCTAGCGCAGTCATTGCCTATGCACGGTTAGCATGGATTAGCATTGCGGCTAATTTTGCCGAAGTACGGCCATGTGCACTTTAATTTTACACGAAGCAACCAAAAACTGCCTATTTGCTGATTTTTCATTAGACTTAAATAATAATTAATAAGATTGATTAGTGATGGCTGGCTGAGGCGCGGCTTGGATGGGTGGGGTGAATTAGCATTTTACACACGTGGTTGGTGTCGATTTTGCTTAATCATAAGCCGATTGAATAGTATTGCAGCTCAAGAATTGTGACGTTACCAAGGCTGCCCAGTAGTCCTGTGCACCGTATAGATGGATGTGAAACATGCACTTTGCAGTCTTAGGCTTTGTCTGTGCAGTAAAACGCCCTGATGATGCTGTCGGTCTCCGGTCATCTGCTTACTTTAGACGTTGCCTAACCCGTCGTGTGTCCCCTTAGGCTTGTGTCTGGCGCCGGGGACATAAAGCTGACCAAAGATGGCAATGTCCTGTTGCATGAGATGGTAAGAGACGTGATGCAGTTTTCCCAAGCGCTCGAATTTGTATAATGGTGAATTGTGGTATTATACTTGCCTGGCATGTCTGCCGTCTGCACAGGGAACACCCATGTGTGCTTCGTAGCTCCCTTGGTCTTTACCCTGTTCTATATTGAAGGCCTGGTCTGTACCTCTGCATTAGAGGGTCTGTCATTGCTTCTACATGTATTCATCAGACCAGCATATTCACCGCAACTTCATGGATTGATTTTCCTGTCGATAGTTCCTATAATTTAAATTCCTGAATTATAAACCATCTCCTCCTGTACTTTTGGTACAGTAAATGTGCAAAAAATTACAATTAGTGTGTGTAAGCTTAATAACTGAAAAAGTAATCCATGGCTCATGACAGAATAGTCTTTGTTAAAGTGCAGTATTGTCATTTTAAAATTTAATTATTGGCGGGGTTTACTAACTAAATGGACTTTGATTCTTGGATGTTTCCAGCAAATTCAGCATCCGACAGCCTCTTTGATAGCTAAGGTGGCAACTGCCCAGGATGACATAACTGGGGATGGAACGACCTCCAATGTGCTCATCATCGGGGAGCTTCTGAAGCAAGCAGACCTCTACGTTTCAGAGGTAGACAGCTCTGAAGACCACCTGCATATTCATATGGTCATGATTAATCTGAGCGGCCAGTCTCATTGAGTTTGTTTTTTTCATCCCTGTTTTATTGTAGGGTCTCCATCCTCGGATTATTGTTGAAGGATTTGAAGCGGCGAAGGAGAGGGCTCTGGAGGTGCTGGAGCAGGTGAAGGTGACCAAGGAGATGGATCGAGAGACTCTCATCAATGTGGCTCGGACTTCCTTAAGAACCAAAGTTCACGCTGAGCTGGCAGACCTCCTGACAGAGGTGAGGTTCTTTGGTAATCACGCCCATGAGAGACTTGGATGCTTCATGCATTCCTGTTTGTGAGTGGAATACACTGTCGAGAAGTTACAAGCCACCAGGGATGCTTGGCGGTATGCAGTGCTTGTCAGCCTCTGCTAACTACCATCAGAGTACAAATGCTCCTTCCATATAGGCCAAAACTTTGTGTAGGGGTAGGGAGTGCTTATTTCTTACCCTTTTTTCCAAATAGAATCCTACCAAGTTAACGCTAATCTGCTAGTGAATGTGTGCTCAAACAGAAGCCTTCATACACCGCACATATGTAGACTCCAGGTTCCACACGCATGGCATCTGAACATGATCAGTCTTCACCATCTTTCAGGATGTGATGTTCTCATGGAATGAGAGTGAGTGAATAGTCTTGTCCATTTTAACTGTAGCTTTGCACGATCACAAGCTGCTTGTTCAGCAAGAGGCAGCCTGCTTGTCCGATCAGTGTGCATAGTGGAATTGTCTTCAGTAAGCCCCCTTCCCATGTTAGGCTGTGGTTGATGCCGTGCTTGCTATCCGGAAACCAGACGAACCCATCGACCTGTACATGGTGGAGATTATGGAAATGAAGCACAAAACGGAGAGCGACACAACGTGAGTTTTGGCGTTTACTATTTTCAGAAAGGGCTATGACGTCTCCACATATCAATCTTGTCCAAATGTCTTCATTATTAAATATTAACTTCAGTTCCTGTGCCACAGGCTGATCAGAGGCTTGGTATTGGACCATGGGGCCCGTCATCCTGACATGAAGAAGCGTGTAGAAGATGCTTACGTGCTGACCTGCAATGTCTCCTTGGAGTATGAAAAGACGTGGGTATCGCTGTCCTGAAAAAGGCTGAAGTATCACTATTAGGCCCTTGAACAAAGCCCAGAATACCAGCTCCTCTTGGGGCACTTTATGCTGGCTGACCCTGTACTCTGGTTCCAAAACTTGTCTGTCTGTGTATACGTGTGTTTGTGTCTCTTATGAACAGTACAATATGCAGCAACTACCCAGTTTGCCCACAGGGGTGAAGGAAGTGTTTCTTTGCTAAGAGTGGTGGGAATCGTATTTTAGTGGACCCTCTTGGCTCAAGCCTAAGTGACGACTGTGTGTTTCTGTGGTCTTGGTTTCAGCGAGGTCAACTCTGGCTTCTTCTACAAGAGCGCCGAGGAGCGAGACAAACTGGTCAAGGCTGAGAGGAAGTTTATCGAGGAGCGTGTCAACAAGATCATAGACCTGAAGAAAAAAGTTTGTGGGGATGGACAGAAGGGGTTTGTTGTGATTAACCAGAAGGTACGGGTGCCTGGGTTTCTATCTTTGACATGAACGACTAATGTTCATATTTGCCATCAGTTTTATGTGTGATTGCTGAAATGGTGGTATTGCTAATAGGTGATTTAATGCACAGGGAACACCCATGTGTGCTTCGTAGCTCCCTTGGTCATTAGCCTGTGCTATAGTGAAGGCCTGGTCTATACCTCTGCATTAGAGGAGCTGTCATTCCTTCTACATGTATTCAGTGGACCAGCACAGTCAAACTAAATTGTTGGTCTTCCCCAAGGGTGGCCAGTCTTATCTGCAAAGGGCCAGTGTGTTTGCAGGTTTTTGGGAGAACCTTTAGGTCAGATGTTCAAACCCAGGTGTGAGGAATCGGTTCTCTAATTGGTAGTCTAATTAGGGAGTTGCGCCAGAAACACACATACCCAATGTTTTTTTTTTCTGGATAAGATTGGCCACCCTTGGTTTGCCGTTTAACCGATGTGCTCACTCACTGGATTAATTGGCATCTCTCGCCGGACAGGGCATCGACCCATTTTCTCTGGATGCCTTGGCAAAAGAGGGGATCGTGGCGCTGCGCAGGGCTAAGAGGAGGAACATGGAAAGGTACAGCCTGGCCCTATTCCAGCAGCCTTGCAGGGTTCACAGTCACACAGGGCTGTGTGCAAATTCAGGGGCTGCATCCAAAGACCGAATGTGTCACAGCGCCGCAACACGGCTGTCCCATTTTGAAGGATCCTTAAAATACGGCCTAGAAATGCATCCTCTTTTTGCAGAGTCATGAAAGATTCACTGGGTGGGTCCTACACGGCCCAACGTGTCCCAGCTAGACGTTAGGAGGGGGCTTTGTGACTCGGGTAAGGGCGGGAACAGCCGGTGACGCAAATAGTCTTTGAAGGATGCTTTGAAGCCCCTGAATTCAGACATCGCCAAGGTGCTCTGTGTTTCTGAAGGAATGTGCTGTGTTCCTTAGAAGGCACTTTCACTGGCTATCTGGAGTGATGAGACCCTGCCTAGAGCTGTAGGATTGTCACCCAGGTACCCAGCGGTGGCCGTCTGGCATGGCTGAATTCTGCATTACTCTGTCAGTGGTTTGTGCAGTCAGACACCATGCAAGAGCAATGTCGTTCACTCGCTGTTTAGTGGAGTGGTGGCCATGTCCCATTTAGGTCCCCCACACGGGAGTGAATACAGTACGTACATTGCAGGAAGGCCAGTGAGGACGTGCCGTTCCACACAGTGTGACCACTGCCTTTGTCTGTAGGCTCACTCTGGCCTGCGGTGGCATCGCAATGAATTCTGTAGACGACCTGACACCAGAGTGCTTGGGCCATGCCGGACTGGTGTACGAGCACACGCTGGTAAGCCGTTCACATGGTGTATGTCCTGGAGAGGCAGTCGGAGGGTAGAGGGTTTGAAACTGCAGTGCCTCCTAATATTGCTGATTGGTTTGGCCGCCCCCGTGGTGCAGGGAGAGGAGAAATACACGTTCATCGAGAAGTGCGGTAACCCACGCTCGGTGACGCTGCTGGTGAAAGGGCCAAACAAACACACGCTGACACAGATCAAAGACGCCGTGAGGGACGGCCTGCGCGCCGTCAAGAACGCCATTGAAGACGGTTGGTTTCCCTGCTGCTAGCGCCTCAATGGTTTGCTGTTAAATTAGCATGGCTAGCTAAGTACCATCACTCTGCGGCTATACAAAGCGGTGGGTTTTGGAAGCCTGTGTGTGCTCACCGGGCCTGTGCTGGTGTCTCGCCCGCAGGGTGTGTTGTGTCCGGGGCCGGCGCCTTCGAGGTGGCCGTGGCTGATGCTCTGGTGAAACACAAACCTAATGTGAAGGGGCGGGCCCAGCTAGGAGTGCAGGCTTTCGCAGATGCCCTACTGATCATTCCCAAGGTACAGCGCTGCTTCTGAAGTTTACAAAATGTTTTGTTAGGTTTTATCAAGTTTAACTGACCTTGTTCTGTTTTAGGTTCTGGCGCAGAATTCGGGATACGACCCGCAGGAGACCTTGGTGAAGCTTCAGACTGAGCATAAAGAATCGGGGCAGCTCGTAGGTGTGGACCTCAACACAGGTAACTGCATTTCTGAAATGAATATCTGACATTGGCAGGGCACACTTAAGTAGGCCAGTGGGACGCTACGCTGGTGAAAATGGGTGGTAAAGAGGCTAAGGCGGGGTGCTGTGACCACGTAGAGCTGAGTATGTCCTCGTCTTCAAAAGGGGAGCCGATGATTGCTGGGGAAGCTGGCATCTGGGACAACTACAGTGTGAAGAAACAACTTCTACACTCATGGTAAGATGTGGGGTTGCTGAAGAATCTCCCATTTGTGGACTGCAGGGTGCATGTCACCCTAAATCCAAACTTTTCTTTCAACAGCACAGTCATCGCAAACAACATCCTGTTAGTGGATGAGATCATGAGAGCTGGCATGTCGTCCCTCAAGGGTTCAGCCTGACCTGGCCTTCAGCCTTAGTGTCCGTGGATAGACCTCCGTTCCCAGCAGTTTGGAAATCTTTGGTGTGAAGAGGGTTTTGTCCAAGTCAAGGCTACCAGTTCTCCCTACATCGTTTTTCCCCTCCCCGTGGAATCAGTTTTGTCCGGGAACATCTTAGTCAGATTCATGGCACTGAACTGTACAGTTAACCCCTTTATAACCAATAAAATGTTTTGCCCTGGAAATGGAGTGGCCGTTTGAATGGCTTGTTTTAAAGTTTCCTACTAACCTTCAAACAAGTGACAGATGTAGCGAGTTTGGTTGGCCTGCTGTTCATGGCCATCTGATCTCATTAGCATGACGGGAACGATGCACACACTGTTCAGTGAGGAGCTCATGGGGAAGCATCTGACAGATGGTGATGCATTTTTCTTTCACCGAGACACATTCGAACCTGTTTCCAACCAGCACCAGGCTGTTGCAAGGCTCATATACGCTATGGACGATTTAAGCACCAGTTAGCCTGTCAGCAGCTCTGAATGGTGGGAGGTTTCCAGTGTGACGGGGGAACATGCAAGCTGTAGCGAGGTACACAGCTGCGGCTATTCCAGCCCTCCCGCCCTGATCATGCCACTACTGATCTGCCTTTTCAGTGGGCTGGGAGCTGGACAGGTTACACAAACAAGTTTCAACTAGGTATTAACAATTGTTCTTTAATTGATAGCTATTCCCCCGGAGTAGTAAAATTAAGGTACTATTGATACAATAGCATTTTAAAATGTCCTAAAACCATAAACACTCAAACCTCGGCTGATAAATAATGCCTTTTACATCGCAGTACGTGCAGTTTCAAGTATGCATGTTAAATGCATTGTTATTAAAACAAAAAGACATGCAGTCTCTAACTAAAGTACCGAGTCATACAGTAAAACCGGAAAGGTTAAATGACTGAGGCAACGTTGTGCATCTCCCATTCAGGAACTTTCAGCAGTCTATCGTCCCTCTTCACTCAAGACAGCCCCCCACAGAGCCACAGCGTCCTGCTACCACATGCTGAGTGACACGTCCTCTCCCGCGAGCGAGAGCAGGATGGCCTTTGGGCTGTTCTCGAACAGGGCCGCCCGGTTCTGCGTCTGCCCTTTCTTCACCCAGTGGCCGTAGATCTTGAAGGCGCAGGCGTCGATAAGCTTGCGGATGGGCTTCACGGCATACGGGTCGCTCTTGATCACCTCCTTGGTGACGGGCTTGGCACGCCGGTAGTTGCAGTAAATACGCATGGAGGCGAGCACAGTTAAGCAGATGACCTAGAACAACCACAAGGGCAGGGCGTTAAAAGACCCCAAAACAGAAACGTCCTCATTGGAGCACATCTGCTCTTACATCTGCCGCACCTTAAACTTCCTGTAGGGACTGAAATGACGCACTTCCTCCACTGTGTACTGCTGGAAGAAGGGGTGGTTCAGGGCATCCGTGGCAGTGTACCGTTTCTCGGGGCTGACCACCAGCAGCCGGGAGATCTGGCAGGGGACAGACATTTTCAGCTTTAAACACGTGCAACGGCCCCGGGACAGTCAAGCTTGCAGGACCACGACGGCCTGTCGTACCAAGTCTTTGACCGTATCCGAGCGGTCGTCCCACTCCGGGGAGCTGAACTGGTAGTTCCCGGCCAGAATCATCCGGAGCATCAACATCTGTTTACGATGCCAGAATGGCGGGGAACCGGCCAGCAGGGTGTACATGATGACTCCGCAGCTCCATCTGACAGGGAACATGCGGAATCCTTTAAAGGATCATCTCCTCCATCTTTTATTTGCTATTACTTTAAGTTATTTCCTCTTTGAGGTGTCCTTGGGTTGATTAAACGTGCTATATAAAATCAAAATAGCTGTATATCCATTAATATGCTGGACCCAGTGTTTACTGCAGCACACGCAAACACGCTATAGCAGCAATTTAGAGTCAACTGGTCACGTGACCTGTGGTTCCCCTGACTGTAAGGAAGGGGAGCAGAACTGAGGAACTGTAAGGAAGCTGTGGCAGGGAGCCGTGGGCCAGGTGGTACTCACAGGTCGACAGCAGTCCCGTACCCAGGGTGGCTCGGGTCCATGGAGCACTCGATTATTTCAGGTGCCAAATACCCAGGTGTCCCGCAAACCTCTGTAGCACGGTGACAGACAGACAAGAGTGAAAATCAAGCACTTTTATACAAAATGAATTATTCTCATATTTAGTAAAATGATATTACCGCCTGGACACTGCGTTTTAAAAGTGCCCTTTCAATTCAAATGCTTTTCAACTAAACAAAGCAGTGAAATGGAGGGAAACTGCTTTTAACATTCACTGTTTTGCAAGCGCTGGACACCCGTGGCTTTCCGTCCTACCAGGCCATCTAGTCTGTTAAAATTACACAGACATGCAATCAAACCAAACTGGTGCAAACATGGTGCACAATATAACAATTTCAGGAGGGAAAGTGCAGGCAAACTGCACTGGCCTGAAGACAAGGACCCACCATTGAGCTTCTGCCCCTGATCAATCTGCACGGAGAAGCCGAAGTCGGTCAGCTTGATGTTCATGTGGTCGTCCAGCAGGATGTTTTCAGGCTTCAGGTCTCTGTGGACAATGTTTATGGAGTGGAGGAACTGGACCACCTCCAGCAGAGCACGCATGATCTTCCTGGGGGAGGTTAAAGGGGAGCGGAGCTGCACTTTCAATCTGCCCCCAACAGAATAATCAAATAATTTCTGTGAAGTTCAACAAATAAATGTATTAAGGGATGCTAAAAGTCATCGGTACCGGCTCTCCTTTTCGCTCAGTGTAACTTTCTCTGTGAGGTAGTCAAACAGCTCTCCTCTTCTCATCCTGAGGGAAATTGTCACAGATTCACCATAACATGATGGTGCCCGTCTTGGAGCCAAGACACAGCTGGCACCATGCGGTAAGCATGTCCCAGAGCCATTACACAAACGCTGACCCCCTGACCTTTAGTGAATCGAATCACTGAGCCAAACGATTTGTGCCAGGGTGGGTGTGTGATCCACACAGACTGAGCGGCTCCAGGGAGCCCCCAGGCTCAAATTTCACTCTGCGACTCAGACCAGGATGTTCCCAGAACATGAAGTGTATGTTTGTGTGTATATATATATATAGTGTGAGGGGTTACTCATGCAGGGAAGGGAAACCTGACACACCAAACTGCCCTTTGCTGGGGTGTTTTGGGAAGTGTGGGCGACCCCCGTGACACCCAGGCTTGGGGGAGTAAAGGCAGGCAGGTGCCATCCAGCCACAGAAATACTGGCCAAAAGGGTAGTATTACCCTAGTATACAGGGCAGCAGTATTAATGTGCTGCCTGAGCACAGGGTACCCTGTGCACGGGCATTTTATTTACACATTTACACTTTGCCATTGGTGCCTCATAAAGTGCTTTGGGACACGACACTTACAAGTCAAACACCAGGAAGAAGAAGGCCTTGGTCTCGTAGCAGTCCTTCAGCTGTACTGCAGAAAGAGTGAAGGCGGATTAGCGAAGAGCAACGAGCATCCAGGGGAAGAAGGGAAATGGCAGTGAGGGAAGGAGGGAGCAGGGGATCGACAGACGGTTGGGTGCAGCGTCGGCAGGGAATGTGGATGCCGTACTGTTCCGTCGTGGTGAAGAGGGAGCTGAGCCGGAAGGCAAAGCTTTCCATTCACCAACCGGTCTACGTTCCTACCCTCACCTATGGTCATGCTGACTGAAAGAATGAGATAGCGGATACAAGTGGCAGAAATGAGCTTCCTCCGCAGGGTGGCTGGGCTCAACCTTAGAGAGGGTGAGGAGCTCAGACATTCGGGAGGAGCACAAAGGATAGCCACTGCTCCTCCGCATCGAAAGGAGCCAGCTGAGGTGGTTCGGGCGTCTGTCTAGGATGCCTCCTGGACGGCTCCCTGGGGAGGCCTTTCAGGCATACGTACACACTATGGCCAAAAATATGTGGACATCAACTGATCCAGCATCTCATTCTAAACGTCTTCTGGGAAGGCTTTCCATTAGATGCTGGAACATTGCCGGTGAGAGCTGCTGCCCTTCAGGCCGGGTATTGATGCAGGATGATCAGGTACCTTTCTGGGAGATTGTTTGTCCCATCACATTTTAACCTTCACGGTCACCTCACTTGCGGTTGACCAGCAGAAATGCAGCAAACTGAGGTGTTGGAAAGATGGTGTCATATGATGGGAGCATGTGGAAAGTCACTGACCTCCTCTGTATGGCCACCCATACTACTGCTCATGTTTGTTGCAGGAGATTGCGTGACTGTGTGCTTAACTATACGCCAGTGTCAGCAAGGGGTGTGGCTTAATTAGGCAATTCCTCCAATTAGCAGAGGTGTTCACATACTTTTGGCCCTATAGTGCGTGTCCCTTTTCGTAATGTCCATTAATATTTCAAGACGATAAAATCACAAAAGCTTAGAACTAGACAAACTGCCTCTCGTTTGACTCAAAAATAGCTTGTGACTCAGACAGGACAAAAATCACCACCTTGCAGTTGAATCAGTCAGCTTACTGATATTCTCCTTGCCGTAGACCTTCCTCAGAATGTCAATCTCCTTTAAGGTGGCCTCCCGGATCTCCTCGATCTCCTGAGGAGTCATTTTGTCAGATGGGGTGATGTCTATGATCTTGACAGCATACTCCTGGCCGGTCCGTTTGTCCACGCAACGCCGTACTACGCTGCTGACGCCTCTGTGAGGAGGGCATTCTGATTACCATGACAATCGGCATCCCTGTGACCTTTGACCCCAGGCTCACGTACCTTTCGGCCTGGCCATTTACGGTTTGTGACACAACTCTCGTTTACTGTATTTGATGCTGAAGCTCTATAAT
Organism: Mormyrus iriodes; assembly: GCA_011763525.2. NCBI lineage: Eukaryota > Metazoa > Chordata > Actinopteri > Osteoglossiformes > Mormyridae > Mormyrus > Mormyrus iriodes. Next base: position 20,337,379 of record JAAGVU020000036.1, on the reverse strand, counting down.
TATTCAGCAAAAATAAAACCACAATGGTCAATTCATAGAGATATTAAAGTCATTAATTAACACAGAACACTTATGGTGGGATGTAATCTGACAAAACACCAAGTATCTGATCAAAAACCTCAGCCGGTTCAGGTGTAAAAACAGCACCAAGCCACCAAACTGTTACACGGGCACATTACTGAGTGTTTTGCAACTGCGAACTTCTAGGAATTACATTGTTATCTTTCCAGAACAGGAACGAAATGTTTCTTTACCTGAGGGGAGAACTAATGCAGGGGGTGTGCGTGGGGGAGGGTCTTCACAAAATTACCCAACTCAGTTTCAGTCATAGTCATAGTGTTTTGCACTTTGTCCACTAATATACACATACACACACACACACACACACCTTCCTTTAAAAAGACGGGTCAAAAATTGTTAACACTACCATGCAACACAACTGAAACACATTCATGTTACATGTAACTGGCCAAGAAGCAAACTTCCAAGAAGCCAATAACATCTCCAATACAATTGCAAAACTCAAAATCAATATAACAATCTCAAATGTGGAGACCAAGCCGTTCCCTCTTTACAAAGGTCATGTCTGACCCTGGTGTGGCTGCCAGACATGATCTAGTGAACGACACGTGTATGACCCGTTTGGCTGCAGAACACAAATCTGCACTGCACACTAAATGCAGATACAAAACCTGCTTCTGCACTAATTAGGAAAAACGTAATAAACTTTAAGCAAAACACTGAGAGTGACTGAATGTTTCAAAACGAGGGTAAAATGGCAATACCTTCCAAGGATCTCCTTGGGTTCGTACTTCTCATAGAACTCCTGGGCCCCCACCCAATCAGGGATCTCATCTTCTCTGGTCATTCTGGGGTCAAAGGTTATCCGAGGCTATGGAGCTACAGGATACAAATTGTAGTAACAGGGGTAAAAGCAGAATAACAAGTCATCATTTAACCCTCACCCTATTTTAGCTTCACACTAAGAGGCTTAAACGTCCCAGTCTAATCGATAAAAATGCATTTAGTTCAAGGCACTCCATTTATGTATTTCAAGCATAAACCTTATGTGAAATTAAGCTGCAGTCCTTGACACCTAGAGGGTGCCCTTCTTCAGCAGCTCTCCAGCTGCCCATGGAGAGAGAGCAAGACACCCGATCGTTCCTGAAATGCCAGTTATGAAATTGCATAGCGTTAAAGATAGGCTGATGAGGCATTTCAGAGGGGTGAACAGTAATCCAGAACGATACATGCTTAAGGATATAATAAAACTGAACCTAAATTATTTAACTATAAATTGACTAAATAATTTTATATGATACCAAGTTGCAAGCATGATTATACTTTAATTCAAATCTAATCCCAATACTGTGGACACCTTCACCAACAAACGACATAAAAGCAAATGTGTAATTCTAAAGCCGCCAATGGGACAGGATTAACTTTCACTACAATAAAGCTACCTTAAATTTTATCTTGGTCGGATCATTAATACTAGTAACAATCCAGTTCCCACAGTAGTTATAGTGCAATAATATTCATAAACCTGGATCATGCGTTTAATATATTTTTTCACTATCTAAATACCTTTATTGACGCATGCCAGTCTGAGGGACAGAGATGTCTCAGCCAACAGAAAGCATGCTGCTGATAATCTTACATGGTACTTCATCTTAGGTGGTAGATGGTACTTCATCGTAATAAATGGTCTGACAGTTAACATTTGGCATCAGAAACGACTAACTGGCCATTCATAACTTTTAAAAATAACTGACTGAATATAGTTATATTAACTACTGGGTAATTTCAATTTTTCACACGTATACTGTATCTGGTGTTTTCGTGCAGCAATAACACGAATCTGTGACTTAAACTCTGTAACTTGACAAAAATCACTGACCTTCTCCCATCCCTTAAGGCCAATAATTCTCCATGGTATTATACTCACCTCCAAAATACTGGCCTACTCCTTCTGTAACACATAATCCATCGTTTTATTAAACTATAACGACAAATGCTCGTAATAGTCAGATGCACGCGCAGGGGGATCGGTGAGCGTTCAATGAGAAATACACGGAAACCGCCTTTCCTAAAGCGAAGGTGCGTCTTCGGCCGGTGGGCTGTGGAGTGCGGGGCCTGGGAGAGGCCGAGCCCAGGAGGAAGCAGCGCCGCAGGAGCTCCAGCAGCCCGAGCACTGCGCCGCTTCTCATGCACTAAGTGACATTGCACAGGCTACACCCCGCGCGCTGGGTGTCGGCATGGAGCCGCGCACAAACAGCCAATCAGAGACCTGCGTTCCGTTCTATCAAAATAAGAGTCCCTCTGGGGGCGATAAACAAAGACTTTAAGGTATTCTCCCGTTACTCCATCAACACTGAGGTCGCGCTATTCGGAATATTACCGGGATTTTTCACGCGGTTTTCAAGCGTTTCCTCATATCTTCGCACGTGAAAAAGGCTAGGACACGCAAGGCTCTCGGGAAATTTCAAAATTCAAACAGACACCAAGGCGCCATTAATTTGCATTCTCGAGATTATACTCTGCATAATATTCAATACAAAAAAAAATCACAAAACCCTTTATCGTGTAAGTGTATGCCTACCTAATAGACGTACGACACGTCCCATACACTGTTTACAACGTGCCTAAAACAAATGAATATTTGAAGGTTAGGTTTTGGGGCGCCGAGCTACGGCCTGTATCTGAACTACTGTATCTATCAATGCAGACAAAACATACCCAACAGCGCAATAGTCCGTCACAGTCGTCGGTGGAAACAGTGCAGACCTAAGTATCCATCTTCATGTCCTTAGAGGTAACAGCGGTTACACTGAAAAACAAAAGTGATAAGGTATTAAAGAAAAAGTCGAGCGGAAAATCTGCCCTTCGGCTGAAGCGCAGCTGCTCATGCCGCTTCCGCGTTTAGTCACGTGATTTGGAGTCAAACAAAACATGGCGATCGAAACAGGCGCGTGTGAATCCGCCGGGGTTTATGATGCCAGAAGATACTAATAGCTGGATTTAATCTACAGGATTGTATTTAGTGTCTGCAGTGTAATTAACCTTTGTACATCTGTTACGAGTCTGTAGGTTAATCCTCAAGTAAGAATTTCACTCCCCGTTGGCAATAAAATTTTAAATCCTACTCCCCGTATTTTTGTGGTGCCGACAGGCGCAATTCTGAATGCATTCGCTCAACATTAATGGATATTCGTCAGCATCATACTACCCACTAACATACTGTGTGATGGTCGCTGCTCAGCGACTAAAACCAGCATCAAATCCATTTCCTGGTATTTGCTAACATTACCGTAATGTACTAGCTTTCGAGACTTTATGAGATGTGATATTATAAAATGAATGCAAAATTATTTAAAAATGAAAGTTAATCGAAACGTTGTCAGACTAATAGTTACGTGAAACGGGTTAACAACATCAGGAGTAAAGGCAGATGTAAGAAACTACGTCAGTTTGTTATTGACTAACCTAGAGAAAATGTCACGTGCCAGTAACTGTCACAATCTACTGCAGGACCGTCTACTCAGCTGACGTAAGCGGAAGGGATATGGAGATTGTCACTACAGTAACACACTATGAGCGCATCGTTTCATTGTCCATACAGTATCAGAGAACATCCATCCATTTTCGGTAACCACTTATCCTACCCAGGGTCATGGAGGGTCCAGAGGCTGGGGTTCCAACCCATCACAGGGCACACCCACACACCAGTCATTTTGGTATCTCCAATCAATCTCAATATGATTTTGGGGGAAGGGGGGACCGGAGTACCCAGAGAAAACCCTGTAACCACATGTGGAGAACATGCAAACTCCAAACCCATGGAACCCTGGTGGAGATATGATCCTTGGTGCCAGAGGTGTGAGGTGACAGTGCTAATCACTGCATCACTGTGCCACCCCCAGCTGGGAACAACAAATGCAAATTAAATTCAAATAAAGTCATATCTGTTCTGAATATAGTATCCAGCACTTCGCAGTTTAATTGTTTAACATCCTCTTTCCAAGCATCAAATTATGATAAATATAGTTGGAATCCAATTTAAAAAGATTGCACTTGTTTGGGTGACGTTGAAGTGTTGGTCATAACTATCCAAACTCCAGAGGTAACCTTCATTAAATAAAATTCAAAGTGTGACAGAATGCAAAAAAACATCAGAATTTGGGAGAAAGTGATGTGGATGATTTATTTTCAATCAGTATATTGAAAGCATGTTTATCCAATATATTAGGGCAGACATTTTAATATCTGATTCTACAGTCAGCAGCCTTTCAATGAGAAGGAGACCTCGAAGCCCTAATTACATTATAACTTAAACCTGATGGCAAAGCAAGGCCAGCGATTGTAAAAGTACAGCTATATCACACAAAGCATGTGTTCTGGATTCCCATCTTCATTCAAAACTGCATTTCCCATGTCTTAGGACAACCCTGTAGGAGAAGAAAAAGATTTGAAAAATTTAGCCTTGAGCATAAAAGTTTTTGACATACAGTCCAAGTCACACTTATAGACCATACTTTCCCAGGAATTTAATCTCTCATTTGGTTTCATTACATTTCACTGCAAAACTGCGGCCAAATGAGATTGGATCCCATAACACGAAACCCAATCTAGAGTCGCTAAATGAAATGATGACACTTTATTGATCCCGGTGGGGAAATTCCCTTTTCATCTACCTCATCTTGCTCTCCATGACACGCAGGCACATGTAGGTGAGTGCGAGCATACCGACGAAGGAGAGGCTGCTATGGGTACAGGGGCCCGATGGAGGACAGGGCACACTTACCGCTGGAGAACTTGCACTGTTTGAGCACCTCGCTGAAGCCCTCGCACAGCTTGAGGTCGCTCTGGCTCTGGGCACACTCGAGGAACTGCCTCAGCTCGTAGGCACAGGGGCTTTGCTGGGGTGCCTGCTGGTACATGGGCTGGGCTTGGTAGGGCTCCTAAGGGAGGGGGTTCAGGAAGTAAGCATACTACAGGCCAGCCACAGTTTCTTCCACTACTGACAGGCAACAAAAGAGTTACCTGGTAGGTGACGTCTGGCCTAGCTGCCTCGGAGCCCCCACTGCCCCCCCCGAAGCCTCCAGTCATAGCATGTCCTATGGTGTGTCCCACCGCAGAGCCCACAGCGACACCTGCCGCTGTAGACGCCATTTGCGCGAACATTCCTGGCTGCCTGGGAGCGGCGGCCGGAGCAGCCATAGCGGATGGGGGCGGATGGGCAGGAACTGAGGATGGAGGTGGGGCCGCCCTGGCCATTGGAGGGGGCGAAGGCGGTGCCCGGCTGTTATGACAACACAGAAGCATGACTGGAAGTCAGCAGCCATTCCGGAATGGGAGTCACGTGATATTACGGCAAGTTTTTAGGTTTTGACTCAAATAAGTGGTAAGCATGACGGAATGTAAACGGCGTGGTTCTGTATTGCCCTTCGACCTTGTCCAGGATAAACAGCTGGAAGATGGATGGATCTATACTGTGCTTATCAATTCACTGATGCGAGATGTCAATGCTCCACTGCCGGGACATTCTAGATGTGTTTACCACTAATGAGCCTCAACAAGTACTACTAGTAATAATAATAATAATACTACATTTCTCTTTCATTAATAGAATATTTCTGACAGTTCAAAAGCGTCTGTCATTTCGCCATTTAAAACTTTCCAGTTTACCACATTTTTATGAAACATTAAAACTGCCTTAATGTACAATCATATCTAAGTATCTGATTTATCTAAAGGTTCTCATTAACGATACAGAGCCTGACGCGGATAAAGCAGGTAGGCCGCGGTGGCAGATAATACGGCGTTTTTAAATATCCCGACCTGGCTGGAGGAGCCACTCTAGACGTCCGGCTTCTGCTTCCTCTGGGCATCTTTAACGTAAAGTAACAGTTAATCGTCTGTTTATTAACTTCTGAACAACTAGACCAACGCGATCGCGTCTCAACACCTTGAGTACGGTCGACCTTGCGGGAAGCTACAAACTGTACGTATAAATCCTCAGCGAAGCCAGAGCGTTCCGTCTCCTTACGTCATATCCTGTGACTACTTCCGGTACAAAAACCGGCTGCAGTATAGCCCAGAGTTTACAGTAGAGTTATTAACGGAAAGCATCCCGTAAATCAGCCAGGAGGAGATCAACTAAAAACTCACTATTTGTTACATTTATTTTTGTTTTTCAATTCTGTTAGATCAGTTGTGTGTATAAAATGTAATTCCATGTTTAATAAAATTATAAATACAGGCCTACATTATAAATATATTTTAAAAAGCATATTCTGAACCATGATATATTTATTAATCTGTGTTATATGTTTGGTAGCTGTAAGCCAGATATATGCGAATCTTAGTAAAGGTGCTTTTGAATCTCAAACTGTTTCAACAGCAGGCGCTAGTTCGCACTGTTGCCACCAGGTGTCACACTCGTGATTATGAATCGGGACACAGTTCACTTGTCAAAATGAAAATTATATGCAGTGGTCACCACCTGCCAAAACATGGGTTCCCAAGGCTTACTGAGACGTGTGGGGAGTGAAGGCTGGCCCGCCTGGTCTCATATCCCACAGAACAGCTACTGTATCACAAATTGTTGAAAAATTTAATTCTGGCGATGAAGGAAGGGCGTTTAGAACACATGGCGCATCGCAGTTTGCTGCATATGGGGCTCCATAGCCACAGAGCGGTCAGAGTGCCCAGGCTGACCCCTGTCCTCCAGCCAAAGTGCCTACAACAGGCACGTGAGCAGCAGAACTGGACCGTGGAGCACTGGAAGAAGGTGACCTGGTCTGATGTCACATTTTCTGTCACATCATGTGGACGGCCGTGTGCATGTGCATCATTTACCTGGGGAAGAGGACACCAGGGTGCACTATGGGAAGAAGGCAAGCCGGCAGAGGCAGTGTGATGCTCTGGGCAATGTTCTGCTGGGAAACCTTGGGTCCTGCCATTCATGTGGATGTTACTTTATCATGTATCACCTACCTAGACATTATTGCAGACCAAGTACACCTCTTCATGGCAACAGTATTCCCCGATGGCCTCGTTCGGCAGGATAATGCGCCCTGCCACACTGCAAAAATTGTTCAGGAATAGTTTGAGGAACATGTTAATGCTGACTTGGTGTTGACTTGCCCTCCATATTCCCCAGATCTCAATCTGATCGAGCATCTGTGGGATTAGGTGGGCAAACAAGTCCGATCTATGGAGGCCCCACCTCACACCTTATGGGACTTAAAGGACCTGCTGCTAATGTCTTGGTGCCAGATACCACAGGACACCTTCAGGGGTCTGGGGGAGTCCAGGCCTCGATGGGTGCGAGCTGTTTTAGCAATATGAGGGGGGACCCACACAATATTAGGCAGGTGGGTTTAATGTTATGGCTGATCGGTGTATAGCGTTTAAAGCTTTGAATTTAAAGAGAGGACCCTGAAGCAGTGAAATATACATGTATGCAAACATACAATTGCCTTTAGTTTACATAGGCAGTTACAATAGAAATTAATATGCACTGCACTGGAAGTTTCCCTTATTGCTGTGCAGAAACAAAGGGGATGGAGCCTTCTGAGGCACAGTATCCCCTGGCCATATGTACAGAAGCAAAAGGTTGCATGGAAACAAAGGCTGGGCTGTGCGTCAGGACGCCACCTCTGTTACTGAAACCCCGCTACCCTCCATTGTCCTGGGTGTATGCAGGCTGACCTCTGACCTGCACTCAGCGCTGTCAGACGCGCACACATATTGATGTGGGAGCTGGTGGGGCCCCAAGGCTGCATCCAGACAGGCCTCCATTAGTCCGCCAATAATCTTTTCAGTCAAAATATCTCAAATTAGTTTTCTGTAGTGATTTTTATTTGGCCATAATTACAGATTCACCTCATATACATATGTTGAGAGGCGTCAGAATGAAATTTTAGACTTTTGAAGCAAATAATTACACCAATCACAAGGTATACATTGTAACATGGCAGGGTTATCATCATTAACGAAAAATTTCAGTAAACTTACATAAGATACGAATATAAGATAAAAACTACAACTGAACGAAAACTACACATATAACTTTAGAAATTAACTGAAATAAAAACAATCATCAAATACTTCCGTTACCGTTTTAAAATACTGTTTAGTTAAAGTAAATGATTATGTTTGGTTCTCGTTCATGCAATGCACTTGAACTACAGAAACAGCTGGAATTACATCGTGACATTTTGAAGTTCCGTCTAACCCTATAAACAAAATTGCTAAAACTTAAACTAAAATATATAAAAAGAAAACAGATATACGTCTTTAAATTATAATAAAGCTACACCAAAACTAAAACTTAACTGGATTTCACATTAAAAAAATACAGAAACAAAACACTAACACTGACGAAAGAACATAAATATATGGTATATAGACACAGGTATATGGTGGTGTATTTAGCTAGTCTGCAGCCTTTTGGAAGGCTTTTTAATGCCATAGTGAGGAATCATATAAACATATGATGTACCTCAGCCAACCTTTCAATCCTCTAGCCATATTTGCTTTCAGTTTGATCAGAGAGGGTAGAAAATGTGCTTATATACAATTTTTGGTCCAGTCTACTTTCTGACTTTATGCTAATTTTCCCTGGAACTCTGGGCTGCGACAGCGCAGCCCCATACGCAGAAGGGTGCGATGCACTGTGTGCTCTGATACAGTCGTTTCATGTGCAGAATTAAATTTTTCTGTTAGTTGTGCAACAGTAGCTTTTCTGTCGCTCCGTACCAGACGGGAGAGTCTCCGCTGCCCCCGCGCATCAATGAGGCGTGGGCGCCCCACACCCTGTCGTCGGTTTGTGGTTTTTCCCTCTTTCAGCCACTGTTGGTAAGTGCTGACCACAGCTGACCGTGAGCACCCCACCAGCCTGGCCGTTTCGGAGATGCTCCGACCAAGTCGTCGGGCCATGACAATCCGCCCTTTGTCAAAGTCACTCAGATCCTTACGCTTGCCCATTTCTCCCAATCTGAAATTAAGCTGCAGTCTTTGACTTCAATGGAGCGTCTTTCCGCCACGGCACACCAGCTGCCTGCGGAGAGACAGCAAGACATTAGAACGTCCCCGAAATGCCAGTAACGGAATTGCGTAGCTTTACACTTAGACTAATGTGGCATTTCAAGAGGGCGAACGGTACACTGAGAACATGCTTAAGGAGGTAGATGGGGAATGGGGAACCTGATCCATGGGGGGCCGGTGTGGGTATGGGTTTTTTTGATGACTTTTCAGTCAGCCAATAACAGTGGGTCCCCAGGACTGCTTTAGTTTTGGATGATTGAGAGGCCACCCCAAAAACCGGCACTCACACCGGTTCTCCATGGATCAGGTTCCCCACCCCTGACGTAGTGATGTTGCAAGCACACATACTTTTATTCAAATAAAATCACAATATTGTAGACACCATCACCAACAAAGTATACAAATATAACGAGAAAGCTGGCTGTCAGAACGATAGCAATGTAACCCCCAGACAGCCCCGTCACCCCCCCATCTAACCTTTACTCCTCCCACACCCGGAGCCAGTACAATTTCTAGAATTACTGGAGAGATCAAATGGAAATGTGAAAGCCAATAAATATGTTTTTCCCAGAATGCTCCGAGTCCTAATCATGCCACATAACTCTGAAACTACACCTGTTCGTTTATTGCACATTCCACTTGCAGGCCAATCTTTACCC
>JAAGVU020000036.1:20289206-20327566 GCA_011763525.2 Mormyrus iriodes | reverse complement strand
AATAAGGGGGTGATTTTAGCAGAGGTTTTGAAATGACTAAGCTAACACACTTTGACAGGCATAATAGCATAGTTTTATACCAACATAAAGATCATTTAAACATCATCTTCTTTGGCTGCCTAAGACTTTTGCACAGTACTGTACATTTTAAAATAATGTAAATTACACAGAAATTGAGGTTTAAAATCCATGTTTAGATTATGAAGCCTTATTAACAAGTATTCTGACCATATAATTTATCCTCAGAAAAAAATTGTACAATATAATATTGCCTGACTGCATTTGAAAACAAACTGTATTTTTTGTTCAACTTCTTGTGTAAGTAGTAATGTGTATAAGTGGTGATGGAATGCAAAATCTACTCTGTCACTGTCAGTGTAATATAACCTTTATTTCCCCCATCCGGCTTCCCCCTCCATATAAATGGGGCTGAGGTGGAGTGTGTCTCCAGCTTCAAATGCCTGGGTACCCACATCTCTGAGGAACTTTCCTGGACAAAAAACACTTCCAGTCTGGTTAAAAAGGCGCAGCAGTCACTTTCCTTTCTGCAGAGGCTAAAGAAAGCCTGCCTGTCTCCTCGGATTCTGCTGAACTTCCCCCACTGCACTGGTGAGAGCATATTGACTGACTGCATTATGGTGTGGTATGGCAATTGCTCCATAACTGACAGAAAGCCCTGCAACGGGTGGTGAAAACTGCCCAGCGCATCATTGGCATCCCGCCAACCATCGCAGATCTGCAGCATGCACGGTGTCTGCGACAGGCATGCCTCGCACCCCAACTATGGACTGTTTACCCTCGTCCCATCAGGGCGGCGCTACAGGAGCCTCAGGTCCTGCACCAGCAGGCTCAGGAACAGTCAGAACACCATCACCATTCTGAACTCTAAACCCTTACCACCCAATAGCTGATCTTTTCATATATCTACTTTGGCTGCACTTTATGTACTTTTCACCAGGTTACATATATATATTCTGTACATAAATATCTAATATATCAATATTTATTCAGCATTATATATCGGTACAATCAGATCAGTACTCATATCTAAATACTCTCACTTGTATATACTACTGCCTGTAAATTCAAATTCCATTGATATATATATATATTCTCATTTGTATGCTGACTTATTGCACCTTACTCTACTATTTGCACTTTCTGGTTAGACGCCAAACTGCATTCTGTTGCACTCATACAATGACAATATAGTTAAATCTAATCTAATCTAACATGTTGGACAGAAAGCCTTGTTCTTAGGCTACAGGACTGATTATGCATTTACAAATGTAACTTTCTGTTTTGTACTTTCTTTGGATTGCCAGACAAATTGCACGCGTCATGTACAGAGAAGAGGAGACCTTGAAGAAAGTGTGAACTAATAGAATTGTGGAATTCACCATCACTCAGTAGCTGAGCAACCATATCTCTATCTCTCTTTTGGCATTGGTCTCCAGCCTTTTTTTTCAGTGAGAGCTACAGTACTTTTACAGTGAAAATACTGTGGTGGGTTACAAAGGTGCAGTGGCATATTTCGCTGACCAGAGGGTAGTCTCTCTCTGTATATTTTTCAGATCGGGGGTGACCGCTGCAGTATGACACTGCTGGTAAAGATGTATGCATTGACAGGCTACAGTTGCATTCCTAATTAATTCAGTTATATCATACGATAATTCTCACGAATTTCTGCCATTAATTCACCAGGGGTGGTGCATTCGGCCGATGGAGAGTCCCATAGAAGCGTATGAATGGCACCATGGATAAGGTTTCAATATCTTGGCAGCTGTAATAAGTCATTGTCGTCTAAGTGATGTAATGGCATTATTCAGAGGCCTGGACAGAGGAAGCTTGACATTTACTCTGGAGAGCCCTTGAGTCTCTCTTTAGGGTGTCAGGATCCACCTCTGCCAAACTAGCAGCCGGCATGCAAGCTGTGACTGACGGGCTTGAAGAGCACGACAATGCTGTAAATACACTTATTTTTCTGTTCATTTCTGTTTTTAGTCTATTTGTATTTTGTTCATTATGAAAGTTATTCTGAAATGTTCGTAATGTTGTTCTGATCGCCGATATGATTATGATACAAATTTTGACTGATTCGAGCTGTGGTCTTTACCTTTGACCTCGTATAGAAGCTGAGAAGCATGAGGGACCTCTATATGGCTTGGTGCTGGATGTGCAGTAACTATGAGCTAGTCCATGGAGAAGTGACAGAGCCTGCTGTGTGCCAGATGAGTGCTGAGGATCAGCAGAAGGCTCTCAGAGACATCCTGGAAGGAGAGTGCAGGACATCTCTATGTTCATCTTTCAGTATCAGGAGGACATGGAGACATTGCCCACTAACTGTCTACATCAGCAAGCCCTTCAGGTCAATGCCATTCTCCTTGTCTTCTGATCCAGAGGAATTCTGGTCTCATCATCAGCTGTTTACTTTTTTGGTTTGATAGATGTGAGGATATATGTGCTTATTGTGTTTTATTATACATTTAATCGCTTTGGGTAGACAAAGTGACCCCCCCCCACTCTTTCACATTTCTATTATATGATAATAGTCATATATATATGGGTTGTGTGTGTGTGTGTGTGTGTGTGTGTGTGTGTATATATATATATATATATATATACACACACACACACACAGTACTGTGAAAAAGTCTTAGGCAGTCAAAGGGAATGTTTAAAACGATTTATCTGGGTAGTACGTGCGCTATTGCTCAGAACAAAAAACACAATTTAACATTAGAAATATGCAAATTAAGAGTAGCACAATACAAACTAGCAAGATTTTCTTTGTGTTTCTCCTAAAAGTTACTGATATCTAGCTGGATGGCGAGATGAACACAGTTCAGTTCCCAAACCTCTCCTCAGGGGCACCCCAGCCATTCCATGTATTTATTAAATTTCACCACCAGCTCATTTTATTAATCAACTTAATTAGTTTAAAAAGTTAATGAGATATTAATAAGCTATACGAGGTGTGCTAGTGGATGAGTAAAAACACACAGGTGTATTGGATGGTTGCTGGAAATACTGGGGTGATCTTAGCAGAGGCTTTGAAATGGCTAAGCTGACAGATTTTGACAGGCATAATAGCATAGTTTTACACCAACATTAAGATCATTTAAACATCATTTTTTTGACTGCCTCAAATTTTCGCACAGAACTGTATATATGTATATATATATATACTTTTTAATGTCATTACATTATTATTCTTTGCATATCATATGATGACGTACCTTGCTGCCTTTTTTTCTCTTACACACTGTAAATAGATGTCAATACCTACTTTTATTCAGATATTTATTCGTAATTATATATTTGTATATTATTGTCATGTCCCGCCCTGCCTCCTCTCTGGCCTGGTGCTCCTTAAGTCTCACCTCTCCTTCCTACCCTCACGTCAACTATTCCCAGCTGCCTTTTGTCTGCCCCCTTGTTAGTCTTGTATTTTAGTGCCTCCCAGTCCTGTGCTGGTCAGTTGCGTCATTTTAGTTGTGTTGTCAGGTTGCCTGTGTTCATGTCTCCCGTTTTTGGCTCCCCTGTGATCCTTTTATAATAAACCTTTTGTAAATAGACCTCTGACGCCTCTCCTCCTCTAGCGTACACGAATGGGAATACAAGGGAAGAACCGAAAGACACCGCGGTAATCACGGAAACCCGCCGCCGATCCCCGCCACCGGTCTCTACACGGCAGATTCCTTTTCCGTGATTTTATTGGACCGCAGTCAGAGGCGACGTCATATGTATTCCAAAAAAGTAAACAGCTGATGATGAGACCAGAATTCCTCTGGATCAGAAGACAAGGAGCATGCCATTGACCTGAAGGGCTTGCTGACGTAGACATACGTAATCCCCGGGTTGGGGATTCGCGGGCCACGCCCCCAACACGTGCCATCGTATTCCCGCCCCCAAACGGCCGTCAGGTTGGTTGTGGCGGCGGCTATGACCGCAGTTACAGATCTGTCTGATATATATGTTTAGAGGCGTGACAATTACATTTTAGACATGTTTATAGTAAATAGTAACAATTACAGCAATTATAAGTAGGTCTCTATATAGTAATAGGGCATAGGTCTATATTACATGCAGGGGCATACGAACTGGGGGTGGGCATGCCGGCCTAGCCCCCAGTATTTAATTTGGCTTAATTTGTCCCCCCTATAAATAAAGCGTATTCCCCCCTCTCCCCGCCGCCAATGTCAAGCTGTCTCCTAGGCTGATGATTAAGCCTATACCAACTTTTCGGTGATATTTCACCATTTCTGTCTTTCGCGACAACATAACACCTACATTAAAAGCTACACAGCCAATGGGCATTAAAAACGACTGAAATATCCGGCGTCTCTCGAGTGATTATATGTGAGGGCGCCGCCAGCCCTGCTTCCCCCGCCTCGCATCGCCACCTGCTGCCCGCAGATCGCATCACAGTTTCGGCCCGCCTTTGGCTCCCCCCGCCCCCGTGTCACCTGAATGTGACAAAGGGCCGGCCCCCATTCCGCCCAGGGAGCGCGCATTGAAGCGAAGGTGAAGTCTAACGCTGGTCCTTAATAACAAGAAACTGGACATTTTATTACTTTTCTCTAGTTGTATGTTAAATGATATTTAAAAAGAAACTTAACATCTCTTTTATCGAGAAGCCATGGATCCATGGACCCTAAAGACACATGGGGTGGATTTAGAAGAAGAGTTTTATTCCTTCGATTTTGATGCAGGGGAATTGTCTGGGTACCAGGACCCAGCGGAACTTCTGATCGCCCTTAAGCAGAAGGAAGAAGAAGTCATTCTGGCCGCCGAGCTGGGAAAAGCCCTCCTCCTGGAGAACAGTCAGCTGAAGGAGGAGAGCGAGAGGCTGCAGGAGCGCTTCACGGAGCAGCTGGAGGTGAGGCGCGGGCCGGGCAGGGGTCCCCCCGTCCCCCGTCTCCGCCGCACCTGCCGGGTGCCGCTTCTCTCCTACGCAAACGCAAAGCCGCGGTCCGCTTGTCGAGTGAGAAAAAACAGCCAGTTTGTTCCCATGTGTCTCAGTGTTTCCGACTAAGATGTAGATCTTTGTTGAATCGCTTAAAACAAATTTCAGTGCATCACATAAACACCCGTTTTATGTTTTTCTTTTGAGGGAAAATTCTTTACAACTTTATATATTGAAAGGTGTATGTGGGCGGCAGGAGTTATCCTTTAAGACAAAAACACATCCAAACTTAGATGAAATATCTCAGCATATGTATTATCTCAAAAATATGAAAGTAAATTGAAAATATTATTAAATTATGCGTAACTGGTTATTTAAACGGGCCACTCTTCAAATACATGGGTCGGTCCTTACAGTTTCTGTTTATCAAGTTACAAAAAATTCTCTTTAAACGGTAAAAAATAAGCAATGTATTCCAAAACTTCGAAGTTATAAGGAAACAACGCACATCCATTAATTCTACGCAGGAGTCTATGGTGTGTATACTGGTATATACTGGTGTGTTTGTGAGAGTAGACTCCGCTGTGGAAGGCTGTCGGTGAAACGGCCGCCCGCGTGTGGAAACACACCGACTCGCTCTTTTCATTCTTTCCGCCAGTTAACATACCCGCCGAATGACGCCTTGTAGCGAGAAAACATTGCGGAAGGTTTTCTCTGTTTCGGGCAGCAGCTGGAAAATAACACACATCCCGTCACCCGAAGCGGCTCACGCGGTGCGTGACTCCGCGCTCCCGCTGCTGTCCGGCGGCGCGCTTTGCGGGGCCCCGGCTGCTCCGGGCTGTTGTCACCCCAAGTCTTGGATTAAATTTGTGGTACCAACCCGGGTTGAGGTTCCTTATGTTAGAAGTCAGTTTATCAGTGCAGATCTACTGTAGATTCACATTCAGATTTCCTTGCTTTTTATGGGATGCAAAGTGTACGTGAGATTTTAAAGACGTTCCTGATCGCAGCTCTGGCTTTGAGCGGCCTCCGATTTTCTTTTTTTGGGGGGGGGGGGTGTCTTGTCCAGCGGGAGGCTGACCATCTCACTTTCATCAGAACTTCTGTGATTTTCATCATTACTGCTCCCAGATGATGTGAATACTATACTGATATTTATATTCAGTTTCTTTCAATAGAGTGTTTAATAACTCATCACATTTAAGATACCATTTATATAATAATCCATCCGTCAGCTGACTGCTTCTTGTAGCTAGAAATATTGAGTGGGGGTGGGGGGGCATATTACATGAAACCTAGTTGTCTACATCAACAAACCCTTAAGCTTAATGCCGTGTTCCTTGAATTCTGAGCTGAGGGACTCTGTTCTCATTATCAGATGTTAACCTGTTTGGTTTGTGTACATGGTAGTGGGGATCTATGCTCTAATTGTGTTTAATTTTTTGAACATGCCAGTCCATCGCAGGGCACAGACTCTCACTCTGCAGGCAGCACCTGGAGGATGTGCAGACTCCACACACCAGAGCTGAGCTGGATTCATCATTATTGGGTAATTCAGGTCCAGAGAGTAAAGGTCCAGACCAGGATTTTGTTTTAACCAGTTGATTATAAAGAGTCACAGAGTTCTCTATTGGTTGGTTGAAACAAAATCCTGGCCTGGACATTTACTCTCTGGACCTGGATTACCCACCTCTGATAATAATGATCCTAATGATAGTAGTGACTGGTGGTGATGTATGTTGTCTAATAGACTGTGTGGCTCTAGCCATGGCTGGGGAGGCAGGTCCTTCTGTCCGTTCCTTATGAGGGGTGTTGTGTGCCCCCCCCCCCCCCAGGAGCAGAAGCAGAGCAGGCATGAGCTGCAGTTGAAGCTGACCAGCTGTCAGACGGAGCGGGAGACCCAGGTGGCCGAGCTGGAGCGTGAGTTGCAGGAGCTGAGAGCCCAGGTGGAGCGACTGACCCGAGCCCTGGGCCAGGCCGAGCGGGACAGGAACCGGGCCCAGGAGGATCATTCGGAGCAGACCCAGTGCTTCCAGGAGCAGCTAGACAATGTGAGCGCCTCCCGCTGGCAACGTGAGCACGTGCTAGGCCTCACCACTTTGAGTTTCAGGGAACAAACGGGGAGCGGCCGGCCTGTGGATTAACCTGCCCGGTTGACCTCTGGTTCATTTTACTTCAGTGATCAATCCAGGAAATCCACACTTAGTTACTAATTTAAGAACTGACATCATCCACTTCTCGCACATGACATGACGAGTATCTCTGTTATTGGACAAAAGCGATGGCTGTAGAGAAACATTCTTGTAGTGTTTGTGCAAAAAACCTGCCTTACTCCTTACACCAGTCTTTCAGCCCATAACAGAAACAATGGGGCCGCCCACTGACTCTGTACACAGAAACCTGGCGTACCGTGGGGGCAAACACACATGTGTTAGCGAAGAAACCCTGAGATTCAGGTAGACAGAGGCAGCTAAATGTACAGACATACTACGTACTAACCCTAACCCTAACCCTCTTCGGTTAAGATTGTCAGGTTGGCTGTATGGGGAAAGCCCAATGCATTCTAGGAGTTGTATTCCATGAGCCACACTTCAGTGACTCCATTGACTGCGACTGAGCTGCCTTAGGATCCTCCCTCTCGTCCCTCACCTCCAGTCAGAGAAAAAGCTGTTGGTGAAACGGCCTCTGGCTACAATTTAGACTTTATTACGTTTTTGTCACATTTTCGCAGAAACGTCAGCGAAGGAAACAATGTAGAGCCATAAAATGTGATTTACAGCTTGGTATTGCGTCGTGGGTGTCGGACAGCCGGGCTCGACTGGCCCTGAACACAGGGTCCCTCGTCTGTTCTCATGGTCACGTGCGCCACTGTTTCCGCGGTAACAGCTCAGCCGTTCGCCAGCAGCTCAAAGGTTCCATAGCGAGAAGTTGGTGGCCTCTCTTGCTAACGTTCTCCTCTCCCCTTAGAAGGCAGGAAGGACGTGTTTACCCATGTAATCTTTCCATCTCCATTCGTGGAGGACGTCACGGCGGGTTACGAGGCTGGCTCACTGATTTTGGGAGTCTGTGCTTTTGACCGTGGCAGGGGAACTGGGGGTTTTCAGAGGTCGGTCCTCAGGACAAGGCTGATTCTGGCTGTCCCCTCGACTCACACCTACATATGCCTGCCGTGGTCAGTGCTGGTACCAGCCTCTCCAGGTGCGTGATTCCTGGCATGGTGAGTGTATTGGGAGTATGTGGGGGGGGGTCAGCGTATTAACGTGTTTGTTCTCAGATGAGACTTGCGGATCTCAGCCCTCTGAATACTGAGAATGCGGAGGAGGACACTTCCAGAATTGAAATGAGTATCTTTTTTAACCGCGTTTCCATTCATGTTCGGTCACCTGGTTCTGGATGTTCCGCTAGATGTTGTGTGAGCTTTGCTGTTTGCTCTGAACATTAGTGTGTTATGTTATGCTGGCATTAGGGTTTTCCTCAACATTTTCTGTCCTGTTGCTGTGCCTTTGAACGTTGCTGTTTAACAAGCCAGGATTAAACATTTCCCCATCTTTTCCCTCAAACTGGCTGTCTAAAACCCACTGAGAGTAGCTCTAAAGGCCCGGGTCAGCACTTAGGAGCTGCTGTGACTTCAGGAAATGAGTGTTTCCCCAGTATGTAAGCGTCACGGACTTCAAACATAATAAAACACTCCAGGAGTTTGTTTGTGAAGTTGCTGGTGATGGCAGGACTGAAGCAGAGAGAGGAAGGATGCCTTAGCGCTGCGTGTAGCATGGCTCTGGACCTCTGACCAGGTGGTTGCTGGGTCACGTCCCAGGTGGAACTCCCAGCGTTCTGGTTTTGTAACTTTTAGTCTGGTTAGAACTATCCTGTGTCGCCTCTGTAAAACACACTCACAGGCAAGTGTATTAGCGCCCTCTGCATTAATATTGTAATTTAATATGAATAAATTCAATTAGTATTATAGCAGTTATCTTCTGCTATGCTACACATCTCAGTTGTTAAATAAAAATATAAGCTTTTCATTTCTAGGAAGGAAAGCGTCTGCTGTTGTCCCGCGGTGAGCGGCGGTTTTGCCCATGTTGTCCCACGGTGAGCGGCGGTTTTGCCCATGACGCAGACGTACTTTGGCTCGTTAAAGTTTCCCTATCAGAGTTAAAAGCTTACCTGTGTGATGTAACGTGTGGCTATGAATCCCTGCAGGAGACACTTGATAGCGGGCTTCATTTAAGGCCTGCGAAGTTGCTGTTTTCCACCCCATGACGTTGTCCTGAAACTAACATTCTGTTGTGGGCATGGTTTTAACCCCCCCCCCCCCAAACAACAGGCACATTTTAATTTTCAGATTTGCCCATAACATGAAACCGGGAGCCCTGCAGATAACATATCTATAAAAGCAGCATGTTAATATTTCGCTGTACGGCGTTTTGGCAACTGCAGGTTCTAAATGAGTTTATTTAGAAAACACTCCTTAAACCTCCTTATTCTTGGAAACGAGCTTATTTGGGAAATGATAACTTACTGGAAAATCCTTGCAGGAAGTCAGTCATTTTCATCCCAGGAAGCACAAATGTTTGGTCTCAGTAGGCAGCGACTGGACATTTTCCCCCATAATTATATACTGTGTGAGAGGAGCGTTCAGTACACTTTGAAGAAGCACATTCGCTGTTTTACAGCTAAATCTATAGTCACGGTGATGGGGGGCGTTGCAGCAGACTGGAGATAATTAAACTTTAACAGCCTGAGCTTGTTTTTTCTCTTGTTGAAAGTTAAGCAATTTGTGTGCGAGTTCTTAGTACTATAAGCTTGTCCAACATCTCATTCCAAAATCAAGGGTATTCATACAAATCGGTCTACCCTTTGTTGCTGATATAACCTGTACTCTTCTGGGAAGGCTTTCTGTTAAATACTGGTGGGATTCACTGCCGTTCAGGCTGGGTACTGACGTTGGGTGATCAGGTCCCTTTCCGTGAGCTTGTCTGGCTGCCACTATGCAGCTGATCTTGCTCCCAGATGTTTCTAATTAACAATCACTTCACTTGCAGTTGGCCAGGGCAGAAAGTTGGTAAAACTGACTTTTTGGAAAGATGGCGTCTTTTGATGGTGCCAAGCGGAAAGTCACTAATCTCCTCTGTACAGTCACCCATTCTGTGGTTCATGTTTGCCTGTTTGCTTAATTACACTACTGTGTCAGCGATGGGTGTGGCTTAATTAGCCAATTCCTCGAACTAATAGGGGTGTCCATATACTTTTGGCCGTATAATGTATTTTATAAAATTGTGCTCATGCCATAATACTTCATTGTAAAACATTGTTTTTTCGAGAGAAAAACCTGTTGGTACAGATATAGTATGGTAATATGAACACAGATGTGTAGCTGCTTCCCGGTTGTATCCTGCCTCGGAGCCTGAGATTTCTGCGGAAGGCACTGGATGATCTTTGCTCATACGGGAGTCATGGGCTGCATCCAGATTTATGACCTAACTTAAGAACTATCTTGTGAGTTATGCAACTGGATAACCTGATATCACAGACTGAAGGGCTTTTGTATCGGTCATGTGTCTTAGATGAAATAAGAACACAGGGCTATGAACTGTACATCCAGATTTATGACCAAGACTCATAATTATGATATCTTTTGTAACCAGGCAACCAGCAGATGAGCATAACGAACATTCACCGACTCCCCAAACCTTGGTATCGTCAGAGATAAGAGGCCCCAGGCTTGTTGTACGGCTCGCATTCGTTAGCGGTTTTCATGGACACAACGCTGAGTCTTAACGAGATGAAAAATCCTGGGGGTGAGAAATGTCCGAAATAATAAGCTCACAAGTGTAGCCTCTGGGTGCAGCTTCTTGTTTGTGCATAGCTGCCTCTTTTGTGTTGGCTGAGAGGGGGGACGTCGGCTGAGAGGGGGGACGTCGGCTGAGATGGGGGATATTGGCTGAGAGGGGACATCGCGTGAGAGGTGGGACATCGGCTGAGAGGGGGGACGTCGGCTGAGAGGCCGGGAGCTGCAAAAATGACAGACGGGGGGACATTTATTCTTTCCACTGGCACTTTCTGAAAGTCCCTTGGTGACACGCTGGCTCTATTTGGCCCACTCACCCCCCATCCCTGGGGAGACACTCATCCACCACTGATGTGTTTAATAGCTGACACCCCACCCCCATGATGGCTTTGACCCCTGTGGACAGTTGGATGCCCCCCCACCCCACTGTGGTGCATTGGTAATGACTCTTCTAATGGACACAGGATGTCTGGGGTCAACTTAGCTTCATCCATGACCCCCGTCCTCCCACATGGCTGACTGTGTCCCCCATACCATTTTCAAGCCTAATGTCACATCATGTAGTAACCATCAAAGCCTCAATCAACATTTCCTATAATCTGAGCGGATTAACTGCATCCCAGCTGACTCAGGCCTGGGGAAGGAGCTCACAAGCCATTGCCTGATCCCAGTCTGCCTTCCACCGACCTTCCTTCCGCCCGTTGGTCAGTGCCACCTGTTCCTGTTTAGATCTGTTATCGTTTCGTGTCTGGGGCGCTGTTTTAATGCAGAACGTGAACCACACAACATGGGCAGTGAGTGTTCTTTGCTACAAGGGTACGAGTCCCCTTCAGATGGGGCGTATGGACAGAGAATACGTGACATGAACAATGATGGAGGGAGCATACAGTGACTGGGTGGAGGATGGAATAGAGGTACAGGAGCACCAGAAGGTGTAGGGAGGGAGGTGCAGGAACAGGGAAGGTGGTGCTGATGTCATGAGGGAGGCGTGGCTGTCAGTAAGGCAGTGCTGGTTCCTGAAGTGCTGCGTGTGACCACTGTGCCCATGTCTGTCTGCAGGCCACGGCGCTGGAGCAAACGCTGCTGGCAAAGCTGCAGGCTGTGAAGCAGAAGCTCTTGGAGAAGGAGAGCATCCAGCTTCAGGATGAGCAGCTACTGAGAGCCATGAGAGAGCAGGTGAACGGAGCCGCCTCCCTGCCATGGCGCCCTGGGCGGGCCCGGAAGCGTACAGCATGCTGACATGCTCCTACACCCACCCGTTCACAGGTGGCACAGCTGGCACAGAAGGAGCAGGCTAAGGAGCGCCACCTGGAGGCTGTGTGTCAGGAAAACGAGGAGCTGCGGGGGAGCCTGGCCACCCTGAATGCCCACCTGGTCCTGCAAGAGCAGTGTACCGAGCAGCACAGACAGCAGGTACCCTACACACGCACACACACACACGCACAAACACACACACACAGACACACACACACACAGACACACACATACGCACAACAACGCACACACACAGACACACACACAGACACACGCACAAACACACACAAACATGCACACACATACGCACAAACACGCACACACATATGCACAACAACGCACACACACAGACACAGACACATAATGTTGGGAGGGTGGCTAAGAGGAGAGGAATCCAGCCGGATTTTCCCAGCACGGCAGGCTCCCTCGTTGAGATTTTTGGGGCCGAATTCCTCCGGCTTCCTTCCTGACCCTCCCTGCACACCTCTGCACCCGGACAGGCAGGATTCCACACAGTGCCTTCTGCAGGCTTGGGTGGGAATGCAGCGTGGCAGCATTTTTCTCCGTGCAGGAACAGCACCTGGTCTCCTTAGTGATTTCTTTGCGTAGCTTGAGTGGCGAATGTCGCTGAAGGCCGGTGTGAGGCTGTATCTGTGACACCTTCAACACCGTAAACCCCTCAGTGCCTTTGGTTCTTCATTTATTTTGAAAGAATGTTTCACTGTCTTTGTTGGTGCGAGGTTATGAATCAGTGTTAAAATAAAACGTCACATAGCCTCAGTGAGGACAGACTTTCTGGTATACACTACATGGACAAAAGTATTGGCATACCAAGACATTTTGGACAATTCTGTACTTCCAACTTTGTGGGAACAGTTTGGGGAAGGCCCTTTTCTGTTCCAGCGTGACTGTGCCCCAGTGCACAAAGCAAGGTCCATAAAGACACGGTTGGGTGAGTTTGGTGTGGGATAACTTGACTGGCCCACGCAAAGCCTCGACCTCAATCCCGTCAAACACCTTTGGAATGAACTAGAATGGAGACTGCGAGCCAGACCTTCACGTCCAGCATCAGTGCCTGACCTCACAAACGCTCTTCTGGATGAATGGGCAAAATTCCCACAGACACACCCCAAAATCTTGTGGAAAGCCTTCCCAGAAGAGTGGCAGGTGTTTCAGCTCATACTTTGTTCGTAAAGTGTATGTTGAGGGAGTCCCAAGTTATAGAATAAGGATCCTGTAACTTCCTGACGGACGTCAGAACGTAAGAATGTGTAGAATCCTGACACCATCCTGGCCTCCTCTCCTCCATGTGCGTGGGAAGCTGGAGGAGGTTCGGCAGGAGGCAGAAATGGCCCACGGACAGAGCCAGGAGCTGCAGGCCCGACTGGAGGAGCTGCAGGAAAAGATGAGCCTCCCGGGGTCCGCAGAGACATCCCTGCTGTCCGCACTGGAGAGGAGCGTCGCAGCCGAGGCCTGGGCCAAGGACAAGGAGCAGGTAGGTCTGTCTGAACCCACAGCAGTGCTCAATCAGGACTGAAAACCTCACTTTTAACGTGGCGAGCCCCCCCCCCCCTTTCTTTTAAGGATCCGAAGGGATCTCATATTAAACTGACTGCAGTCTTACTCGGGGTGAACTTTAACAGAGTCAGGGCGAGTCTAAAGCCATTTAGTGGAGTGGAAATTGGCAGAGATGCGAGCTGTGACATCATCAGCGAAGGACATTTTGAGTCAAAACAGGAACTTTGAGAACGGCCACGCACCTTTACCCGCGTTGTGCGGAGCCATGTCTCCTTCCCCGCACTCCTACGCCGTGAGACGCTGCGCTTTTCCTTCTTCTGTCAGCTTTTTGTTCCCAGAGAGATTGCGTTACCTCCAGCCGTCGCTGCCCCTCCCCCAGGCAACCTGCGGTAACAGTTTACACAGCCGAATGTTTTCACAGGAAATATCAAGAGTTTCACCTTGGTAAAGTTCAAAGAGCTTTGCATGAAGAGTGTATTTTTGCTGAAACAGTGTGACTAAACTGACTCATTCTCAGGTGACCCAGGAGCTGCTGTCCATCCTAAGAATGCTTCTCCCCCTGACGGACCAGGGGAGGAGTCTAGATGAAGACCCCCAGGGCCCAGATGATGGGCTCTTGGCCGTTCTGCTGCATCTGAAACGTGTGGTCCGTCATCTGGCTTATGGTGCCAAGCTTCAGGTGAGACCTAGAATGCCCCTTGCCGAAAGCCGGACTGATCTCCGGCACGAATGAAGCTAAAAGCTAGTTGGTTGCTGGTTAAAAGCGTGACCTAAGACGAAGTGGTGTTTGCTGGCGGACCGTGACCAGGCCGCTGCCCTTTCTGACACACTGTCACCTTCTGACCTGGGATTGAGGGGCAAGTAAAAGCACAGGTGTGTGTCCTGGGGGGGAGTAGCGTGGGAGGCCGCTGGGTGAGGGAACCTGAGCCCTACGTCATGCCGACACCCTGCACAGCCAGGACTGTGCTCAGACGGACAGGGGCCCAGCGGGCTGGGGGCTTTGTGAGGATCACTGAGGGCCTTTGTTAAAGTCTTATGACTCTCCCTTCACCAGGACATGAATCCTTCTGTTGTTACCGTGAAGAGCAATCCGGGTGAGAATCTGGGCATGGTGGAGGCCCTGCTGGCTCAGGTAACAGGGGCCTTTAAGGGGCCACAGGGGGGTCTGCATTGAGTACTGAGACTGCGGCTGCTACCTCCACTCTGTAGAAGGACCTTGCACATCCGCTCTGACTGTATTTTTAAGATGATAATCCATAACGATACTGACACAAATCTGGCACAAGAAGAACCAAAATGATTCTTAAGATGCTTCAGAGGTCAGGATGAGATCTGTCATGTGGTGTGATGTTGTCTGGAACAGGTAAACAGTGGGGTAATCATAGAGGTATTAGACTGGAGACACATCTTTGGGGGTTTGGTAGATCCTGTGGTGCATGGCTGATGGCACCATGGCCCTGCTTTTGTTCCCCCCAGAATGCTCAGCTGAAGGAGGAGATCACTGAACTGAAACTGCGCACCGAGAACAGCCAGCAGGTGGTGCTGGCGCGGCAGGCAATCCGTGACCGAGATGAAGCGATCGCAAAGTAAGCTGTCAGGATGGAGAGCAAACACCGGCTGATAAACTCAGAGTCTTAACACCTGAGGTCCCGTCTTACACCCGCAGCTATGCAGGAAAACTTCAGGCTTTACCTACAAATTCTGGAAATGAACGATGATTACTGTTTCACCATTTCAGAATGTGTGCGTCAAAATATAATTGAAAAAAGCATTTTATCCCCATTCTATGCACATGGCCAACTGACTGATTTGTCCTTCCCTCCACCCGCTGCCTGCAGGAAGAACGCCATGGAGGAGGAACTGTTCCGCAGCAAAAATGACCTGATGTCCTTGAACAACCAGCTTCTGGAGGCCATTCAGCGCAAGCTGGAGCTGTCGCAGGAGCTGGAGGCGTGGCAGGTGAGCGGCCCACGGATGACTTTTCTGCTGCCTTTCGGAGCAGCTCTGGCCATTAAGTGTGTGTCTGTCTCCCTCTAGTGTTAAAAAGGCACAAGTCGTACCCAGTATGTGTTATGAAGCAGTCACCAGAAGGAGATTCGGCGGGAGAAAGCGTCCATTCCCGGCATTTATACTTAAGTAAATCTGGACTTATGGAAAAAATATCCGAGATACACAGAGCTTACATAAGCGGTAATGGAAAAAGGCGATGTATGGCACTAGGGGCGGCGTGTGGCTCAGTGGGTCGTCGGTTTGAGCCCAGATATAATCACGTCTGTGGGCCCTTGGCCCCCAACTCCATGGGTGTGGCTGCCCTTCGCTGCCAAGCTTATTCTCACCCACATTTGTGTGTGTGTGCCATGGAGAGTAAGATGGGGTAGGAGAAAAGGGAATTTCCCCACGGGGATTGATAGTGTCATTTCATTTCACACTTGTAAGCAAATTTATGCTGCATCTTTTTATTTAACGTGATCTTTTGTACATATAGCTAGTATATTTTGGCTTATGTGCGTCTGCTATAAGGTGTCCTGAACGGTATGTGACGGTAAATCCAACTTGCGTAAAATTTGACTTGCGTAAGGTTTTGTGGAGCGAATCACTCACATCAGCTGAGAACTGCCGGTATTTATAACTGCAAGGAATGCATGAAAGGACTTCCCCACACATGTAGGTCAACCGCTGTTTTAGTATTACCACGAAAATCTTGGCTGCCTGCTCTGCCAGCAAGGACAGCAGTAAAGCAGGTTTAGCTGTGACCATGGCCTTGCTGTTTAACTGCTCGTCGTTTCTCCATTTCAGGATGACATCCAGCACATCCTAAACCAGCAGATCCTGAGCCAGCAGCAGACAGAGCAGCCCCAGAGGAAGCCAGCTGTGACCCGACTGGCCTTCCTGCGCCGAGCCAGCGCCTCCGCCCCTAAGCCGAGACGCGCCTCCACCGCCTTCTGCTTGGTGTCTGAGGCCGGGCCAGAGCGGGTGCATGTCCCCTGGAAGGACTGGCTGAAACGTGGGAAGATGGCCTAGCCGCGGGGGAGCAGAGGAGTACTGGGCGTGCTGGAAGAGGAAAGGGGAGAGAGCAGGGGCCGCCACCAGCGGGAGCCCCGGCATCCGACAGGAAAAGCAAGCTGACGAGGGCCCACAGCTTCCGGGATAGCCGCACGCAGTGTGTTCATCGAGCTTTAACACTACATCACACTGAACGCTGTGCTCAGAAATACTCGCTTTTTTCAAAGTGAAAGAGACAAACACTGATTTTCCTTTTGAAAGAAACTTACTGTAAAATGAGAGATATTTAATTTTTTTATACACCTTTAGTTTTATTACTTTTATCAAAAATCATTATGGTTTTTGTGATTTTTTTTAAGTTGGAGGTATGTAAGGGTTTGACTGTTTTGTATGAAGCTAAGTGAAGGACAGTACTGATGAAAATGGAGAAGCGTTCTGTGGGTCAGCTGCCAATTCTACACAAAGGCAATGAGTTTAGCTGCATAAATGATATTACTTTGGCCTTTAACATACAGCCATGTGCCATTAAGGAGAAACTCTAGAATTTAACAATAAGACATGTAAAAAATATATTTTTTCTGCGAACCTGGCCTGCATAAGCTCTTAAAAGATGATGGATAACTACATGAAGCATCTCTATACTAATATGCAAATCAATAACTTATAAAATATGTTAAATATCTCGCGGAATGCTTACAATACTTATGTCATTAAGGTAGTGCCGGTCAATCCAACTGGCCACATAGGCGGCCGCCTTGGGCGCCGTCTTCCGACGGGGCGCCGAGTTAGCAAGCCGAATTCGCCTTCGATTCGGAAAACGCGCCCCTGTGGAAGGGCGGCAGTGAAGCTTGCTTAAAGGGCCCAATTTCCTTTAATCATTCTGTGACTGTATTCGTTGTGCACATAAATATTACTGTTTTATGTGTGACAGCCCAGAACCAGTGAGAAGGGCGCGATATGCGAGTTTGTAAATGGCCGAAGTATTACAGCACGGGATCTTGCGCTGGCGCCCCGACTGTAAGCATGTATCTACTGTCTTTTATGTATGTATTTTTACACGTTATTCGTTTTGTGTATTTTCTGATACTATACCGGATCAGGGAGTGTATGGTATGAGTTAACACACAAAGCAGTGGAAAAGAACAGTTAAAACTGCATTTTATTATATGCAAGGTCTTGCGTAATATTAAGCAGATTTTTCGAAATTCCAGAGAAAAGGTGAATCAGAGCCGCTCGCGCTACTAAATAAAACGGGGTTTTCCGCGCGTGGAGTTTTTCGGCGTCGTTCGTCACGCGGGGTGATGTATTCCTGACTGACGGCGCTGATCGGCCCGCGCCGGTGGAGTTCGTGGGCGAGGTTCGGCCCGCGGTGTTCGCACTGGGGAAAGGGCGCAGCGCGGACAGAAATTTGTAAGGGAAGTTAGGGAATTAACACATTATGTTAAAATACAAATCTAAAATGCATGCAAGCAAGATTTTAAGAACATTTTACGTCACAATTACACGCATATAATAAAAAAATGATAGTAAGCAGTGTTGGCCCTGGATTGCTGTTGTGTGATTGTATTCCGTCATATATATTTTAATAGGCACCTGTACAAAGAAATGCATGTTAGAAAGAAATATAATGTTTTAAAAGATCAGCCATAGCTGAGTTTTCCCCACGCAAAAAATGCATTTAATCGTGTAACTGAAAAGTAACTATCAGAGAATGTAGGCCTAAACAGCCTACAAATTTTCACGTAAGAGAAACGTAAGACATTGGTTATACGTGTGTCGGGTAATCATTTGTTTCAATGGGCCATCATGTATAGCTGTCGTCTGACACATGTGGTATTAATACCGGTATGAAATTCAGTATCATATACCGAAACGACTACGCAAAGAACACATTTTAGCCGACATTTGTTTCGGGGAAACCTGCTTCGATTTAATTATGTTTAGACACTGTTTTTCAGTCACCGGCAGATGGCGACAAAACACACATGTATAGGCCAGAATGTTAACTGAAACCTAATAATGCTTTGGAGTTTATAAATTATTTTCCGGGATTTTATGCTTTTCCCGTATTAGCCATAAAATTATTTATGTGCGGGGGAAAGCGAAAACTGGACCAGATGCATGTTCTTCTCGTTTTGAGTAAAGGGGTGTCATCAGTGAAGAGCTGGAGGGATTAGTGTGCTGTAACTGCGGCCTTTTCACCTCGTCACTGACTTACTAATCACAGTAATTAACTTTTACTTCCACAAAGCTGAAGACAAAATTAATTGTAAAAACCGCCGTGCACATTGGTTGTGAAAAAAATAATCATATAAAGATACCTCACAAGGATGCACACTTGAACTTTATTACAGAAATATTCATATTGATGGGATGGTTATGTGCCAGACAGTTGACAGTTTTTTAACATGTCGACACAGTCATCGCACAGCTGAGTCACAGTCTGCCTCCAGTGATTCAAAATAATTATATGAAGTGGCTCCTAATTTATTACAATGTTTTAATGTCTTGTTTTTCAGTTATGATTCAGAAAACAGAAAAAAATTCATCAACATTTCATCATCCATCTATTTTCTATACTCGTCCTATGCAAGGTCACAGGGGCCTGGAGCCCATCCCAGAAGCTACGGGCGCAAACAGGGAACAGCCCAGGATGGGGCGCCAACCCATCGCAGGGCACACTCACACACCATTCACTCACACACTCACACACACTATTCACACCTACAGACAATCCGATAACTCCAATTCACCTCAGAATGTTTTTGGACTATGGGGGGACCCTGGAGTACCTGGAGGAACACCCCACGACAACACAGGCAGAGCATGCAAACTCCACCGACATGGGGCCATGGCGGAAGCCTGATTCCCAGTTCCTTAGGTGTGAGACACCAGTACTAACTATTGTGCTGCCCACAGTATTTCATCAATACTTGCAATACTTACAATAATCAATGTAATGAATATGAACAAACGTTTCTGGCTCTTAGCAAATTCAAAATGTAAATTAATTTTGAGTTGAGAGTTTGAAATAATTTACCATTATTCATTATTTAATTGTCACCATTTGTTATTTTTAAAATGTAACATTTCATAGCTTAGCCAACAGTCAGTAAAGCAATCTGTTACATTACCATACTTAGTATACTAGGTGTATGAAGCAAGCATTTATAAATTTCATTGTACTTTATTATGCAATAAAAGAACTTTGAGCCTTTGGCCACTGTTTGGTTCTGTGAGCCGGGATACCTTCTCCTGAAAGTCATGCCGTGTCTATGAAATGAATATCCTGTTCGGTTGAGCAGGTTATCGGAGATCAGCTTGTGGCGCGCGCCTTCAGAGGACCTTAGCTCCTGCCTGATTGTGGACACTGCAGCGCCTTCACATTCACCAGGGGTGGCGATGCCTCTCGCACGTATGAAGCATAAAATTATGGGCGGGTAAAGTTTATGACCTATATTCGTTGCTCCTTTATGTAAACAAACGCAATCGGAGCTCCTGATGTACGCGCTTGGCGTCGTTACGCGAATAAACCCCCTGATCGTTTATTGGCTTTTCCTGCCCGAGTCATCAGAGGAGATCCAGGAAGGGGAGCGACGCACACAGAGTAAACATTCTATCTGATTGTCGAGAGACGCACATTTACTGCAAAACAGACAAAGTGCAAAGACAGTACAGATAGTGCAAACAAGGAAATGCAGTGCAGACAAATTAGAAAGTACATTGTACACAAAACCAACCCTGAAAAATACCCGAATACAGAGGAGTAGCAATGAAACAAACAAACAAATAGGTGAAGCAGTACAGAGACGCAAACACACACATGTACGGTGTCACAGCTAAGGGAGCCAAACAGGGGTGAGAAATACAAAGTCCATTTATTGCAATGTGTAATATAATTAAATTCTTCCTGCAAATCATAACGTCAAATAAAAGCAGGCGGGTAATATAGCAACTGGCAGTAAATTATGCCACCGTAGACAAATAGTGTCAGCAATTACACGTGTAAAGATAATTAAATAATTAAATAGTGTTTCATTTGACATTTAGATTACGGGCACAAGTACATTGAAAGTCTTTGCTTTTCACATAGCCCATCTTGCTCTCCTGCGAGACACACACACACAGCCCATCTTGCTCTCCTGTGAGACACACACACACATAGCCCATCTTGCTCTCCTGTGAGACACACACACACACAGCCCATCTTGCTCTCCTGTGAGACACACACACACATAGCCCATCTTGCTCTCCTGCGAGACACACACACACAGCCCATCTTGCTCTCCTGTGAGACACACACACACAGCCCATCTTGCTCTCCTGTGAGACACACACACACATAGCCTATCTTGCTCTCCTGTGAGACTCACACACAGACAGGTGAGAGGGAAGCCAGGGCTGGAGCACTGGGTCACTCATTTACTCCATTTAATGGTGATAATGGTCTACATCAATGGCCCAGCACCTTTATTTTTCTGCCAGCCATAAGATTTGAGCCATGATGTGGGGCCGTGCGCTACGGCAGATTGCTCCTGTAAATAAATAAATGCAGAGCTGCCACGTTCACTAACATGCCCCCAATGGCTCACAGCTGTCATTTGATGCTCTAAAGAGAGCAACTGGGTGTATGTGTGTGTGGATTACAACCACATGAAAGGTTATATGACTGTTAAGGTGTGTCAGAAAGTGTAACGTCTAACCCCCAATGCATAACACATTCCATTCATCCATTCCAACCGTTAATCCAGTGCAGTCACAGGGATTCAACGCAATGCGGCCAAAATGGCGTTCTCTGAAACGTCAGGCTCTCTACAGTGTAGAAACAACGCTGCGTTCAGTTTGGCTTTCTGCTGAGCTGTATGAAACCTCTTAGGAATACCTTCTCTATCCTGGCTTGGTGTCAAGATTACTTAGTGCATTACTGTTATCCAGCTAATCAGTCAAGTGCAGTGGGGCCTTCAGTCATGGTGTTAATGTTTCATCAAGGCCACGCACGATAACAAAGCTATTTGCACAGCAAGGTGACAGACAGTCTGTTTCCTTTGCCCTATCAGCAAAGACCCTTCTCCCCTTATGCCTAGTGCCCGGCAGCCCACCTCCACCCCATTCTATTCCTTCAGAAGTATCGGTCATGTTATTCTAGCTTTACTGAGGTCATCAAGGTTCATGTTTTTGTCATGTGCAAATTCAGAAAATCCCCAAACAGCTTTGATCAGCCAGCTACTCCGCAAGCTGCAACCAGACCGCCGCTAAAATATTCACTCCTTTTGTTTTCTGTATAATAAATTTTAAGCATTTCGAGCAACTATACGGTGGGAATGTTTGGTTACTATTTGCAGGGTCTCTGCTCTCTTAAAATACATATTTCAAAAGAAAAGATTTCTTTTATAAGAACATAACTCAGTTTTCCATTAAAATATTATGCAGAACCGCTGATAGAAAGCTGGAGTCGCGAGTCGGTTCTGTAATACTCACGGTTTGCTGGTTACCTTACCGGCACAGCATGAGGATTCAGGGCTGGACTGTTCGGTAACATCGGTCCGGCCGAGGCTCGGTTTCTGGCTGCACCCAAAGCCCGGTCGATGTTCCTCCGGGAGCAGGCAACGGCACTGCGCTCCTCCTCCGAAGCTTTATACTCAAAGGGAAACGAAATGAGCTCCATTTTGCCCTTCGAAAGAACTTCGTAACTTATTTTAAGAAACGGAAATGCGAAAGCTGGAACTGTGTGTGTGACTATTAAGTGTGATTATTGTAAGAAAAATATTTGTTTAAAGTTAGTAAACTTAGTACTTTGGGAGTTTGGTTATGATAAAATATGACCATATCCTGATACCTGACATCACAGTTTTGCATGGGGATTTTAAACTTAATATTAAAACGTAATTCTGGCTGGTATTTGGTATTCGTTACATATTCATGGGGCTGCTTCATTATGTCCGTGCTGAGTAATAAACTCAGGCCCTGTAATGGGAAGCGGAGAGCGCTCTCCACGGCTGGGGGCTGCTGAGACCCCGCCGATAGGAACCTGGGAGGTCACTCTCGCTACATCGGACATCTAGTGCAGTGGATCCTCCTTAAGACTCGACAACACAATTACAAATCCTTTAAAACTGCATACCAAGCCAAATCAAACCCTTAAAGAGACTTCCAGAGCTATCCCCCTTTCCCCGCACATGGCTTATTGAAAGTCCGTGGTTGTTTAATTCAATCTCACATACCAACTGATATTGTTCCTTATTCCTTATACCAAGTAGCTGTCTCAGACTGCTTACTGAGCATACATATTGCTTTATTTATCTAAGCTCACTACTTTGTTTTTGGCTAGTTTTCTCAGCTCTTAGAAATGCAAACGGCAGGTTTTTAGCCGGGGGGAAAATATCCGCGTATAATATCCGCTCGGCGGTACTTTCCGCGTTACGGGAATCCTGCTCAGACTATAAGCCTTTGGTTTATAATTGCAAATGACGTATCCATTGGCAGACTGGCTGATCTTGAAAAGTTTGACAACTGAAGATTGAATTTTAATTCTGGTAGAGGAGTGTCCGAAGAGTGTAAAATCATTACTGGGGTTTTATAGGATGGCATACATATTTATTTGTTTGTGCATGTATTTATATTTGTACTGTAATGGATCGATTTCATGTTTCCTTGTATGACGTTGTACAGTTTAGCAGTCTACACAGTTTCCAGGTTTGTTTGTAACATGCACAAACACGCTATTTCTGAATGTAGTACATTTTATGTGAGTGAAAAGGTTCCGGGAATGTAAGGCGATATTGGCCAGATTACTATTTTATCGTTAATAAATTAGCATTTTAGCTGGCACACGATGCATCCCCACCCTCTTCATTGTTGATAACAGGCCTTGGCTGCGGTTATTGCACTTTGATTACTTTTAGCTGTATTGTCCGGGAATGAATGGTTTGGAAACGGAGCCGCCGGACGCTGCGTGCGCGGGAGCGCGCCTGGGCGCGCCGCGGAGGTGCCGCTGTGTAGCGGGACGGGCGGTGTCGCCCGTAATTAATATGAGAAGCTGATGAATATTTCAGTCTCGCCAGATGCCGTGAGTCACCTGATTTTAAAAAAGGAAAAACAGCGCAGGTCAAACGTGAAATACATGAAATAGGATAACTGGCTTTATTGAAACAAAGGCTCTGCGTTGTTCGCACATGTTTACAACCTGCGCCGGTGTGAGGCGCGCACAGGTACCCTGATACTCCCAGAGGCTGACCCTCACCTCCCCCTGCCCTCCTCCCCCGTGCCTCCCCGCTGCACCTCCTCCTCAGAATTTTTTTGTGTTGAAGAACAGACACCATCTTGTTACTGAAAGGCTCGCGTCTGACTTGCAGTTTATACCAGGCGCCTGGATAATCTTTATTCCACATCCTGGTCATTTCATTTACAAACCACAAAACTAAACAAAACATATTTTCAAAGCTGTATACACTTTGCGGGGTAAACATTACTGATTTAAGAATAAGTAAACAGAACAGATAATTTGAAAATCAATCATATTAGAACAGAAAGTTACTCTTAAGGCATCTGAGGAGCTTGTTATTAGAATCATTTAGGCCTATATGCACATCACCCTTATCTACAAAGTGTTACATTGTCTATGTGACATTCAGTGTGTATCCTGGTTGAAGCATTGTTGCATAACATATTGTTGGTCTTCACCAAAGTTTAACACAGCAACAACATGAAGGAGCCAGAAAAATATCTCATTTCTTCAGATAAAAGGTACAGTTTTTGCAAATATTGTTCTTAAATATGTTCATCTCAACATCTACTTATCAAAAGTTAACAATAAAAAGAAATTAGCTGGTAATTCTGACGCATATCCCAGCAAAGAATCTCTGTACCAGTCTGTGCCGGAACACTGTGTGTGTAAATGTGGGGTTGGGGCTCCTGATGGCCCCTGAAGACAAACGGAAGCCAGCAGCAACATACAAGCAAAATCTACAAAAAACACTTTAAACTACAAAATGCCACAAACGTGCAAAATGAACCGACATCTCATTCGCTCCTGCTTGTTTGCTTGTCCCTCTTCCTCTGTTGGTTTGGTCCTTAATTGAAGACTTAGGGATTTTCAGACATTTAAAAATATATATTTTGTAGTTCACACGTAGTCTTTACGGTCATAGGTGCCCCCCCCGGCTGAGCGTGGGGCTGAGTACGCCATCCTGGAGTTATATTTCTGCTCCTTGGGGGGGCAGGAACAGCAGAGCAGGGCGCCGCCGATGATGAGCAGGGAGGACGCCGCCCAGCCGATGTAGAGCGCCGTGCCCAGCTCCCGCCTCTGGGCATCCGTCAGCAGCGGGTTGTAGAAGTCCCTGATGATGGTGTTGGCCGACCAGGACACCGGGATGAGCTGCATGACTCCAGAAGTGATGAAGACAATGCCGGAGATGATCATTACCCTGGATTTGGACGTCTCATCCTCGATGCAGTTGGTGCACTTGGCCCCGACGATGGCGACCAGCAGGGCGATGAGGGCCAGTAGGATGGAGATGACGGTGAGGGCGCGGGCCGCCTGCAGGTCCTGCGAGAGAGCCAGCATGGAGTCGTAGACCTTGCACTGCATCTGCCCCGTGCTCTGCACCACGCAGGTCATCCATAATCCCTCCCAGATGATCTGCGCCGTCACGATGTTGCTGCCGATGAAGGCGGTGACCCTCCACATGGGCAGCGCGCAGCTCACGATGGCGATGACCCAGCCCAGCACGGCCAAGGCGATCCCCACTATCTCCAGTCCCGCAGACATCGTCTCTGGCGCCCCGCAGGGTCCCGCCTCTCCCAGAAATTCGCAGAGATCCTATAACACACCCCCTGGGAGCACAAGAGGCAGTCAGCACAGGCTACCCTGCGCTCCGGGGAGAGTGTGATATGGTGCAGCTGCACAACAACAATCTTTTATATGCCTGAGCAGGTGGGGGGAGGGTCTTCTCAACAGTGACATCACCTGAATCAAGGACAGGACTCCTGTGAGCCCAGCACCCTCTCGATTTACAGCACCGCAGGCTTCCAAAGACTCCTTCTGTACTGTGGGGAAGGGACTTCTGTCATATTACTGAAGTGTACAACAAACTGCTTTATTGTCATTGCATGTTTTACTCCAGTAGGGACCATATGCTCTGCTTTTACCCCGATTTATAATGAAGATGTGAGAGCTTTTCTGCGTTTATATGGTGTGGATTGTCTGCCCGTATAGCTGCCGACTGCCTATGGGAAATGAGAGGAATACAGCATTTCAGCATCTCTTGGGCGTTCCGTGCTGTCAGAAAGTGTACAAACAGCGAGACCTTTAATGGACCAGGAACTCAAGAAATGTTGTACTTTTTCACTCTGCTTTTTAAACGGGGTGAATATAATTCAAGTGTACATCCTGAAGGTAAAATTAAAGATACTCTTATTGCCCTTAAAGAAAAAACAGCCTCACAGCAGTCTATGAATCACCAAAACCGTTATTTTAATATGGTTTAATTTTAATGAAGCCGTTAACAGGGAAAAAACTGTGTTTTTACTTCCAAAAGTAGCAGCATGATTCTTATCATTTTGTTCTGCTTCTTCATGGCCAAAGAAAGTAACAAACGTCACAGATTTTCCAGGTAAATAGTGACACCCGATAAGTGATGCGGGGAACATGAGAGGCAGGTGTGATAAAGGGCACAGTTCACAGGTCACGCTTGGTGACGTGGCCTGGGGGGGGAGTGCTGCGCTGGAGGGAGTGACCCAGGGCGTTCAGGGAGCGCGTCCTGTCTCCCGGCTCGCAAAAGAAACCCCCCAGAGGGTAGATGTGGTGTCCCAGGAGGGGCTGCTGGGTTGGTGCAAAGAGCAGGTCGACATAAGCGGGCTTTCTGAAGCAGAGTATATGAAGAAAATATACAACAGGGGTGGCATTTTACAGCTGGCAGGGGTAGGAAGCTATGTCGCCCTCAAGCATAAGTGTACTGGATCAGTGGCTGTAGAAAATGGATGGAGGGATAGATGGATGACGGGTGGATGGAAATTATTCCTGATGCTATTAGGTATGGAGATCATTTTCCAAGAGGAGTACAAATACTGCTATTATTGAATGAATTCACATATAATAAAATTATTTCAGTAGCACTTGTCATTTGCTTTAGGTGAGGTTGTGTCGAATGTAGTATTTAGTATTATCCTTTAGATTTCTGTCATGTTTTTTTTTAATTATCCAAAGAAATGAACTGTAAAAGCAGTGAGAAGCAAGCCCAGCCTGGACAGAGACAAAGCCAGCCACAGTGGTGAAGTGGGGGGGCCGTGTTATTCGGACAGCCCTTACTGTCCCACTTGAACTTGCTTGTGCAAACAATGACAAAGTCAGTGATGCTCCAGGGATTGGAAAGCGTTGCACTCGCTGTTTGCACTCGCTGTTTGCACTCGCTGTTTGCCTCTAGGAACAAACTAATTATGTCTTTGTCTGAGGATTATCTGCAGCAAATTGCTGTTGCCATCATCAAATCAGACCTGTAAAGTGAACCAAAATATACAGAAACCTGCTTTTTCGTGGATCTCAAACTTTTTTTTGACAAAAATCGCCTTCTGTCTTGTAGTGAGAAAATATTTCTCAATAGATATCTAAAAATATCAGCGAATAAACTCCATGCAATAAGACTGTTACGAAACGTAATTCAAGTTCTGTTATCTGTAGGTAATGTTCGATTTCTGTGGAGTTTCAACTCCAGAAACCAAAATCCACTATTTTAGTTTGCCTCAGTCTTCAGAGCCACACGGGACCTGCCCTCTGAAAGCCCGGTTTCAGCAGAAAGCTTGGTTTCGATGGAGCAGGCAGCTTACAAGACGGCCCTGTTTCAGCCATGTAATGGGTCGTTTCACCTGAAATTTCACTGCTGCTTGCAGTGTCTCCAGCTGAGGGCTGCTATACAGGCACTCAGCGTACTGATGCGCATTCCTACATTTCACCCGCTTAGCAGCACTTTTTGGGGGCATCTGTTTTGGGCATAAGATTTTTGTTGGACCCATAAATAGACGGCTGTCAGGTGAAGACCGAGGCCACCGATGGACCTGCCCTCGACCTTCATGAGGATGCGCTGCAGATTTATGTCCTTTATAGATCTCACAAGCCTAAAAAAAGGGTTTCTGATTCAAGGTGAAAAACCTTACTTAAGAAGAATTAAAAGTTAAGAAGTTTGTGAATATTACAACGCATACAGCTGATGTTGATGCGTGTGAGATAGCTGCATTACTTAGGGTGTGTGATGATAACAGCGGTAAAATGGTGTCAGTCTCTCCAGGCTGATTTAACTGTGATGAAGGAGGGAAAATCCTGAGGCTCGTAAACTGCAGGCCTGGCTCTGCTCAGCCGCTGTCATCGTTCCACCTGATAAAACTGGTTTGTGCCAGTCTGGGGTGTGCAAGTGTGAGCGTACGTCAAGAGCTATCCTGAGCGAAATCAATAACGTGGCCAAAAGAGGCACAGCAACTTTGCATGACAATATAGAATAAACAAGCGAAACTGAAAAAATCAAAGTCACATTATACATTTAGCGGTGTTTCCCTTCCCTGTGTATATGAAAATTGTCCCGTACTATTTTCAAATTTTTTTATTGGTTAATTTATGCAACCATCTATCTGTCAGTTCCCTGCCTTGCGCCTGTAGCCTCCGGGGTCAGCTCCGCACCCCCCGGCGCCCCTATATAGGACAGACGGATGGCTGGGTAGATCTGTCTGTCCCTAGGATCTGAATAACTTGTCATATGTGGGTCCAAGAGAACATTCTTTTTGACTTTTAAGAAATCCACTCGCACAATCTAAGTTTAGCACAACGATGGTTTATTGAACAGCAAATGAATATAATGTAATACCGTGTAGCCATAGGCGAGGCACTGGCAGGCAGCTCAAATACCGATTAAGGACAGTTCTTTTCCCCCTTTATCCCCCGGAGACCCTCCCCAACCCGGTACTGTGTGAATTGGCATATGAAGGGTGACCTTCTGGAGTGTAACACAGGGACGAGGAGGGACAGGTCGGGGATTTCCCATGAGAGCAAATGGCCGCTGTAAATTGGTTTACTTCCTTATCTCCACAGCGATGCCTCACGAAATCCTCACTCAGTGCCTGATTTCCCCCATGAGCAGAGTTTGCTGTTTGTCTTCAAATCACGACCCAAGAACAGTGCGGCTTCCATAGCGCTATTCCTTACATACAGGGTCCTGTTATCAGGCATCTTTGTTTTGCTAAGGTGGGGCAGATGGCTGGGGGCTTCGTCCCATGATTCCTTGAACCCCATGTGGGGGAGGGCCATCGCCAGCATGGGAATGTGGTACATCAGTCGCTTTTAAATCCCTGCTATAAATCATCCTGAGTCCTGCGCCTCCTCCAGTAAAACCACTTTCTTCTGCGCTGGGTTCTCTCTCAGCTCTCCTTCAGCTCTCCTGCGGCTTGGGCCCCATGAAAGCGAGGCCCCTCATCTTCCTCGCATCCCACACACACGCGCTCATTCTTTCAAGGGCTTTTTTCTTTTGAACATAAAGAAGTTGCTGTCTTTGTTACTCGGTTTTATCAAGCTGTTCTTGAATTTCACTGTGTTTCTGTGGCCGAAGTTTCTTAACCCTTGTGTATTTTACTTCTTCCGTTCTAAATTCTAGAATCTATAGAATTCAACCTCATTTTGAAAATGGACTGGGGTCACTTCGACAGGGGTATGTGTGTAAAATTAGAATTTTAATTTTATTTGTTTTCATAACAGGTTTTTCTGTAGCAAATGTACAAATCAGGTTAATAATTATTATATTTTTGATTGTAAATTATATAGATATTATATATGATGGCAAGATGCTATTTAATTCTGCACTTTGCAGAATGTTTATATGCATGAAGCTAGTTATAAGTGTACTTTGCACCCTAAAGAGGCCCAGGTGGTTAAGCCTCAGTGGCGTTAACTGGTTAGTCAGTATTTCGAGCCTCATCCTTGGCAGAATAGTCACATCTCTGCTGGACCCTTAAGCTAGGCTGTAAACCCCCTGAAATGCTCTAGGGGTGCCAGATAAATGCCCTGACCCTGTACTCAGACCCCAAGCCCCACTCTCACCTGCATGGTTATCTCAGTGTGTCTCAAAGCAGAGTAAGATGGGATGTATGTAAAGAAGCCCTGCAACCTACCTGTGCGACGGGCATATAAAGCAAAAAAATACGATATATACAGAACATAAGCAATCATTATTTCCCAGTGGATAAATCAGAGGCCTGTGTGAGCGAGCAGGAGAAGCCACGTGTGAGAGAGGTGTGCTGAGATGTCAGGTGTGATGCTTTGCTGAAGGTAAAGGCCATCCGGGCCCGCTCAGTGCCCCGGGCCAGTCACACGGCACTTTGTGGAGAAATAAGCATTTAAACATTCATTTACCACTCTTTATTGCATTTAAAAAACAGGATATTACAGGCAATACACAAAAAATACAAAATAAAATAACA
Source organism: Mormyrus iriodes (assembly GCA_011763525.2). NCBI lineage: Eukaryota > Metazoa > Chordata > Actinopteri > Osteoglossiformes > Mormyridae > Mormyrus > Mormyrus iriodes. The sequence continues at coordinate 20,297,639 of JAAGVU020000036.1, read as the reverse complement.
GAGGACCAGGAAGGTTTAAATATTAACACACGCATTTTGTTTGTCACGTAAAATAAGCTGTACATGTTTAACCACGCAGCCAAACACAAAGCAATGGATCATTTCAGATTACAACATAACATTGAATCAATTGTTTATAAGGTTTATAAGGAATACAAAGATGTTTTACAGAAGTCCAGGTCCTTTTGAAGCGATTGTGTCAAATTACTTAATATGACATAACTAGTGGAGATATTTTCCAGCCAATGAAATGGGGTTTTAAACTGTGGTTCAGACACGAACGTCGGGGTGACACGCACCATCCTCGTCCCTTTCCATCACTTCCGTCCAGTGTCCCCGGAGCAGTCCGGGTAATTCCCGTGTGCATGTGCACTTTTTTTCCTCATATGTATAATGGACAGTTTGAACCGGGGACAGTAAATGGCTGAGGACCTTCAGTCCCTGGAGAATGCTGTCCTTTCCAAGGGGGGGAGGCGGATGTACGTAATGCTCACACTTTATACATAGTCCCTCTTGTTATAGCTGCTAGGCGCATGTGACCTGGGGACGGAGTATGCTATCCGGCTGGGGGGGGCGTACCTCTGCTCCTTCTGGGGGGGGCAGCTGCAACAAAGTATACCCCCACCGACAAGGAGGAGGGAGGCCGCCGCCCATCCAAGGTACAGGGAGGCTCCTATCTCCCTCTTCTGGCCCTCCGGGACGGTGGGATTGTAGAAATCCATCACGATGGTGTGGGCGGACCAGGACACGGGGATGAGCTGCATCAGGGCGGCGGCCATGAAGGTGACTCCCGCCGAGATCATCACCCTGGCCTTGGTGGCTTCATCCTCCACACAGTTGGTGCATTTAGCGCCCACCACTGAGACCAGCATGGCCAGCAGCCCTAGGACGATGGCGATGACTGCCAGGGCACGGGCCGCCTGCATATCCCGCGGGAGAGCCAGCATGGAGTCGTAGACCTTGCACTGCATCTGCCCCGTGCTCTGCACCACGCAGCTCATCCAGATTCCCTCCCAGATGGTCTGCGCCGTCACGATGTTGCTGCCGATGAAGGCGGTGACCCTCCACATGGGCAGCGCGCAGGACGCGATGGCGATGACCCAGCCCAGGATGGCTAACGTCACTCCCAGGATCTCCAACCCCAATGCTGCCATTGCTGCTCCGTGCCAGTCACGATCGTGCCGCTGTCCGCCTCTCCGAAACTCAGAAAGAGTGCCAGGGTTCCCGCTGAGACTATGGCGAGTATTCGGTCCACTGTCCTCTTTATAGTCGCAGGAATGGAGAAGGCGGGGCTGTGACATCACATGGCGACAAGCCAATGTCTTCTGCACCACGTTTCCGTCGTTACCTGTGATGGTTTGAAAATACGGCGGTGTAATAGCTAATCTGTTCTCCATGGTCACTCTCGTCTTGATTTAGGTTTTGGAGTAAATGAGTTACCCAGTGCAGGTCCTCTGTGGGGTTAATCGTTAACGATAGACCTGGTTTGATCTGGTTATGACCTAAAGAGTCATGTATATAAATCATATGTGCTGGGATCTTCTGAATGTCCTGGACTTCCCATTAGTTGAGAGTAATTAATATTCAATTGCTGGCACGATCATGTGATCAAAGGAACAGTCTGGCAAAGCCTAGCAGTGGAATTTTTTTAAAAAAGTCAAGATAGATAGATAGATAGACAGACAGATAGATAGATAGACAGACAGACAGATAGATAGATAGACAGATAGATAGATAGATAGACAGACAGATAGATAGATAGGTAGATAGACAGACAGATAGATAGATAGATAGATAGATAGACAGACAGATAGATAGATATATAGATAGACAGATGACTCAAAGCGTAAAGTTTGTTTTCATGTAGATTGGACATGCCGTTTGCACACGTTGCCAGACCCGGAGGATCGTGTTTAGCTGGCCGAAGTTCACCTCTGGGATGGATGGTAACTAGTGAATGGCAGTTGTTGTCTAGAGCGAAGTTTTCTAATTACTACCAGTCTGGTTAAGTACGGAATGAGAGCTACTGACTTTTTTGACATGGATGTTGCTGATTTGGGCAAAGCACAGGCTCTGCTTCCCTCACACTCGGCCCGGGTCACGTTTTAAGCTTTCCTGATATTTCTTTCGAGCTGCCAGGAAGAAAACCTTAACTGGGTCAGGTGAACAGGACCGACAGGCGGAAATGAATGTGGGCCAAGCGGCAGCCGGGAACCTGACCACATCGCTCAGGTGGTCTGTTTACAAATAAAATTCCTTTCACAAGTACGTTTTTCGAAACTCGAGAGAAGATATCTACCCTTTCACCCACCCATCTATCCATTTTCTGTTCTTTTTATCCATTCATGGTTATCTATCAATCCATCCATCTTCTAAGCGCTTACCTCAGTCAGGGTCAGGGGGGGCTGGAGTCTGTTCCAGGCAGGATTGGGGTGCACACGGGCGGTATTATTCATAGTTATGGTATGTGCAAATATGCAAGATAAAACTTTACAGAGACTGAAAACGGGGCTTTTAACACTGGTGAGGAAAAGATTTAGTTAGAAAACACTCTTATAATTGAAAGATTTGCTCTGACGTGACTGTAGGTGAAGCGTGTCAAACTCCCACATGCTCTAGCATAGAGGGTTTTGCTCCAATCCTAACACTGCCTGATGCAGGGGTTAATCCCTAAGGCAGGCGGGGGTCCCAGCAGACACTGGGATGAATGGCAGCAGGGCGGTGAGGCTGGGCATTGGAGAGGAGCTGCGTCTCGACAAAGGGGGCATTGTTTTCACCGAAACCCCAGGGATTGGAGAATGTTCCAGCACAGAGTAGATTTCAGGCTGACCCTTCTTATCTCGCAGTGGTCGAGAGAGCAAACTAACTGTGGACTGGAATCTCACAGTGCTCTCCATGATCTGGGATTTGTCTGGAACACTCCTGAGGCGTACATCTCAAATCAGTTAGCATAGCACTCTGCATTTTGTGTGTGTGTGCATGCGTGCGTGTGTGTATTTGTGTATGTGTGTGTGTATGTATTTGTGTGTGTGTGTGTATTTGTGTGTGTATTTGTGTGTGTGTGTGTATATTTGTGTGTATGTGTGTGTGTGTGTGTGTATGTATTTGTGTGTATTTGTGTGTGTGTATGTGTGTATGTGTATTTGTGTGTGTGTGTATGGTGTATTTGTGTGTGTGTGTATGTGTGTGTGTGTATTTGTGTGTGTATGTGTGTGTGTGTATTTGTGTGTATGTGTGTGTGTGTGTATGTATTTGTGTGTATGTGTGTGTGTGTGTATGTGTGTGTGTGTATTTGTGTGTGTGTGTATGTGTGTGTGTGTATTTGTGTATGTGTGTGTGTGTGTGTGTGTGAAGGGATGGGTGTGATGTGACGGTACGGATGCTGTATTTGTGGAACAATATGAATCATCATTTTTAATCACACTGAGATCACCATTGTAAAAAGGCAGAGTCAGTTCGGTTTGGTAATATACACGCAGATGGGAACACAGGTAAATGAGTAATTTGCAGTAAAGGAGCCTTGTTTACAGAAGGACGAGCCATTTTCATCCCGGGACAAAGAGCCTAGAGGGGCGGAGTCTCCGAGTCCTTGGGTCAGAGGGTCATGTGATCATCGGGGCAGAGAGACAGTCAGCAACACGACACGGAAAAAATAACTGAAACTGAAGAACTCGGTACTGGAGCAGTTTATAGTAGCATCACTGACACTTTAGAGCAATAAGCGCATATATGTCACTCAGAAGTAAAAGCACACATTGAGAACAGGATGAAATCATTTCGAATTCAAAGTGGCTCATATAGAAGCCAGAAACTCCATCAGATGCACACATGCAGGGGCTACCTGTAATGTGTTAAATGTATACAGCAGAAATCAGGAAATTTTGCAAGTGTAGCAAACAGACTAAAGTTAAGACAAAACACACCAATTTTATTTAAAAAACATGAACAGGGGAGCCAGTTTTTTCACTCTACTGTAAGTCTCTAGAATGATTTATATGTAGATTAATGAGCATCTCTGTGTCATTTTGTGCTCAAAGGCACCAAACGAATGAGACTTACATCTGCTCAGTGACTCACGACATCGCGCCGCAACTTCGCAGGGAAACGATCAACCTGCAGAAATGGAAAGCCGTGCTCTGCGTATGTGCACGTCCCTCCGGATGCAGGAGGGAAAAGCCTTTTGGGGGAGGGTTTTCTGGAAGTGCTCGAGGTCCTGAAGCTGCTCACACATAATCTCTCCTGGCATGTCCGGAGAAGGAGACGGGCTTGACGGCCGGGTGGCCCACTGTATAGGGGACGTAGCGCTCTGCCTTCGGGGGGCAGGAGCAGCACAGCAGGGCCCCTCCCAGGATCAGGAGGCAGGAGGCAGCCCAGCCGAAATACAGCGAGTTCCCGAACTCCCGCTTCTGTGTCTCCTCCAGCAGCGGGTCGTGGAAGTCCACGATGATGACATTGGCGGTCCAGGAGATGGCCACCAGCAGCAGCAGGCCGGCGGAGATGAAGGTGATGCCTGCGCCCAGGACGATGCGAGGCTTGCTCCCCTTGTCTGCCGTGCAGTTGGTGCATTTGGCCCCGGCCACCGACAGGCCGATGGCCACCACGCACAGGAGCATGGAGACAACGGTGAGTGCCCGGGACGCCTGCAGTTCCTCAGGGAGTCCCAGCATGGAGTCGTAGACCCTGCAGTGCATCTGGCCCGTGCTCTGCACCACGCAGCTCATCCAGAGGCCCTCCCACACCACCTGGGCCACCACAATGTTCTGGCCCACGAACGCTGCCACCCTCCACATGGGCAGGAAGCAGGCCACCATGACCCCCAGCCAGCCCGCCACGCAGAACGTCACGCCCAGGATCTCGAGCCCGGCGGAATACATCCCCGGATCCGCCCGTCCCGCCAGAGCACAGGCAGTGGAGAGCACCCCTCCGAGATGAAGGAGATACCCGATCTCCCTCCCTCAGAGGACGGGGTATGATTTCGAGGTGAGAGAGAGAGAAGGCGAGAGAGGAAACGCATTCTACCTTCTTTATATTGCTAAGGAGATTGAAGGTGGAGTCAGCCTGACCTGGCTTTGTGTTTGCAGTAAAGCAGGATCGGAATCAGTACCGGATAATGGTATTCTGCGTCCACCACCCCACCAAGAGATGCCTGGGAGACAAAAGGGAATTTGTTAAAGGCTGAAAGGGGTAGTGGTGGATGGACCCAGCCAAAATTAAAGGAATACACCGGGTGACCCAAACTGCTGGGTCGCCATGCAGTTTTACCTCTAATCTGTTCCCCAATCGACGCATGGCTGTCCAAAAGTATCTGTATTTCTGGTATTTACAACAAATGAAGATCTACATTTGCTGAGAGGAATTAGCAGAGGGTGACAGGCAGCGGGGGACAGGCAGCGGGGGACAGGCAGCGGGGGACAGGCTCAGCAGCCCTAAATAATTTATCCTAATTTTTCTGAGTGAGTGATGTAGCTGTTGCTTGAAGCTGATATAAAGTTTTGATTGATTCTTTAATCCACCTTTTTGTCACTTTTTCACAAACTGGGAAACCCACATGCAGCCCACGTGTGACTTAAACTGTGGTTGCAGTCCCCCTCTGTGGGCACTGAGGATGCACGCACCCAGAACAGCACCCCCCACAGGCAGGGAAGCATGGCTGCTGGCACAAAGCAGCCGCCTCGATCCCTGAACCTAGATGAAAAGTGCAGAGTCACCGTCCCAATGAGAAAGCAGGCCAGGGCCCCCGCGGACACAATGACACCCTGTGTTTGCCGAGACCCAGAGACATGTCATTCGATCTGGGGGGGTCCTGCTCCCCTCTCCGACCATGAATACGCTGTTTGTGCTGAAAGAAATAGACTCCTTTTGTTCAGTTCAAACAGGAAGAAGAATGATGGAAAAATGCATTTCAGTTATAAGACTGAGGAGACACGAGGTGTGGCCACCTTCATCGCTGACAGACTGGTAACTGTCGGACTGACGTGTGTTTTGGTGAGTGGTGGGGGGGGGACACCTGCATGGTTGCTATGGAAATGTAGGTGCAGAAGATTTTTGTCCCTTGACTTACCCAGCATGCACTGGGCATGCGTTCTATTTCCTGGGGATTGTGCATGATAAGGTAACTGGAAACGAACGCCATCGCTAGCCTGGTGATGCACTTCAGGAGGTTTTGGTGGGTTAAAAGGCTCCAGCTGTGTCAGGTTCCAGCTGACCGGTTTATCTTCCACAGTCCTGTTCATTTTGGGAGCCAATCAGGGATGAGTCCATGGGAACAGGATGGTACGGTCCTTACAGCAGCATATACACCATAAATCAGGGTTTAACAATAAACACTGGCTAAGCGCCCCCTGCAGGACAGCGTGGCCAACAGGACAGTGTGGCCCAGAGGAGAGCGCCCCCTGCAGGACAGCGTGGCCAACAGGACAGCGTGGCCCAGAGGAGAGCGCCCCCTGCAGGACAGCATGGCCAACAGGACAGCGTGGCCCAGAGGAGAGCGCCCCCTGCAGGACAGCGCGGCCAACAGGACAGCATGGCCAACAGGACAGCGTGGCCCAGAGGAGAGCGCCCCCCTGCAGGAGAGCATGGCCCAGAGGAGAGCACCACCTGCAGGTGAACGTGGCCCAGAGGAGAGCGCCGCCTGCAGGACAGCGTGGCCCAGAGGAGAGCGCCCCCTGCAGGACAGCGTGGCCAACAGGATAGCATGGCCCAGAGGAGAGCGCCCCCCTGCAGGAGAGCATGGCCCAGAGGAGAGTGCCACCTGCAGGTGAACGTGGCCCAGAGGAGAGCGCCGCCTGCAGGAGAGCGTCTGCGGGCCCTGCTGGGAGCAGATCCTCAGACCTGGACCATGTAAACATCTTCTTCTGCCTGCTGAGGTGGTGCAGCTGTTCAGGATTAAACGTGGCTTAGTGACTCTGACCCAGATGGTGCACTCAGGGGCTCAGGCACCGGGTTCAAAGGTCACGCCCTTAGCTCCATTGCTTCCAAAATGCTTCATTGGTGGTATTTGCCTGTTCACCTAAAGGTCTGATAAGAAGCCGCACACAGAAATGCTCTGTGTCTAGATGTGAAACCGCAGGAAACTGGGCAGATACTGGTGACCTTTGGTCTGGCGATGAAAGCTAGCAGACCCGCCAAGTCATCTGCACAGCCCGGTACGGAAGACAAGAACTCAGGCAGTAGCTTTTAAAGATGGCCATCGTCTCAGTCATCTGAATTAGCCAATGAACCCATATGGACAGATATACAGATAGAATGAGGACTTTTGTAAGAAACACCAGAGAGAATACATCTTTTCCTTGAACTTGATTCAGTCCTACATGTTCTATATTGTACACAGATGTAAAGCATGGGGTGAATCTCTGAATCTGTTTTTTTGACAGTTGCATATTACACTTAGTAGCACACTTTTTTTTTTTTGGGGGGGAGGGAAGAGGAGGGACGAGGTCAGCGTGCGCCGAACGACATGCGACACGCTGCCCCCTGGTGAGGGTAACTGTCATTATACCCAGTCATTGTCCACTACCATTGGTCATATAGTTCTTGACTCTTCTTTCAGTTCATGCTCAGTAACTAAATAGCTGGGAATAATCTGCAGACCTGGGACCAGTTCCAGCCCATCGGCGTCGTAGCGGCTTAGCGGGTGCATTCTTGCTGGAGTGGATCTGTAGCCGGTTCTTCGTGGTTTTCTCCTAGCTGTGGGTGCAGGCGTTGACAGCACCCCTTTTCTTCCGTTTGAGGTTCCTTCCAGCCTGTCATCTGTCAATGGGATCTGGCACGAGGGCAGAGGGACGAGGGCGTACCCCGGGCAACCCGAAAAAAACGTGGCGTCAGGAATCCATTTCGACACCAGACATGACAGCTTCACTTCGAACTTTCACACCCGGAGAGAGGAGCAGAAGAGCGAGTGAGTGAAACGACTCCAGAAGGAGACAATCCCAAGCAAGTCCGCCCTGCTCATTGTCACCGGCACGAAAGTGATGCGTAACCGCAACTTCTGAAACAAGATGACTTTGAGTCACACTGACTGCCCCAAAAAACAGTCTGGACAGAAGTACGGAGCCCAGCAGGCAGGGCTGGTGTCTGAGTGCTGCGGTGTCTAGGAGGTCATGGTACACCACTTCTGACACTGCCTTTGTCACAGTATGTATCACCTTCATCACAATAAGCTCAGAGAATCTGGCAGGCAAGATTCCAAGCATCAATAACAAAGGAATGTTACATTTTTACAGCGTTTCTCAAGACACCCAAAGCGCTCTACAGAAAAAGTGGGGAGCCACTTTACCCACCACCACTATGTAACACCCCCTGGGTGATGCAATGGCAGCCATTCTGCCCCAGTACACTCACCACACAGTAGCTAAGATGGTGAAGGGTTAGGAAAGAATTCACTAATTAGATAGAGGCTCCAGGTAGGGCACAGTGGGTAACTTAGCCAGGACA
>JAAGVU020000036.1:20265621-20286517 GCA_011763525.2 Mormyrus iriodes | reverse complement strand
TTCCCTTTAAGGCTGATCACTGACATATCATCAGAATGCCCTTCCCTTTAAGGCTGATCACTGACATATCATCAGAAAGCCCTTCCCTTTAAGGCTGTTTACTGTATTTGCCGGAGTGTGCTCAGCCTAACACACCATATGGGCGCGCCAGCCGCCATCCAGCACATGGGTGGGGCCACAAAGATGTTTTTGTTCACTTTACATTCTGTCTGATCAGCTAATCCTTTTCACTGAGCTAATTAAAAGACTTACAGAAAGGAATGTGCAGTATGACAATAACAAGATTGATCTCATTTTGCCTGGAGACCATCTGATATGTATGACTTAAAGAATGTGCAGCTATATGGAACGCTCTGCCACAGTTGGGCCTGGAGGCTTAGAGAAATCGGGCACTTTACAAGCTGTCAACACTCACCTCCCTCACCGTGCAATTGTCTCCATCAGAATTACGGGACGCAAACAGGTTACGCATTTATCTACTAAAATTTACAAAAAAATCGGAAGGACAGCATAAGGGCTCATGTTTATGGCTTAGCCAAGATCAGCCAGTTCTGTTGCTGGTTCGGTTACTGGGCTCAGGTGCCCGTGTGGTGTGTATGAACGCCCAATCCACCTCCATTCCAGTGTGTCTGTCTCTGTTGCCCTAAAATGACAGAAACAAACAGTAAAATGTTTTCTGTCAAACCAGACAATGCATCAGGGCAAGTTTCTGTGAGCATTTGTGGGGAATGCTGGGACACATTTCTGTGCAAAGCATTCTGTCATCTTAAGCTAGTGAAGCCATTTTCGCAGACGATCTCCACGGTTTGTTTGGTTACCTTTGGTCCATCACTTGTACGCTCCTGGACGATATGGGTCCCGTTTACTGATTGTCAAATAAATTTGGATCATTAACACTCAGTGGCAACAGTTTAACATGGGACCTTAATTTTCTTTATGCCTTGATGTAAATGCAAGTAAAAAAATAAGGACACGAGGGCTGAAAAAGTCAGTCACCGAATCGTCCGTTAGAGACGAGAGCAGAAACTGAGGAAGCATGGATCTGGGGGGGCGAGGGGAGGGACTGCCATCAGGAAGAGCTGCTTGCCGTTTCTTGGTGTTTAGGGAAGATCCTGCATGACTCACATGAGGACAGAGAGATGGGAACAATCGAGGCAACACTGCACAGCCCGGGGCGTTGGAGTGAGCTGAAGGCACCCCACCCTGCCTCTCCCAGGTGCTTATAAGCTGCGGTCCGCAGCGCAGGGACCTTACAGAGCACCGGCAGAACTCCTGCGGGACTCCAGAAACCTTCATTCATTCACACCTGTCACAGAGTTATCCAACAATGGTATCGGCTGGACTCCAGATTTTGGGCACTTGCGTGGGACTGCTTGGCTGGGTGGGGGTCATCGTGGCCTGTGCAGTCCCGATGTGGAAGGTGTCGGCCTTCATCGGGAACAACATCGTGACGGCACAGATCATCTGGGAGGGAATCTGGATGACCTGCATGGTGCAGAGCACGGGGCAGATGCAGTGCAAGGTCTACGACTCCATGCTGGCGCTGGAGCGGGACCTGCAGGTGGCCCGCGCCCTATGCGTGCTCGCCATCTTGGTGGGAATCATTGGCATGATGCTGGCTGTTGTCGGGGGCAAGTGCACCAACTGCATGGACGACGAGGTGGCCAAGGCCCGAGTGTGCATCATTGCCGGAGTGGTCTTCATCCTCACTGGGATTCTTTGCCTGATCCCCATGTGCTGGACTGCCAGCGTCATCATCCGAGATTTCTACAACCCCATGGTGCTAGACGCGATGAAGAGGGAGATCGGGACGTCCTTGTACATCGGCTGGGCTGCGTCTGCCCTGCTCATCGTTGGAGGGACTCTGCTCTGCTACAGCTGTCCCCCCAAGGAGCCTTCGTACGCAGCCAAGTACTCTGTGGGCAGGCCAGCCTCCACGGGCCAGAAGGTGTGAGAGGCAAAGCGCGGCCATCGGGGCGCCGGGGCGCCCTGAACCCACGAGGACCACAAGAGGAGGAAACGGAGATCGCCGCAAACAACGGCCACGAATGACAATTCCCATAAAGAGAAGGACAAGGAGGGAAACAGGGCATGAGCTGTTAGTAAGAGATCAGTCTGTGTGTGTTTCATCTCAGAGAAGGTGTGCGCTCTCAACTGTTGCACACAAGAAACGCTGAATAACAATCATTATATTAAAAAAACCTGTTTTATATTATGGTTCTGTCTGTATTTTTGTCTTGCTTGGTTTGTATGTTAATTTATATGCAATTTTATATTTTTGCAACAAAGCTGTAAATAAATTGTTCATCGCGATTTTCCCTCCTTGTTATTTTTATTATTTTAATTAATTTTACAGTGATGGACGATAATTCCAAAATGGAATTATTCACATCAGCTAAGATCTTACCGCGAACCGCAGATTACTCTCACTACGTAACCGTTACCGGCGCAGTAGCTGCCGCCTTCGTGTTTTCGCCGTTTATTCCCGCGGCTGTTTCAGTGCAGCGCTTCGGGCGGAGCACCACGCCAAAGCAGCGCCACTCTCCCCTTCAGCTCTCCGTCCTTAACCGCTTTGCTACTAGCTCATGGTGTTAGGCTGCCCCCTAGCGTCGGAAAGTGAAACATCACATCTAATATTTCAATTAATGCGGTCCTCTCTTAATTACTATTTTAATACCTCGTAGCATTATAGTTGACAATATGATTCCAAATAAAACTTAAATGTAAGTTATATTACATTGTTATATTAAAATTGTTTAAACTGAGTCTGGCCTAATCGGTGCGCCCGTGTACCTGCCGACCACATGGACTGATAAACACCATAATAAAAGTATCACCAGTATCGCAGACAAAAAAAAAAATATCACAGACGCAAGAAGCGGCGGACATTATTTCAGATTATAAAGCTGGATCACCGCGTTCAAAAAGCTTTTAGACGTACTGCAATTAAATTGCGCATTGTGGGCCTAGTGATACAGGTAATGGTCTGGTCGGTAATGGTGAACCCGAATTCACACCCGACTTTGCCGATCAGGGATGATTAACAGACACGCCCCCTCTAATGTATATAATGAGGGAACGGCGCTCCAGCCGCCACGGCCATCGCAGCCTTGGTTTTCCATAGTGCGTCTAGCAGTCCGACCATGGCTTCAGCAGGCTTGCAGGTCCTGGGCATCACGCTGGCGGCGATCGGGTGGCTGGGCGACATCGTGATCTGCGCGCTGCCCCAGTGGAAAGTGACCGCCTTCATCGGCAGCAACATCGTGACAGCCCAGACGGTGTGGGAGGGTCTGTGGATGGACTGCGTGGTGCAGAGCACCGGCCAGATGCAGTGCAAGGTCTATGACTCCATGCTGGCGCTCCCGCAGGACCTGCAAGCCGCCCGCGCCCTCGTTGTCATCTCCATCCTGCTGGCGGTCTTCGGTATCCTGCTGTCCATCGCCGGGGGGCGCTGCACTAACTGCATCGAAGAGGGTCCGGCCAAGGCGAGGGTGGCCCTCGTAGCGGGCGTGATCTTCATCGTAAGCGGCCTCCTCTGCCTCATACCCGTCTGCTGGTCAGCCAACACAATCATCAGGGACTTCTACAACCCCATGGTGACGGACGCGCAGCGGCGGGAGCTGGGCGCCTCGCTCTTCGTCGGCTGGGGCGCCTCGGCGCTCCTGCTGCTGGGCGGGGCGCTCCTCTGCTGCCAGTGCCCCCGGAAGGACAGCCGGCCGTACACGGCCAAGTACTCGGCCGCCCGCTCGGGCTCCGGAGCTTACGTATAGGCGGCTCCCGGGCGCCCGACGGACCGAAGCGGGTCGCTTTGCGCTTTCGTTGCCTTGGAAACCTGTTCAATGAACTTGGAGCTTTTTTTTTTTTTATATATGGACTTGTAACTTTTTAGCCTAATAAAACCGCTTTTTACGTATCTACTGTCTTGAGTCTAATCCATCCAAATTCTGGGAGCAGAAGCGCTCATCCTTCGGGGTTGCCTGAGCCGCTTCCCTGTCCCTCCTGCAGAGGGCGCTCGCGTATCACCGGTTACTGAGCAATGATTCGCTGCATCCGCTCAGTATTAATTTCCCTTTTCGAGTTTCGCTTTCTGAATGTTCCTCGGGCTAAAGTCCTAACGTTAGATCTGCGCTTCGAAGCGCATTTCACATTCCTAATACAAAAATTCGTGTTTTTAACCCTTCCGACAGTTTAGGGCATGTTAACCGCACCTCTTAACCCCCCCACGGTGGCGCTGATTCCCCAGGCGCTGGGTCCTGTACTCCTGTCCGGCCATTTGATGCCCCCCCTCTACTGCTTTGGGGGACGTTAAGCTTGGACACTAACTTCCATTAGCTTCTGTGGCTAGGATGCTGTGACTTGCTGTGTGATCATGAACTTGATAAACTTAAGTTTTGCAGCAGTAGGGCTTGTGTGTAAAACTACTAATTCTACTAACCTGAGATCCTCCACCTTGCAGGTGATAGTGCTTTGTGCTGCTGATGTACAGTAGGTGGTGTAGCTGTGCCTGTTCCTTTGCAGCTGGTATCACACCACACACTGCTAGGTTACCTTACTGAGTGGGCAGTCTGGCTGATAAAGGTCCTGTGGCACTTATCTACATTGTCCAAAAAAGTGGTTATAGCCCAGGTGCTGGTTTGTTTACCAAGGTACAAATAATACACCCCAATGGTACAAAAATGTTCCTCAGTCTAGTGCTGGGGGCAGTGTGTGGCCCTGTGGGCTAAGTGCCTCTGCCTGTTTGAGCCCAGCCTCAGTACATCTGCAGGTTCTTGAGCAAGGCCCTTAACCCCCAGCTGCCTGGGTGCTGCTATGAGTGGCTGCCCTTCACTGCCAGCTCGGACTCAACTACAGAGAGCAAGCTAAGGGAGGCGTAAAGAGAATTTCCCCCCAGGGATCAATAAAGTATGTATTTCTTCTGTACCTTAAAATGTATATTTACCTACAGCTAGGGTACAATTGGCAGACCCTTCCAGGTACAGCCCCAGTGACAAGCAATTGTACCCTCAAAGGTACAAATTGGTACTTTTGGACAGTGTAGCTGATAACCTTGCCTAAATCCTATTATCTGTATAATCTGTACATTCATTTAAAACTTAAGCGTTCAGGTTCAGCACAGTGCAAAACATAGTTTCCCCGTGTGGGTCGTGCTGTGAAGAGGTTTCAGTTACACTCTTTGCAGGTGATGTGGCTTAATGTGGTAGGTGACTGGCACGCGACAATCAATCCCATGTCAGTCTCTGCCAGTGTTATTGCGAGGTTCTCACAGCCTTCTGGGTATTTATGTAAGAGCATATCAGGCATTCAGAGAGAGGGGATTTTTTCTGAAAAGGGGGTTACTGGTTGTTGTCCTTTGAACCGGTTCCTTGAATGCGGAGGAATCCGGTCCAGCAGGATGTGTCTCTCACATGACATCAGCAAGCCCCTCCCCAGGAATTCTGGTTAACCTGAAGGTCTGCATTCTGGGCACAGCAGTGTGGAGCGATTCGGCCGGCTGGAAGGCTCGGTGCCTGTGCTCTGACCTCCCCCTCAGCAGACGGCAGCGGCATGGGACGCATGGGCAAGGAGATTGCGGGCCAGGTGCTCTGCTTCGCCGGGTTCGTGGGAGTGTGTCTCTCCTGCGGTCTGCCCATGTGGAGGGTGACCACCTACGTGGGCGCCAACATCGTCACGGGCCAGATCGTCTGGGACGGCTTGTGGATGAGCTGCGTGATGCAGGCCACCGGCCAGATGCAGTGCTCGATCCAAGACTCCATCATGAACCTGGGCCCCGACCTGCAGGCCGCCCGGGCCCTCATCGTCATCGCCATGCTCATCGCCTTCCTCGGCTTTGCGCTCAGCTTCCTCGGGGCGCAGTGCACCAGCTGCCTGAAGAAGGAGTCGTCCCAGGCTAAGGTAGTCATCCTCTCTGGGGTCTTTGCCATCATCGCAGGCATCGTCTGCCTGATCCCCGCCTGCTGGTCAGCCGCCACCACCATTTCCGACTATGAAAGCCCTCTGGTCATCCAGTTGCAGAAGAGGGAGATGGGGGCCTCCGTGTACATCGGCTGGGGGGCTGCCGGCCTGCTCCTCATCGGGGGCTCCTTCCTCTGTTCGTCCTGCCCTCCGCAGCAGCCAATGTACAAATATCCGATGCACCCTGCCATGTATCAGCCCTATCCGGGATCTATCTATAGCGGGAGCTATGTGCCAACCAGGCCTTACTACTCACCTGCTCAGTATGTGCCAGGCAAATCTGTGGTATCTGCACCGAGACCAAATGCGCACGAAGAATATTTATAACCGCTTAAGGAGCAGAAAAGGAGATTATTGCCTTGGTATGGACCTGCATTCCTCTGCTGTTATATCCTGATTTCAGACTGTTTCACATCTTCACTGCATTTTAACACTTTATAAATCAAAAAATAATGTGTATTTAGAATGGAATATTTTTATTGTCATTGTACATATACAATGAAACTCTGTTTGTTTTTAAACGTGTCATTACTGTATCACCGTCACTACGAATCTGACATTAGATTGACATTAATTTAAATTTAATTACTGTATATTGTTTGTATATGTTTTCAAATAAAATGTTTGTAGTTGGAAATATGGGGTCTTTGATGATTTGAGATTCACTTGGAGGGGGAGAAACATTGTAGAAGTATTTTTTTCATTATGATTTTTTGGAAAATTGCAATATCGGCGTTTGTTTCCAAAATGAAGTTACCCGGCGATCGTGTGAAGGAAGGAGAGGCGCCGCATGACGTCCTTCCTGCTTGTTTTCTTTTGCGCTTCCTAAACGTGACATTTTGTTTGGTGGGCACAGGATTGTTAAAAAGCAGAGTCCCCGCCCCGTCTGCTGTGTCCTCCTCACTGGAACTGCTGCTGACGCAATGCTGGTCCCACTGAAACCAGGTCGCATTGCTCTGCCTCAAAGTACAAAAATCTTGCCTGGCTGGAAGTGAGGTGTGGAGCAGTGGGGGCTGGGTGGGTCGCTGTGATAGCTCCACCCACTGTGGAGTCGCTAGGTAAAAGGTCCTCGGCTAGCGGGTGACATCTGGCTCTCCGCTGCAGCAGAAAGGGCCTCGCCTACCATCCTTGCCCACAGTGACCTGCTGAGTGGCCAGCAGGCGTTAAGATGGTGTCCATGGGCAGGCAGGTGCTGGGCCTCGCCCTGGGTGTTTTCGGATGTTTCGGAACCATCGCCGCGTGTGCTTTGCCGATGTGGAAAGTGACAGCCTTCGTTGGGGCCAACATTGTGGTGGCGCAGGTCATCTGGGAGGGAATCTGGATGACCTGCGTGGTGCAGAGCACGGGGCAGATGCAGTGTAAGGTCTACGACTCCATGCTGGCACTTCCACGGGACCTGCAGGCGGCCCGCGCCCTCACCGTCATCTCCATCCTGGTGGCAGTTGTCGGCATCCTTCTGGCCTTCTTCGTGGGGAAGTGGTCCACCGTGGTGAGAGACGAGGTCTCCCAGGCCAAACTGGCCATCATGAGTGGCGTCCTGCTGGTTGTGGCCGGGATCCTCTGCCTGGTTCCTGTGTGCTGGTCCACCCACATCACCATCAGGGATTTCTACAACCCACTACTAAGCAGCGCTCAGAGGAGGGAGCTGGGCCCGTCCCTCTACCTCGGCTGGGGGGCCGCTGTTCTTCTTCTATTTGGGGGGGCTCTTCTCTGTAGCTCATGTCCGCCCAACGATGAAGCCTGCTGTAACATCGGTGAGCCCCCATTCAGGTCCTACTTACCCGGAAGGGACGTACATCGGTACAAGTGAAAAGACATTCTATGAGCAATTAGCACTTATATGTATTTGTAGATAAAAGTATATAGCATTTCATTTCCTTGTAATGTGAAAACGTGAGAGAGAGATAGAAGCCCGTCCTGGTCGTCGGGAACCTTGGAGCGGCATGGCAATAGCTTAACGTTAAATCTGAATGAACCTGAAATCTTGTTAGTATGTGAGGTGACACTGTGCAGAATCTGAAGACACTTTCGTTGTGAGCACTGAGTTACGTGCGGTTGAATAATTTTTTGGTGCATCATATTTCAAAGCAATCGAGCATTTCACATGTGCCAATTGTGTGGTTTTATGTGTTGGCTGGATGGGCGGATATTTCTGATACAAATTCAACTATAAACATTTCTTGCATTTCCAGTCACTCTATATTTTATCCTGCATTTATTTTAATAAAAGATCTTGCCTGGTTCCCAGTCATCCCGTGTCTGTTACACTGTTATCAGCGCTGCGGCTGGCCTGGGGTCCGTCGTACACATTCCGCCGTCTAGCTCAGTATTAACGGTGATTAACAACATTACGACTCTTCGTGCAAACGAGTGGGGATTATTGCTCTGATTTAAGCAGCAAAGCACTGGGTATATTTCAAGGGGGGCAGTAGGGGTTAAAGCTTTCCAGGGGCGAGGCGAGATTGAATTGGGCTTCAGACCGGAGTTTGCCACTTCAGCAAATTACGCAGAACAATCTGGAGGGATGGTATATTTTCAAAAGGGATGGTTTATGTAATTTTTTTTCCCATGAGAGGTGGACCCATGTGCATTCCATTACAGCTCGAGCCATGATTATAACCCTGTGGATAAAATATCTTATTCAAGGTATAACGCTCCCTGGAGCATTTAGCTGCCAGAGAAAAGGCCTTTACTCCAAGGAATAAACGTAGACCAGCACAAACTGAAGAGCTGTTCTGTTTGCTGGACTCTTGAGGTGCGAGGTCACGCCGCGCGGCTTCCACACAGCGCTCCAAAACCCGCACAAACCAGTCATGCTACCTGGTAGGATTTCACTGACCTCCTTTGAACACAATACTGACAATGTGCTATTATCCATATTTATTGCTGCCATTTAGTACTGTTACTGGATTACTGGGTTAGGCACCTTACAGAAGGCTGCTGATGACACCGGAAAGAGTCCAGGAGCTGAAAGCATTTAAGTTGCAGGACAATAGAAGGTTACTATGCTTCTTAAATGTTGGAGATTTAACCTGCATACCAGTGACATGGCGGTTTGAGATCTGGTCCAATGCCTGGTCTCTGAAAGTCTGTCATGAGTCTTTGGGTCTGATCACAGTTGTCCCCGTGATTTGATGTCAGAGTGAAAGATTCATATGGCAAAATTAATTATGAAAAGGAGCGGTGTGCTGCTTAGAGGCACAAATCTAGGCTGAAAAGAATCACCTTGAAAAATGGTCTTTATGCAAAAACCTTCTCATGCTGGTGCAGAAGAATCCGGCAGAGCAGGTATTCTGCGGGTCGGCTTTCTGTTTGCTGTGGCGTCTGAAACCCTCCCCCTTCGAGAAGCTTAAAAGCTCACAGCTTCCGTGATTGGGCTAGGGCCGGCGCTGCAGGGAAAGTGGAGAAACACCAAGGGAGAAACAGCCAGGAGCGAGCTGCTGGCATCCACCATGCAGTCCACTGGGATGCAAATCCTGGGAATCAGCCTAGCCATACTGGGCTGGGTGGGAGTGATCGTCGCCTGCGTGCTGCCCATGTGGAAGGTATCAGCCTTCACCGGCGTCAACATCGTGACAGCCCACATCATCTGGGAAGGAATCTGGATGAGCTGCGTGGTGCAGAGCAGTGGCCAGACCGAGTGCAAGGCCTACGACTCTCTGCTGGCCCTGAGCTCCGACTTGCAGGCCGCACGTGCCCTCATCAGCATCGCCATGGTGATGGGCACCGTCGGACTCCTCCTGACCGCTGTTGGTGGCAAGTGCACCAACATTGTTGCTGGGTCATCGTTCAAGGCAAAGGCATCCAAGGCGTCCAGCCTGGTCCTCATCGCAACAGGCGTCATCTGCCTGGTCCCCATCTCCTGGACAGCCAGTTCCATCGCAAAGGACTTTTACAATCCCCTGCTAACAGACGCTCAGCGTAGGGAACTGGGGGCCTCGCTCTATGTCGGATGGGGAGCCTCTGTCCTGTTCATCCTGGGAGGGGTACTGCTGTGCAACCCCTGTGCCCTGAAAAAAGAGCAGAGCCTCCCTGGGAAGTACCTCATCGTGAGGTCGTCCAGCGGCACCAGCAGGGTGGTCTCAGTGCGTAGCAGATGCGTGTCCCAAAAGTCTTCCATCCCGATGAAGACCTACTTATGATGGAGAAGGGTGGAACAGGAGGGACCGCAGGTGGTGTTAGGGAGGTCTATACCAGCATCCTCAGGTACAAACGAGTCCTGGAAGCCAGTTCCTAGACTCTTGTACCTACGTGAAGCCATACGTACGCTTCTCTGTGTTTCTTTCACTTCTGCTCTGAAAAATACATTGTATATTTTTTATTGAACGCAGGAAAGTGCTTTTCTTAGCACCACCTGCTTTTCGATTCAGTGTCTGTTTGGTTGTTGTTTTATTTGCAATAAATGCATGATGATAAATCAGAAGCTGGCTTCTTTATGACTGAAGGCATCACCGAAGCTCCAGGCTCTTTTTCAGCCAAAGTAATATGTAAATATCGAAAGAATATTTAGGGCACCTTTCAAATAATCCTCTACTAGCCTGGCGCCTCTTTACACTCCCTGAATGTTCTTTTGTTGCCCTTCCGGTCGTTGATTAGCCTTATTAAGTTCTTGCTTTGGTAGAAGTTGTTGTGTAGCTCCTGCTCCAGATCTGCTCATGTTTGCACCCGGGCGTTCAGTGGAAGCTCAGTCTTGCTGCACTTGAATGTTTGAAATAAGCTCTTTGCCTATTACCTCTGTATGTTACTTTGGACAAAAGCCTCAGCTAAATATGTAAAATGCAAAAAGTAAATGTAAATAAAACGCTGTACGTGTTCCGTGTCCAGGGAATAAAATAAAGCCATGTCAAGTACTAGTTCCTGAAATACTCGAGGGCGCCACCTGCTGTGGAAGTTCTCCTTTTCCCATTTGGAGTTGGTAGGCAGTCACCGAGGACGCGGCTTTAGACTTATATTACAGCATTTTATATGCTGATATCGCCTATGACTCCTTGAGGCTTAACTTCAGCTCTTGCTCATATCATCATTTAATATCACAGCCATAATTGTTCATGATTTCATGGTTAAATGCTTAGAAGTTAGAAGCCACACATCAACATTCATCCACTTTCTGCAACCGCTTATCCGATTTTTGGTTGCGGGGGCCCCCGGAGCTTATGGGCACAAGGCAGGAAACAACCCATCACAGGACAGACCTACAGGCGATTTAGTAACTCCAATTCACCTCAGCATGTTTCTGGATTTGTGTGGGTGGGGGGGGGGCTGGAGTACCCAGAGGACACCCCACGACAACACAGGGAAAACATCACACACACGGAGCCATGGCGGATACTCAAAGCCGGGTCCTACAGCTGCGAGGCGACAGTGCTAACCCCTGCACCACTGTGCCCCCCCCACGTTAACATATTAGGTATATCTAGGGCAGCATGTGGCTCAGTGGGTTCGGATGTTGTGCCTGTAATTCAGAGGTCCCTGGTTCAAGGCGCATAGTCAGCTGAATAATTTCACCATTGGGCCGTCAAGCGAGGCCCCTACCTCTGACTGTCCCCAGGCCTGGGCTCTCTGTTCTTAACTGATTGTTGCCAAGTTTAATAATCATAATTTAACAAGCTGAAGACACAAAACAACAAAAACACCGAACTGCATAATTAAAACCACACGATCTTGGTATTTCACGGGTGACAGTATAGAGAGACAGCAGAGAATCATACTGCGCAGCAGCAACTCATGTCATATTTTGTGTTATACTGCCACCTTGTGGCAAGAAATATTTTTTCATTAAATATCAATTTATTCTGTTTTTAAGTTCTGAATGTACATTTGTAAAATATGCAAAAGATGACTGACATTCTTTGCTACTTGCCATTTATTTTCTTTAGCTTTCTAAGGAAGGCAGCCATGGCACTGCAGACCCTGGGTATCATCCTGTCCATGGTAGGCTTGGCAGGCACCATCCTCATATGTGCCCTGCCCATGTGGCGTGTGACGGCCTTCATCGGGACCAACATAGTGGTGGCACAGGTCTTCTGGGAGGGCCTGTGGATGAACTGTGTTTATGAAAGCACGGGCCAGATGCAGTGCAAGATCTACGACGCACTCCTGGACCTTTCAGCTGACCTGCAGGCGGCTCGAGGCCTGGTGGTCATCGCCATCGTGCTGGCCTGCCTCGGCTTCCTCATCTTCCTGGTGGGGGCGCAGTGCACCAACTGCCTTGGAAACCCCAGGGCCAAAGCTCGGGTGGTGCTAGCCTCTGGGGTCACCTTCATCCTCTCTGGCCTCACCACCATTGTACCGGTGTCCTGGACTGCCAACAGAATTATCCAGGACTTCCACAATCCCATGGTACCACAGGCACTGAAGAAGGAGCTGGGGGCCGCGCTCTATGTGGGCTGGGTCACCGCAGGCTTCCTGCTCTCCGGCGGGGCGGTCCTCTGCACCACCTGTCCTCCCGAGAAGCTGGACCAGTCCAGCCGCTACATGCTGGCAAACATACACAGCAGCATCCAGCCCCGCTACGCAGTGAAGAACTACGTGTGAGATTCACCCACTGTGAGCACCCTGCAGACCAAACACCACACATTTACAGAAAGACACTTAACTGACAATTACTAAGGAGGATTCTTCTTTGCATGCTGCATAACAGCGACACTGAGAAAACACTTCAAATGATTAAAGT
The DNA here is from genome assembly GCA_011763525.2 of Mormyrus iriodes. NCBI lineage: Eukaryota > Metazoa > Chordata > Actinopteri > Osteoglossiformes > Mormyridae > Mormyrus > Mormyrus iriodes. Next base: position 20,273,892 of record JAAGVU020000036.1, on the reverse strand, counting down.
CATTTCAGATGGAGCCCTTTCTGTAGTTCACTTGTCTGCTGTAATTAAAATGGAAGATTCAAGATCGCCAGTATCTGAAAATCAATTTCTACTTAACATATATGATAATGTATAAACCAATTATATCCTATCCTTGTTCTGTCAAAGTTTATTTTTGGAATAAGAAATGTTAAGATATGGTTACGTGCCTCGTTAATGTTTTTGCACACTACAAAAATAAATGCATTTCATAAATACCGTGCTCTGTAAAGCCACCCATCCATTTCCTGTGTCCACGTGTCCTGTTCAGGGTCGTGGGGGATCTGGAGACTATGGGTGCCAAGCAAAAAGCAACCCAAGGTGGGATGACTCAAATTAACCACAGCATGTTTTTGGACTGCAGGGGGAATCTGGATTACCCCAAAGAAACCCCATGATGATGTGGGGGGAGTTCCACACACATGGAGCCATGGTGGAGGTTTGAATCCTGGTCCCAGAGGTGTGATGCGACAGTGCTAACCACTGTGCTGCCATGCCACCCCCCTTGTGAGCCATCTCTCTTTATCTAATAAACCATTGGCCAATAGTAGAACCAAAAATAATAGTGTTGATGGGCTTGCAGAAAATCAGTTCAAAATCACACTACAGGCTCAGCTGCATAGACTATGGACAAAGGCATTGGAACACCGGGCTGTGACCCCCACAGGAGCTTTTATGACGTCCCATTCTAAATCGATCATCAGTATGGAGTTAGTCCCCTTTGCAGCTGTAACAGCTGCACTCTTCTGGGAAGGCTTTCCACAAGATTTTGGAGTGTGTCTGTGGGAATTTTAGCCCATTCATCCAGAAGAGCATTTCATCCCAAATGTTTTGTGGTCAAGGCTTTGCGTGGGCCAGTCAAGTTCTTCCACACCAAACTCAACCAACCATGTCTTTATGGACCTTTCTTTGTGCACTGGGGCACGGTCACGCTGGAACAGAAAAGGGCCTTCCCCAAAATATTCCCACGGAGTTGTTAGCATAGTATTGTCCAAAATGTCTTGGCATGCTGAAGCATTAAGAGATCCCTTCACGGGAACTAAGGGGCCTAGCCCAACCCAATCTTTACATGTGTCAGATTGCAGTCAGGCAGGTAACGTTCTCCTGGCATCAGACAGCCTGACAGAGAAGCGTGATTCGTTACTCCACAGAACATGTTTCTACTGCTCCAGAGTCCAGTGGCTCTGTTACTGTACGTGGTCTGTCACTCCGTAGCTGAGTTTCTGTTGTTCCTAAACGCTTCTGCTTTCCCAATAAAACCACTTACAGTTGAATATGTAGCAGGGAGGAAATTTCACAAACTGACTTATTGAACAGGTGTCATCCTATGACAGGACCACGCTTGAATCCACTGAGCTCTTCAGAACAACCCATTATTTCACTAATGTTTGTAGACCTGACTGCATGAGTCTGAATGAAACACTTGAATTCAATAATGAAGAGGTGTGTCCCAATGCCTTTGTCCATATAGTCTCTGTGTGTGTGTGTGTGTGTGTGTGTGTGTGTGTGTGTGTGTGTGTGTGTGTGTGTGTGTGTGTGTGTGTGTGTNNNNAGTTCCTTCTGGGTCAGTCCAGGATCACTGGGGCCAGCCGGGACCATCCTGGCAGGCACTGGCTGTTTCAGCGTGATTATGTCCACAAAGCACCAATAGCACTCTTACTTTGATAATAAATTTATGGTGTAGAATATCGAAAACATATGACTAAAACATCCGCCCATAATTAACCGCTTGACGTAACTAATGCTCTCCATAGCCAGCGAGTGGCTGACGCAGGGTGCGGGCTGCCCGACATGAGAAGGCTGGCTGTATCTTCTCGGCACAGACTGACTTTTGTTTCTGCCTTCCTCTGTGTGGAAAAAAAGGGGAGGATTGTTTTGCAAGTCTGGCAGAAGCCTCTACCCCGGGGAGGAATGCAGTCACGCCAGCCACACACTCTTCCCCGGCCTCGGCCTCCGCCGGAGCTCCAGTCCCAGCGCAGCATGGAGAAGGTGGAGCTGGCAGCCTTCGGGCTCAGCGTCGCCGGCTGCTTTTTCGCCGTGGCGACCCGCTGCCTTCCCGTGTGGCATGTGACCGGCAAACTGGGCAACGTGACGGGAGCGCTGCCGGTGTACTGGGATGGGGTGTGGATGGACTGGGAGCATGACAGCTTGGGCGAGCTGCGCTGTGCCTTTTACCAGTCTCTGCTGCCACTGGGGAAGGACTTCCGCTCCTGGCAGGCGCTGATCACCTCCTCCATTGGCTTTGGCATCGTCTCTGTCGGCATCTACGGCGTCGGGCGCCTGCGCTTCCCCCACTGCGCCCCAGTAAAGCCAGTGTCGGGGGCTGGCTTCCTCCTGTCGGCAGTTCTGCTTCTGGTTCCGATGTCCTGGACCGCGCACAGGTCAGCACAGACGCTGGAGAGCCTGCCGTCCCTCCGCAGGACGTGGGGGGAAGCCCTCTACGTCGGCTGGACAGCCACGGTCCTCTTTATCATAGGGGGCTGCTACCTGTGCACCAGGTGCTGCAAAAGAACGAGAGAGGAGGTGGTAGACTTACCTGATACAGGGGATCCCTTCTTAACCATCAACAGTGCCTCCTTCAGTCCAGGACAACTACCACGCGCATAAGGACACGCGAATCACAACTATAGAGATCTAATTTAATAGTAATAATGACCTGGGGACTCAGTATGTCTTAAGGAGTTTCTAAACTTCTCGCCTTAACAGAGATGTTGGAATCCTGTTAATATTACAACCGCTACTGATTCATTACAGGTTTGTATTTACCGATGGGATTCACAGTTTACAGCAGCAGTCAAAATTAATGTGTAATTCTCAAGATGCCTGTGCTTTCCGATCAAGGATGCTTACTAAATTTCAAAAAATGTAAATAACATAGATAGACGTCAATATAATGTATTTTTAGTGCAATTTTTACATGCAATTTACACATGTGGACGACATCTATTTATATTTAAAACAAATATTTCATGTTGTTGATGTGACCTTATCCAAGATTACTGGTCTGAAGATGGATGGATTAATAGAATTTGAATTGTTCACATGGCTGCTTTCCTTTCAAAGAGAAGTTTGCCCTTTTGTTTCCAGAAACTACGTTTCTATGTCCATCTAGGCAGCAATTTTCTGTAACCTGTTACCCAATGCAGGAGCCCGGCGCTTTGGAAATGTCATGTCCTTAATAAGTCTGCATTCAGCCACATGATTTAATAAGTTTACACAGACACGTCGATGACTGTTGACTTAATGTCTATATGACTGATTCATGGTCATTTTTGCTGAACTGAGAACTTCGTTTTAAATTGGTTTTGTAGGTATCTTGCTTTGATGGAGCAGGTATCATGGTGACTTTCGATGGACATCCCAGGACGGGATCTGCTGTTGCACCCTAGGGCAGGGCAGGATAGTTAACCTGAACTGTACGGCTCCATAGCTTTGGCTCACCTCTGTGGTTTATTACTGAGATGTTCTACAGTCATAACCTGATGAGTTAAAGTAAAACATTTACTTATTTAAGACATTTTTAACCAGTTTGAAGTACAAGTGAGGAAGCAGGGTCGCTCAGTCAGTCCTCCGAGGAAACAGCGTTAAGGGCCTTGCTCAAGCGCCCTATAGTGTCACCACTCTGCCAACCAAGGGATTTGAACCTGTGACCATGCATTCACTGGCATAGAGGTCTAACCAGCAGAGCCTCAAACTACCCCAAGGCAGGGCCCTTGCCCCCGCATCCAGATGTTGGCAGCACCCGTTGATGGAATCAGAAGGGGGCGCCACCTCTCCATGCACCTGTCAAAGCGGAAGCAGGTAAAATTCAGTAACGCACACATTTGTAATCTGGGCGACTGAAACCGACTAGGCAGCAGCTCGCTCAGTCGTGCTGAGGCTCTGGGGGTGCGAGACTCAGATGCCTCTTTCTGTGTGGAGTATCTGTCTGCACATCCAAGCACGTACAGATCCAGCTGTGTTTCTGCGGTCTTCCACCTTGCCAGTGTGTATGTGCATTACTAGGGACAGTGTCCTAACTTGCCCCCTATGCATCCAGAGGTAAATGCCGGACCACCCCTTTCCTGATAGGATGAGCAGTTACCGATAGCAGGTGGACACTAAAGACAACCCTATATAAGTTGATGTTTTTCTGGAGAAGTGAGCTGAACTGGGCCAGCGTGTCCTGAAGCTGTTTTCCAGATAGCTCACGGGCATGTGACCTGGTCTCCGCCCTGACTTCTTGTCTCCATAGCAGCCACACGTGCCACACCCACACCTCGTCCCGGGACATGCTCCCGGCATGTTCCACATTCTCTGTCGTCATGACAATTGTACATAACTTCCCTTCATCCACAGGAATCTGCTGGCATCTGGTTACGTCAACTTGTTCCAGCAAGTTGCAGAGTTTTGGTAACAATCTGTTCAGTGTTAATGTGCCTGTCGACAAACTTATAACAAAGACATGACAAAGTGTAAGACACCTGTACTGAGGCTCTGTGTGACCAGCGGCCGCGTGCTCTCAGTATCAGAGGTTAGCAGGTAATGTGGAAAGAGAAGCGGACAAAATACACCAGCAAGACTCATGCCAATCACATGACCAGCACGGTTTGCAGTGCTTAAATATTTCTCTCCATTGGAGTATTTAAAAAATTCACACATAGATTGTATATTTCAGTCAATATAGAAAAACGTACATATTTTTATTAGTCTTCGATATTATGTACACTCAGTTTTTTCCATTTTAATTACAAGACGTTTTACACGTTGGATAATTTAAGGTTAATTAGTGCTCGTTATTCAGGCATCGGCAGAGTCTCATATGATGGTGAGGACAGATCATTCAGTAACATCCAAATTAAACGTGAAGCTACAGAAAATCATATCTGATGGTGCCGAAATGTGAGAAAATTGATAACATAATTAAGAAACGGCCAATAATGTGTGGTTAATTTGCAGCCAAGCTCTGGCACTGCAAAGCCTTTTCGGAACCAGAAAAGCCCAATACACTGAGAACAAGTGTGAGGGAATTTTAAATTCACATGACACTTGATTTCCTTAAACCAGAATCTTTCAGAATATTTACCTTAAGACAAAAGGCTTGAAAAACAAACACTGATTGTAAAAAATAGATTAAACAGCATATTTCCTTCTTTAGACCATTCTATAATAATATGGACCCATTCATAAAATACGAGCGGGAGCATTCGGACGACCTGCTCGGCTGCTGTAGTGTTGCGGGGCTGTGGGATGAATGGGTGGCTACTCCAGCTTCTCCTCGCCCTCCTCCACGTCTTTCAGACTCAGCACCTCGAGAGAGCCCCGCCCCTTCGTCTCGCAGCGAATGAGCTCGTCGATCTCCCGGAAGCAGCCAGGGTCTATCAGGCATACCTGCGGGCAGCGGGAGGCCAGCATGAGTGCCAAGGAAAGCGCAGAATGGGGTAGGGGGAAGTGAGCGCAGCCCCACCATCTCCAGCTGCTCGTCAAAGTCCTCGCTCTCCACCACCTTCAGGAGCGGCTTCAGCTTGTCCTTCAGCTTCTTGCCCTCCTTGGCAGGCAGGACGAGGCGCAGACGCATGTGGGCTCGCTGGATCTGCATCGACTCCTTCAGCTGCCTGATCACCTCCAGCGCCTGGCGTGACACACTCTGACGTTACTCATGGGCGTCTGTCTGGCAAAGGGACTCACAGGTGCAGAAGACAGGTGTGCAAAGAGCCGGACGCAGAGCACCAATACCAGCATGTAATCAACAAGCGCACCAGGTGCTGTTTGGTGTCGCTAGTGCTGATGCAAGATATTAACAAATATACACTATTGTAACACAGCACAGGGTTTCAATGACATTTAGGGAATAATATTGTAAACTGGCAGTACTTGGGCCACACCAGTATGAATCACCTCACAATGTTGCCAAAAATAAACAGTATTAATCTTAAAAGCAAAACAAGGGAAAACCCAAAAGATCATTATTAGGAAATGAGATTCCTTCGGTCACCAGAATCCATGCCTCAGACCTGCTGCTTTGTGCTCTTGTTGGCCTTGACAGAGTAGTGTATGTCCTTCATGGCCCTCTCGATGAGGCTGACGGTGTAGGGCCGCTTGGTCTCGGGGTTCACGCACTTCTCCGCCACGATGGTCGCGATGTCCCTGAACATCTGCTCCAGCTGGCTCTGCCTCTCCTTGTCTGACACCTGCAGTTCGCCCTTGGCTAAGATCTGACGAAAAAGGGGGGTAGTTTTCTGCTGTCAAATCACACACGTGAGTAGGGAGATACAAATAACATGCACTTAGGAAATACTGGAGGAAATATTGACCTGTTTGCATATTTCTGTCAAATCGTCGGTCCCAAAGGCTTTTGACAAGTCCTCTTTCTTTGCTACTTGACCCTTTGAAACATTTATGAATACTGTGCTGGTCTGCAGGACTTCGTCAAGATCCTTCTCTCTGAAAAGGAGGAAAAAGTTATTTTCGCGTCAGATGTCATGCGATGATTAAATGCATAACGTAGGTTTAAAATGAACTACAGCGGGACAATATTATAATAAAACTACATGCGTTAAAAATCCGATTATTTCAAATCCAGTAACAAACGCCCGCATTAAACAGCGGCTAGCCAACTTCTCTGCAATAAAGGACTGACGCGTATAGAGAGGAACTTGAACTGTTTTTTTCATAAACTGAAAAAGCTTAACTACGGAGCAGGTATTAGAATTACGGCCAGCCGCTGCACTCACGCCCCAGATCTCCAGCTCATGACTTTATTTTTATAGCAGGCGATCTCAAATCTCTTCCCTCCCTTCTTCATTCTCACGACGGCCACGTTCGTGAGACGGATTTGGTTCGTTGGCGTGAATATTGACATCTGTAGATGTTAAATCTGTAAATGTTAAGCCAAGTACGTCTAAATGCGCAGTAGGAATCTCGCCGGCGTTGCGATCGCTGTGCGTCACATTAAAGCTCCGGAGTGCAAAGGAGGCGAAGCCATAACGTTCCGGGCTGTGACGGTCCGGAACGGGGGAGCATTACTACGCAAAATAATTATTCTGTCGTGTTGATTCCATTCAAAATTGAAACACCGTTTATGCATTTATGCATATTTGAACGTACTTATTAAGTACATTGAAAAACAACGTAACTAAAACTAAATACACGCAACAAATGAAAGCCAAGCGTGAATATGTTACAGTATACATGTGGATATGTATAAAATATGCTTTGATGTTAGGTAATTTACGAAAACCTCGTCTAAACTTATAATTTCAGATTATTATAGGAAAACCGCACCCTGTAGACATGTTGAGATGGGTGCACAGGAACGGATCATTATTTTACATGTGTTTGATATGAATTCCGCCTCAACTTTTTTAATTACTTTACAATAAGGCAGCATCATACACAAAAGCACATTGACACTGTCCCCTTAAAAATCCGCGCACGGGCTGTTTAAAGCGCTGTCCCACAATGCACCGCTCTCCGAAGCAGCATGGCCGCGCCGGGAGGACGAACCTTTTAACTTCTCGCACTTTCTGTTTCGCGTTGTGCCCCATTTCTTTGCTCCGCTTGAGTCGGTGAAGCACGAAACGCTCCCGACGATGATGTTTTTCTCCGTCTGGCATTCTGTGGGCTTCATAGCGGCGACTTTCGGCGCCGAACCGGAGGGTAAGTGTGTGTCCGGGCTGTCTGTTGTCCTCCGGTAACTGCCGGTCAGCGGCTCGCGCTCCCTTGAGGGTAATCGATTACCGTACAGGTAACCAGGCACGGGCCATCCTTACTTCTGAGATTAACTAGACGACCCATTAACCCTATTTTAAGAGTCATGGCAGACACACCTGCACTGTTATAAGGTCACTTTTTCCTTGCAAGTACGTCTTTCCCATTTCGCCCAGCAGCCGATTTCATGCACTGTATGTACTTTCGTACGCTTTGCGTATACACTATGTACTTTCGTACGCTTTGCGTATACACTGCATGTACTTTCATACGCTTTGCGTATACACTATGTACTTTCGTACGCTTTGCGTATACACTGCATGTACTTTCATATGCTTTGCGTATACACTATGTACTTTCGTACGCTTTGCGTATACACTGCATGTACTTTCGTATGCTTTGCGTATACACTGCATGTACTTTCATATGCTTTGCGTATACATTATGTACTTTCGTACGCTTTGCGTATACACTGCATGTACTTTCATATGCTTTGCGTATACACTGTATGTACTTTCGTATGCTTTGCGTATACACTGCATGTACTTTCATATGCTTTGCGTA
>JAAGVU020000036.1:20184209-20233388 GCA_011763525.2 Mormyrus iriodes | reverse complement strand
CCCGGTACCTGCCGTTTAGTCCGACCAAACTCCCGAATTTGACCCATTTGTTCGGCTGACTAAATTCTGACCATGTATCCGGCGTAATGTTTCATTCTTTTAAATGCTCGATGCTCAACTTTTTATTTCGTATTAAAGCCTTGAGCGCTTTGTCAGTCTTTCTTTCAGATCAAATGTAAGTTCTGATCATTTGTTTGCGCGGCTTAATTAGGTCGAGATAATGAAAAAAATTGTCAGCGCCAATGCGTCTGCAACACATTTAAGCCAAATCGTTTGGATTACTCCTTTAAAGACTCCATTCTTTGTGCATGTTTTCCTGAAGCTATCCTGAGTATTAACGACAAATGCGGAATGCATTTTGAAGGCAGGACTGTAATATGTGATAATCTCTTATAGAGCAATATAAAGCAAGTCAATAACTGAATATAATATGCTCGCACCTTTATGGTCCTGGAATAGCGATCAAAAGGCACATTTCAGTTAGACCTCCATTTACTGGATGCAGAATATTATTTCTGTTTGCTGCGCAAGCGTCTGGTTCTCAGGTTATAACCGAGACGTGTTTCAGGTTGCAATTTTATCGCCCCAATATATGTGTCTGCTTTTGCCAGGGGGGTGAGGGGGGGCACCGAGCGGATCTCGAATCACCGCCGGCTATATTGTTGATGAGGCAGTGCTTGAGAAATGCCCCTTCACGGAAGATGGGGCTACCGATGCTTGGCGGAATCCTGTATCTAGTGTGATTTATACATTTTTTTTTTTACGTCTCACAGTTTCACACACCGGGGTGGGACACGTGCGGGGGGGTGCACGGCTGGGCACGAGGGTTCCCCCCGGGGGGAGGCTCTGCAACTTCAAAGAGCCCCGAGCCCTGCACCTTCCAATCCGCCGTGGCACGTGTGCTTACCGGTATTTTCTTTGCCGGTAATGGCAGATAGCCTATTTCATCGTTTCCATTATACACAGGCTAGATGCCTGTGTTGAATTTGCAGTCTGATATAAATGTCTTTTTCCGGTCCTTGCGCATTAACGTGATCGATTCACAAGCCAGTTGAAATACCCAGTAGGCGTTGTGTGTTTGTGTATACACGACATGGCATATCTGTTTAATGTTTCGTGTAACACTGATCACTGTGCCTTGCTGTTAAATTATTTAATTTAAATTAAGCTCACTGTCCGTCTCATGGCTTGCCGGGGAATGATGGCACTAAGCGGTCTGCCATCATTTATCAACATATATTAATGCCAAGATGGAGAGATACTCAGTTTATCCATTCATTAATTATTTTTTAGCAGGAAATGTAGTCGGCATGGGGGAATGGTGCCGTATCGGTGTCAAAGTGCTCTTACAGTTTACCCCCCAGGGCTCGCGCTCCCTCCCCTGCGCTCCGCTCCGGTTTCTCGGCGGGCGGCACCGATCAGCCCACCGGCCGACGATGAGCGGCACCAACGTAACAGATCGTGGGTTGCATCGGTTGACTCATGACTGTCGCTCTCTTCGCGGCGTTATATGGGTTAAATCAGATTCTGATCGCTTACAGGACCGGTGACAATTGGAAGCTGGGATTTGTTTTTGTGGGGACTGGACGGAGAACGCGGGTATTGGGGAGAATAAATTCCCGAATTTAATCGCAGCGTGTATTTATGTGATCTGAGCCATCTAGTAATTCAGGTTCATCTCGTCCTTAGGGTGGGCGTCAGGAAAATCTCTGTTGGTGCTTGGATTATTAAGGCAGTGGGGGCTAATTAAGGAAAAGAGAAACATCTTTTTCTCGCCGCCAACCCCCAACTTCGGGAATGGGAATGGTGTAGGATGCAGAGGGTCGTTACAACTGACGGGAGTTGGAGCAAGTGTGCAACTTCGATTGCTTAGCTGGAAACGGGGGCATTAAACATGCCCAGCGCACATGGACTGCTGGTCGGAGCGGGATCGCGGAACTGATGGTTCAGTAGCGCCAGCCTCGGGGAAAGAGGCATGAATTATCTCTCCGGCAAGATCAAGCGCACGCCGACGCCTTGGCACTAAGCCTTCGAACTGGACTCCGGTTTCGCTGTGCCTTGGGGTCTCGGCGACGGATCTCGACCGTTCACTTTCCGGGAGACGGCGTCCGTTTGCGGAGGTGAGTAGCTGAAAGTGCGACTCAGTTTGGACCGTATGCGCAACTGGGCGACGCGCGGCTCGATGCCGGACAGCCGCCTGGAAGTGCCCCCAACCGCACTCATATTTCTAATCCCCCTTACGGCAAATTTCACCTGTTGTCAGTGCAACTAGACCATTACCTTTAATAGCACTAGGAGTGGCCATTTTCTCTCAGGGAGGTGTGGGAATGAACCGACTCCTTGTGGTTTTTTTTACCGGGGTCTGGCGTTTAGGGCTCTTATTTAATGGATTGTTGTTTTGCGTTGTTTTATTATGTGAAGCCGCGTATAATTTACAATGTCATGCTGAATTTGATATGCGATCTGCACAGTAACTTATCAGCCTGCTGTTGAAATCAGTAAATGAATTGAAGTGAAAGCTTAGGTCTGATGAAACTGTAAATACAGACGTGTATTCGCCTAAAGAGACGCGTACTGGAAACCTGTGACAAGTATTTATGTGTCTCAGTGTATCACTGTTTTTATATATGTATCTGCATGCTTATATCTGTATAGTTGTACCCCTATTGTCACATTTAGGCCAAGGGTTTCATTCCATTTATTAACGAATTCATTGATGATCCATTCGTTTTTAAATGGCTGCTGCTTGTGATCCACCTGGGACCGTAGGTTATTTTGGATTTATACTTAATGTTGTGCTAATTAGTAAATCATTATTTCATCATTACCAATCTGGTAAAGTAGCAGGGCCTAATCACGGTCATAATGCGTTCAGGTGAATGAGTGACTGTGTCCATGATGTATATGGTTTCCATGTATATGCATGTTTTGCATGTGAATGTTAGAAGGCGGCTGTTCAGGATCTGGGATAGGGCTCTGCCAGAGTGCCAGAGATGGGGGTGGAGCTCCCCCCCCTTCCCCCCATGGGTGCTGTGTCTCGCAACCAGGTGAACAGTGCGACTACAGCTGGGGCACTGCGTCTCTGGGAGCCAGCAGGTGGACACGGGCTGTGGGTCTCCCACATTATCAGTGGAGCAAGTGGTTTTATAATCCAGGTGTTCTGCCTTGTGGGGGGGCAGGGCGGATGCTTAAATGCTGCACATTGACCTTGGACAGGAGGTTCTGAATCTTCCCAGGGCGGAGAGTGGGGGCCACACAGGCAGAGTACCTGGAGGCACACTGTGAGTGTGCTGCAGTGTCGGGCAGATTTGGGGGGGGTAGTGACAGGAAGCTTGTCTCAGGGTGATGCCCCCCCCCCATTGCAAAGAGTTCCTACTGCACATGGTCTGGAGTGAGTGAGATCGTAGTTCCTCTTAATTCCCTTGTTTCTCTTTTCCTTTCCCCCCCATGGACACAGTCGATACGCTGCCATGTCAGCCCCCAGATTGCTCCGGGGTCCCTGTGAGTGTGACTCATTTGTCCTGTTTCAGGGCCAGCAAGTCTGGGACATGACTGAGTCTGCATGGCTCTGGAGCCGAGGGGATGTGTTTTCAGCCCTGAGGACCTTCGCTTGTCCTCCTGGGTTTTGGGCTGTTGCTGGCCCGGTATGCCACAGCTCTGTCCGGTTTGTGGACTGGTGTAAAACACTGTCCCCACCAGTGCAGTTCGCAGCAGGGATTTTTGTCAGGGATTGTGTTTAGGAAGACCCCAGCTGCTGAAGCCCCATGTGTGAGCCTTGAGGGGTTTGTCTCCTTGAGCCTGTGGACTTCAGACGTCTTGATCACAAAAATAGCACAAGATCATTTTATTCACTTAACAGATGCTTTTATCCAACGTGATGTATGGACTGTAGGGTCAGCCAGTCCAGAGCAATTGGGGGTTAAGGGCCTTGATCAAGGGCCCAATGGTGACATCACTCTGCCAACAACTGGGATTCGAGCTGGCAACCTTCTGATCACAGGCACAGCCTCCCAACCTACTGAGCCACACAGCACTCCACCCGCCTGCCTTTTGGGTGTTTTGGGTGGATGAGATTCGACTTCCTTTTGAGTGTTTTTGGAAAACTCCGCCCTGGATGGCCTTCGGCTTGTTTTGATCCCCTAAATTATTCCCAGCTGCTTGTTGGACATTAGCGAGCTGTCAGGATGGCCCTTTAATGTTCCGGCTAAATGACGTCCTGGGAAGGTGTCGCACAGGCACTCTCCATCGTCCCCTGGATTTGCTGAATGTGAGATTTTCTATCTCATAAGGCACTGCAGATTTTAAAATCTGTAAGGGCAACCATGAAGGAAGATGTGGTGGTAGTTAGTCCTCGCTCGTCTCCCAAACTGCGGACGGCGTGCAGCGATGGTCATTTCTGGGAGCTCGTTGCTATGTTTGAGACTCACTTGGGCCGATGACCTCAGTGTTGCCGTGACTTGGCCCCTCCCACCATCTGTTCTCTGCAGTGCGTCACGGGGGCCAGGCCGGCGCGTAGCGTAGCGTTGTGGGAAGTGGCAGCTGTGGTCGTCGGCGCAGGGGTCACCTGACCTGTCTTCCGTAGACTGGCCGGATGGCATTAGTGCAGACACCGGCCACGGTGCGCCAAGCTGATCTCTGCTTGCACTTATGGTCAGTCAGGTTAGCCTGACCTGACAGAACTTCGATGGCCTCAGAGTCATCTACTTTAATTTGGCATTTCGCTGCCCTTCAGCTGCTAGCCTGTCCTGTACAAACCTATGCTGAGCTGAAACCGTATATCTTTGAAATGAGCAGGAACCCTGAAAGCCAATCAGTCCTGCTGCTAATCATTCAGTGTCAGATGTTAGTGAAACTGTAGAGGTGCATTATGGAACATGTAATGCATGACAGTTTCTTGAGATGTTAGTGCTGCAGACAGCAAGTATTTCCATGGGAAACTGACTCCCAAACCTTGGCACTGTCTTATTTTAATGCGCAATACAAATCTGCATCTGTCGAGCAATGAGCCGCTGGTCTCCACAGCGTCGCAGCCAAGCCACGGCGACGTGACCTGGGGGGCTCTAATCCATTACCGTTTATAGGGCCATAGGCTGACCGCCGCATCTCGCTCTGCCACCGGGGGGTGCTATGCTCTCTAGGAGGCTTCTGCAAGGAAGGTAGCAGACGGAGCCGCCTCCCGCCTGCTGTTCGGCGCGATGCATGGACGGCTTCCTCACTTCTGCTGCCACGATCAAAGCTGTGCTGCTATTTCAGTTTGTCTCCTCCTGTTTGAGGAGCCGTGCCTTTTATGGCCCCCGTCAGACTGGAAAATGACGCTGTGTAGCGGGGAATTGGGAGAGTGGCTCCAGACCAGTCTGATTTATGATTCTTGCCCAGTCATCTGGGCCCCTGGATGTAGGTGCTGGTTTTGTGGGAGGCAGCGTGGCAGCTTTGAGTCCATGTTATGATCTCGTCTCCCCACTGGGTGGACCAGCCACCTTTCCTGAACCCTCTACTGGATGCCTCTGATGCCGGCCGGGGTTCCTGCCGGATCTTCTGTTCCGCCGGCCGCCGTTGCCCCTTCACTTGTTTTCCGGCCTGGCCTGCTGTCCTGGGCGTGGTGGCAGTGGGGCTTTGCTTTTGACTGGGCCGCTGTTGTCGTCTCCACCGCGGCTGCGATAAAAACCTGCCTGCTCAATATCGCGCATCCTTGCCCAGGAACACGTGAAAGCTTCCGGTGTATCGACCTTGAATGTGTCACGTGACTCACCCCTCAGCGAGGCCCTCCCCGGGAATTCTGGGAACTCTGATGGCTCTAAAGTTTATTAAGGGGACCTGGGATGTATTCAGTAGCGTTCATGTCACTGTGAAGCGGATGAGCCCCTGTTTCACTCCGCAGGGTTGGAATGAACCATCAGCAGGAGCTGTCCGGGACTGACCATCATGCCGTGCACTCTACGTGATGTTTCTGCATCCCATAATTCCTCAGAAATCTGCGGAAAGTGGAACGTGCCAAGAATTCCCCTGTTTCTCCCACTTTATGTATTGTCTACACTGGGTCCTGTTTGCAGATGTTGCAGCCGGCGCTCTCAGCTACCGCTGTGAGGTATCGGTCCTCACTGTGCTCGCTGGCTTTCCCAAGGCCCCACCGACAGACCAGCTTTTTTTGTTTTAGGTTTGAAGCTTGTTTTCGTTGCTTTCCCTGCCTTTTCCATCTGGAGTTACAGCGCTTGTGTAGTTTGTTAATGAAGGTAGCAGTTAATTGACTTTTCTGCCTTGCCAGTGAACCAAAGAGGTCTGAGCAGTCCTACGTGAAGCAGTTTCTGCTTTGACTGCTTTCCTGATGGGGGGCTCCCGGGGGTGGGGGTGTGGGAATGAATGCCGCCAAAACGGCGCCAGCCACTGCAACAGCGCAAATAATAAAACCGTTAGGCCTACAAATCCAAATGAAGCAGCGATCTGTTTGACGTGTGCGCTTGTGGTTCCATCTGGCCATCCATCCTGTCTTCATGAACTGTGCCCCCACCCCCCCCCCCTCCGAGGGCTAGCTTGCTGCAGGATAGCTGTGACTGGAGAGTGGGGCCCAATATCTCTTCCGCGACCCCCCCCTCACTCCTGTCTCCTACGCCGACACAGGGGGAAGATGCCCTTTCACCACGTGACGGCCGGCCTGCTCTACAAGGGGAACTACCTCAGCCGCTCGCTGTCCAACGGCAGTGACAGTGACCAGCTGGCCAGCATTTCCGTGGAGGAGCTTGACGGTGAGTCAGCCGTGCTGATGAAGGGCTTTCACAAGGTCCTTTACAGCACCTGGGGGACCAGAAATACGGAAAAGCGTTTTGGGCAATTTGCTGATTACAGACTGACAAGGAAGCATGACCACAGATGGAGAAATTAGTAAGTGCTGTCACCCAGACATCACAGCTGATCACCCCCGTTACACTGGTCACGGTTTAGTCACTTCGCTGGCGATTTGGTGTTAACTGGTCCGTGATCAGTCAAGTGGAAGAGATCCCTGCGTATCTTCTGCATGGTGAGCCGTCAAGAACAGGCAGTGTTTATCAACAAGAGACCACTTACTGTCCAGAAATGGGCTTTGTGCTGGCAGGGACGGGCCTTTGGATTTTTCAGCCCCCCCGCAGTAAGTCACATGGTTGGTTGACACTGAGTCTTGGGGGGAACTTAGCAATGGGGTGGGGGGGGGCAGGGCCAGCTAAGGTCCCTGTGTTTATGCTAAATAGCACTGTAGTGGTGGTTACCTGTTCTTGCAGCAGATAAGGGTGTTTGTGTGTCTGTGTGCGACGGAAATGCCAAGACAATTAAAAGAAAGCAATTTGCACTTTGTGAAAATCTTCATCGTCGTGTGACATGACCCCCCCACCCCCCCCAAAGGCTGTGGAGCTCGGCTTGCTTCTGGAGTCCGTGTGGGATGGGGCCCGGGCACATGCTCCTGTACTCTGCAATGAGCTGAAGCAAATCATTGTTCCTTAAGTCAGATGCTTTTGGGCGGCCTTTGCTGCAGGATCCCTTATGAGTAGGAATATGATGCAGCAACCGCTAGAAGACGGGCCCCCCCTCCTAAGGGTGTCGCCTGGGTCTCCCAGTCTGACTGTGTTGGCAGGGGAGAGTGCTCCCCAGGGCGGCCTGTAGGGGGCCCCACCCTCCTTATAAATGCTTTACATTTTATCCCAAAATATATTCAGGTCTTCCTGGCTGGCAGACCTGCATTTTCTGCGCAAACGCCCACGTCTTCTTCTTCCATGACGTAATAAGCCCAAGATTTGAAACAACACACTGGCATCGAGTACAATGTAGATGTGGCGGCCGGCTCTGTGCGCAGGGTTTCCCAGGTTACTGCGCGATGGCGGGAGCTCGGGAATGCCGGCGAGCATATTGCAAATGTCCGTTACGGGTTACGGATTTAGCGCGGCGTGTTCTCCCAGCTCTGAGTTTCAGGAGCCATGTCTCCTGCAGCCTGACTCACTTCCCTGCCCTTGTGAGTGAGCGCCAAGCTTCTCTGTGCTTAAATAAGCTGGAACTCCCCTGTCATGCCCCCGCTTACTGGGACGCCGATGCTGTGGCACTTGCCCCTGCCAAGCCACGGGCCAACGCAGTGGAATTCTACATCAGGCTTCACCGAGAAGGGCACCCCGCCGCTGCTGTGGCGAACCGCGTTCGGCGGGGAACTCACTTGCACCACCCGCTGGTCAATGAAAGAATGTGCGCGTTTCCCAGCAGGCCCCTCTGCAGGTGAACATGCAGTGTGAGAATCATACTTCCCTGCCATTTTATGACCAGACGAGTGTCATTTTTAATCTCATAGACACAGACGGGAAGTGGAGCTGACGATCCGTTACCATGGCGTGGTTGTTTTTACTGTTATACCGTAATGCCCAGATTACTGTCACCTTACGACATACAAAGATCTCTAGGAAAGACTTCACAAAGCCTTCTGAAGTCACAGGCCAAGAGGATTTAATGCTTCTTTATTAAAGCGTGACAAATGGTGAAGAAGTAATTACTGTTGTCTGATTTTCGAAGGACAGTTGGGTGAAAGGTTAATTCCGCTGGCAGTCGCTGGGTTCCGCCGTCTCCGTACACTGTACTGTCGCTGTATCGCTGCTGAGTTCATTAGCTCTCCATTAAAGCTGAAAAATAAAACGTGAATTCAGTTTCCGGACGTGTCGTCAATTCATTATTGACTCTTACAGCTGCTGGCTGATGTTATATTGGCGAGCTTTGCTGTCAGTCTTAATTAACCAACTGCTTAGCATTTGGTGGCGAGAGAACCTAGCTGCCCTGTAATCTGTCGAAACGTTGTGCATTTCTGAAAACCTCCAAGCCTTTCAGTAACAGTGCTTTACAGCTGGTTGAGTCGAGTTCTCAGTATGAGTGTGTGTGTGTTTTAATTCTCTCTCCTCTTTGGTGGCTCAAAATGGCACTTGGCACAGCACTCTGCTCCAGGCAGCAGTCACAGTGACATTGTTAGCTGGGTCTGCACTCAAATGACTCTCACTGTGCCCTTAGCAAGCACCCTTCCGTCCTCGGCGTCTCCTTTTAAGACGCTCCCCCCAGTGGGGCTCCTTCGGCAGCAGAAGGGGAGTCGTCTGGTGCCCCAAACGGCCTGGGATGTCAGCTGGCATCCTCGCGGACTTGTGTTGTTTGTCGGGAGCGGTGACATTTCTCCGGGTGATGATGTAACGTGCCGTGCCAGCTGTTTCGGTCTGCTGCGGCATTCGGACGCCAGGATTCCTCACGTTTACATTACCCTATTCTCTCTCTCTTTCTCCCTCTCTCTCTCTGTCTGTCTGTCTCTCTCTCTCTCTCTCTCTCTCTCTCTCTCTCCCCCTCTTCTTTTTCCTATGAATGCTGGACTTGCCTACTTTTCACCATGGGGGGCTTGAGGGTCCACAGCAGAGAGCTGGGGCAGCCTGGGGTAGATAAAAACCTCTCTGGGCAGCTCCATCTGATAAGTCGCTTTTGACGAGTCGTTGTGGGGGGGGCTGAGGTGAACACCAGATTTCCTCTCTCTGCAGAAATCCGGGAAGCGTTCCGAGTCCTGGATCGCGACGGCAATGGCTTCATCTCCAAGCAGGAGTTGGGAATGGCCATGCGCTCCCTGGGATACATGCCTAGTGAGGTGGAGCTGGCCATCATCATGCAGCGGCTAGACATGGACGGTGAGTCTGTATGCCTGCCCTGCATGCGCAGACACTCCGCAGCCATGGACGGTGAGTCTGTATGCCTGCCCTGCATGCGCAGACACTCCGCAGCCATGGACGGTGAGGATGTGTGCCTGCCCTGCATGCACAGACACTCCGCAGACATGGATGGTGAGTCTGTATGTCTGGCCTGCATGCGCAGACTCTCTGCAGACATGGACAGTGAGTCTGTATGCCTGCCCTGCATGCGCAGACACTCCGCAGCCATGGACGGTGAGTCTGTGTGCCTGCCCTGCATGCGCAGACGCTCCACAGCCATGGTTATGGACATTAACATCTGAGCAACTGACAGCCAGTCTCTGGCTCTCCTCTCCTCTCCTCCTTCCTATCCTTCCATTCTTTTTTATTGTATTAAACGTATTGTTACTGATATTGGATATCCTTACAAACTTCAATATCCTTACTGGTATCAGATATCCCTACAAACGCCGATATCCTTACTGATATCAGATGTCCGTGCAAACTGCGATGTCCCCAAAATCCTTATTCCAAGTGATATTCATTAAAGTCATTCAGGAGTTTTGGTTATAATTCTAAGGGTACAACAGTTGGACCCTCCTGGGATGTGAACACGCTGTGAGATGTATTTGTGAACATAAAAATGTGCGCTAGCCAGACTGTCCAGCTTTGTCTCGAGGTGTAAGAAGCGTACTTATTTTTACCGTGTTTCTCGGTGAGCAGCGAAATCCTCTGAAAACCGGCCAGGACTGTCGGGCGTGTTAGCAGTGTTCAGAGATGCACCTTCGCTCCCACACCCCCTCCCGACGAAGCTGTTACGGTCATCCTCTTCCCCAGCGCTGTGCCCGGGTCCTGTGGCCGCTTGTAACCGTGTGCTGAAGTGTGACATTGATTTGTTATTGAAATGCAGGGGATTTGCCTTCCTCCACAGAGAGAGGGAGTGAGAGAGAGTGAGTGTCCGAGGGAGCGCTTTGCATCGAGCCGTGTGCTGTTACACACAGACCCCCCACATTCGACGCCTCTCACGGTGGCTTAATGGCAAATTCTCGTTTGAGGGAGAGAAATGGGAGGAATGTCATGTTTAACATTGTCCCTTTTCCAGTGAGATGGTTTTGTTCAAGCAGGGTTGGGGTTTCATTTGATGGTGTTGCTGACACTGTTCTTCTAGGTGACTCTGGTTGGGACGTGCAGAGGCACGTCGGGAAGGAGGACACCGCGCCGACTTGGAAAAGCGGGAATGTTGCCGGCTTGTGCACTTACTGACTCCGTGTGAGGCGGTTTGGGGATCATTAGTGGGGGGGTGGGTGATGAGCATCCCCCCCCCCACTCAGCCTCGTTAGCAGGAGGGAGTGGGAAGCTCTTCACCTCTCCGCAGGGACCCGCTCCAGCGATTACTGCCCCGCTGGAGGAATGTTGACCTCTGAAAATGGGCTGTGCTTGTGCACATTTACACTCGGTGTCTTGGCTGAGATGATTTTTAAGTGGCTGTATGATTTACAGCGTCTCGCGAGATCTGTAGTCAAGGACTTGAACCAACAGCCTTCAGGTTATCAGCTAATGGGAAATGGCGGCATGCACATTTGTGTGCGTTTCATTCATCCACACTTAGGCCATCCTCTTTTAATGATGCTGATCCTGACTCCCAGCTGAGGTCTAACTGGACCATACAGACGTCACATATGAAGGGCTTAAACTGAACGTCTCAATTGGACAGAAATACGGGCTTTAATGGGCATAGTCCCCATTAGTGTTTAGCCTATTCACCTCGCAGAGCTGGTTCTCATATTATTTGCCAGCTCCCAGTTTACCCCCCGGACCTGTAAAATAAGATTTCTATAGCTGTCCTTGCAGGTGCCTGTCGGGTCCTCATAAAATGTCAGCCCCCCACCCCCGGTATAGGTGCTCTGCAGAATCCTGACAGGTCTGGCGCTAATTGTTTCGGAATGAATGGCTAGCCTGGTGCAGCCTTGATGCAGGGTGCTGTACAGGAAGTGGAGGGGTTTGTGGAACTGAGCACTGAGGGGGTAAGACTGGGGAAGGCTGCTCCTGGTGTCGGGGAGGGGGGGGCTCGGCTTTGTTGCATAATTCATTAGTAACGTTCCCGCTGCCTTGGGGACATGCTCATGCAGCTCACTTATTACCCAAATAATGCCCCATTCGGGCAATTAAGAGCCACGCCTCTTGGCTGATTTTCGGCGGCAGTTGCGGGGAGATTTGGGGCAGTTGAAACGGAATAAATATCAGAGCATGATATACTTTGGTGATTTGGGTAGCATAGATGGGGTCAGACCTATTCGTGGGAATGATCTCGATCTCCATTCCAGGGGACGGCCAGGTGGACTTTGACGAGTTCATGACGATATTGGGACCCAAGCTGCTGTCGTCGGAGACGCGAGAGGGATTCCTTGGAAGCACGATAGACAGCATATTCTGGCAGGTAAGAGACTTAAGCATTGTTGCGCTGGTGATGACACTGGTCCAGATGACCGGGCCCGGCTGGGCACGGAGGAGCAGGAGCTCCTTGTTTCCGTGGAGAAGCGGACTCTCTTCTCTGATCAGTCTGACGGCTCTGGAAAACCATGGCATGGTCATTCTAAGGCCAGTCTAAAAGGCAGGTGCTGACCATATAAATTCAGCTGTGGGACGTGCTTACAGGTGCCGAATTCACAGGCCTAACCTCATATGACACTCAGTGAAATGCACATTGTACCGTTTGCAAGAAATCTGTTTCATTTCTCAGGTCATGTTTTGTAAATCTCCTTCCCAGACCCTAGGAAGACTTTGCTGTTATTTATTAATTCCATCAGAAGTCCTGAACCCCACAATCCACCCAATCAGAGGTGATGCTCTGCACATGTCATAATCAACACTGCCCTGATTTGCTGATATCAGACCGCAAATCTCTGTACTATCTGAAATCAGGAGCTTCTCTTGGCTCTGCTTTGTTGGCTGCTCCAGGAAACGCTTTGCAGGATTACAATAGATTTGTCTGACGATGTCGCTGTGTCCGGTCCACTGTAAAGGTGTTCGGTTGGGTCAGTGCTTTGAAGCCCGTTTTCACCCAAGTGGGTTGCAGATCTGTATCTTTGCAGGACTTGTGTAAAATGTGTGAAGATCAAAAGCTGCATTTCCTGTAAGGAGCCGTCGTCTTTAAACGCAGCACTGTGCCCCCCCGGATGAGGCCTCCTCCGCCCACACGCCCCCGCTCTGCCCTCGGGACGCCCGCCGCCTCTCCCCTCTACCGTCAAGTTCACATCAAACGGAGCGAGAAGCATACTGACACTCATCTCGGTGTGTTAATTACAACTCGTAATCAGTTGCAGAATGGAGCGGCACGCTGTTTGCGTAATGAGATGATGATGGTGCTCTGTGAAGGGATGCTGCGGGGTGGGGATGGAGCAGGCAAGTACGGAGGTGGTGAGGATCTCTCCAGGGGGGGGGCTCTGAATGGCTGCGGCTTTGATCTCAAAGTTCAATGGAGCCCATGTGAAGTGAATGGAAAACACAAGTCTGCTGACAAGAATTGAGAGAATGTTTTCACTTCTCTGGTGCCTTGTTCCTCGTCTCAGCCTCACTCGCTGTGTCATGCTGTGGGTCACCCTTCCATGTTTGTGCTGCTCTGGTCTCGTTCACATCTAATAATTAATAATCAACCCCAGATTAAGTTGCCAAAGACCGACTTCCTGCTCCGGCCAGCTGACACACTCTTTGTGACGGATGCTGAAGGGCTTGTGTTCGAATCTCATTTCCCCGTGTGCTTTAATTGGTCTTATAAATTGTATGAACAGTATTAAATCAATTTGTGTGAGACTCGGGGCTTTAACTGCAGTTCAATAATGTATACAGTGAAATAATATCATGGCTTTTGCTATGATGTATAATAATAATCTAGTGTGGTATGGTACATTGCATATTTTTTTACATTTATAAAATTAAACTGAAAAAGGCAGGTTTGTTTTATTGCAGTGATCTTTCTTGCTGGTGTATTTCAGCCGAGCGGCTTTGCCACACGTGAAGATGAACACTGTAAGCTACTCCTCATTATCCATGCATGGAATGTTTCTGGGCTGTAACACCACCTTGCAATATTAAAATCAGCAATGTATCATTTGTAGCTGAGTTATTTCTTATTAAAGAGTCTGTCTGAGTCTGGGTGGGGGGGATTATGGCAGAACGCGGCCCCCGCTGGCGCTGGTGGCCGTTGGTGGCGGAGCTTGGTTTTTTGGAGAAGGCCGAGACGCCTTCCTCTCTTGAATTCCCCTCCCCCGGCTCGCGGGCTGCTTGAATTTCTGACCACCGAGTTTCTTTTCACTCACTGGGGAATTGAGCGGTATGTCCCGCCGGCCTGAGACCAGGTCAAATCTCTTAAGATATGCGTTTTCATCCTCTCTTGTCTGACTGATACGCAGCTTCTGTAGGGATCTAGGGACTTTTTTGAAGCTATAGGCTCTGCATGTGCCGGGTGTAACCGCCGCAAAGGTCCATTTTCCTAGGCACTGTAAAGCCTGCTCTTTGGGCCGTGTTTATACCCTCTGCCTCTCGCTTTGTTTAGGTGATTCATAAAGGGGGGGCAGGCCAGTAAGTTGGGAGGCGGGCTTTCATTCTGAGCACCTTGACACCCCGTGATCATGTCAAACGACAAGCGTCTGTTTGAAGTCTCTTCAAAGCTTCTGCTCCTGAGATGGGGGTGGGGGGGCGGGCGACTCTGCCTTGCAAATGCGAGATTATAGCTGAAAACATAGTTTGGCTCTTTCCAAAGGCACCTTGGGATGCTTGACATGTCATATGCCGTAAGGGGGGGGGGCACAGACACCCTGGGGGGACAAAGCCAGCTGACTAGTTTGCTCATCCTGCTCCCTTGTGCCGTTTCGCTGACCTGTGAGATCAGGGTCTCTCTCCTTTTAGCCACCCTCCTGTCATCGCTCCCATAGCCAAAGACACTCCCTGTTCCCTCTCCCCATCCTGGTGTCATAGACTTCTGGTCACCGTGCCACCCAGAAATGGCGCATGCAATTGGGTCGAGCTCTATTCACAGTCAAACACCCACCCATAATAAGAAGTGCAGTTTTCAGATTTCCTTAATGATTTTCTCGTAGCTGAATAGTTGAATGCTTTCATACCATTGTGTGTTGGTGTGAACCATTAGCTTTTTGTAAAATAACCAATGTGCAGCCTTTCAGAAACATGAGGTTTAACAAACCGCTGCCCTTCCTCAGCTGACCCCTGCAGTACACACCCCCGGCCACTGGGTGGCTGCTTCTTTTATGCTGGAAAACCACTTGGAGTCTTTGAAGCCCTATAAATCTCAGCTTTTTGAATCATATACATTAATCTTTCATTTCCAGTCCTTTGTTCCGAGGGTTTTCTGTACACCATTATCACCAAATCAAAGCCTCTGAATAATGCGTGCGATGCACTGACTTCTCATTGTTTTAATCTTTTTTTTTTTTACGTTACTAAAACGTTCGCCCGTGTTCCCTGTCAAAAATGCAGACATTTTGACTTGCAGTCAATTGAATTTCTGTTGCGACTGCTGACGACAGCACTGCATTACGCACGTGCAGCTCTGGACTCCATGGGGGAGAGAATGAACTCACGAAGGTCATTTAGCTCGGAAGCGTCTGTCTGTCGTCGGGGCCGTGTGCTGGTAGAGGACGTCGCTGTGCAGACAGAGCGGAAGGACATTAATCTGCGCCCTGCCCTCAAGTACAAGAACTGAAATTAACTGACATTTACCGGTTTATATATCTCTCCGCCTCACGGTTTAACGTATAAACGTTTGTTCTACTCTTCTTTATTCCAGGGTAAACTCTCGATTGCCTTTTATTTTGAAATGTTCCATTTTCTCTGTGTTTGACTGGATGTCACTGGTTTAGCGGTTAAGAGAGTCCCAGTGACGTTTATAGCCAAGGTGATGAGGTCCAGGCGTCTAAGCCCTGTGATTCTGGTCACATGACCAGGACTCCCGCCAGCAGGCCACGGATCGTTTTCGGGCCGTAGCACTGTTACGGTGGGGACTTGTTTCTGCCGTGACTCACCCCGCTACCATGGCAACGGCAGGCCGCTTGGTGGGGGCTACTGACGGTTAGCGACATACGCCTTAGTGAGTGTTTGATGGTTGGCAGAAATGGATTGTATAATTGTGTCGTGGGGGCGTCTTGCTGGGAAAATACAGAAATACATCAATAATTTAGCGCCTGGTGCTCGCCTTCACGTCGAGTGTCGGCTGGATGGAAGCATGCCCATGTGCAGTGAGAACCCCCTCGTTCTGCCCGTCACTGCTGCAGTTTTAGCGATATCCGAGTGGTGTGCTGATGTCAGTACCCTGCTGAAGGCCTGCCGCCTGCTCAGTGGGCCTGGGTCAGGTTTATCTCAGGTTTCTTTCTGTATGGCTTCTGGACCCTCAGGTTCGTTGTTCCCCCTGGATCTCCCTGCTGTTGCTCGGTGTGGCCCAAAGTGTGAAATGAACCCAGCATTGTTGTACACGGCTTCTCAAATGACACACGTATCTGCCGGGAGCCGTGCAGTTGGGCGACTGTCAGACCACAGACACAGAGAGAGGGAGAATTAACAGGCCTTTCTAGCCAAAAGCTGGGGGGTGATCCCGGTGATCGGCCCTCGCCGTGATCCCCCCTCCTGGTGTTTCAGCAGCTTTATCAAAGTGTTCGCTGTTTGCGAGGCAGTAATCTGAGGCACTTTGCAGCTCCGCGGTGAGGCTGCCTCTCACAGAACTGGAGTTTTAGAAGTTCAGAGAAATTACTGTCATGTTTACCAGGGTAATCTGTGGCTAAGCTCCACCAGCACGAGATTTTACCAGCTTGTTTCTTCATGGCTGTGAGATGCTGGTTTTTAACAAGAAGAGATTTATGGAAGAGGGAGGGTGGAATTTAGCCCCCCTAAAACAACCCAGAGCCACACCGTTCTTCTTTTCTTATGAAGGTATTCCAGAGGGATAATCCTTAAACTGAAGCAGCGTGTTCTCTTCCTGCCGTCTTCCTCCTTCCTAGGAGCTGCCATGGCACCCGGCGTTGCCTGTGGCACATGTTCAGTGAGTCACTGCCAGTTTCCTCTGTGCTGCACTCCATTATAGTCCTCCACAGTGAAGCCCAGTGCTGCTTTACACAGCAATGCACTGCGTGTGGACTCACTTCCTGCTTACCTGGGCTGTGCCCACTGCTCATTTCTTGCTTACCTGGGCTGTGCCCACTGCCCACTTCCTGTTTAGCTGGGCTGTGCCCACTGCTCACTTCCTGCTTACCTGGGCTGTCCCCACTGCTCACTTCCTGCTTACCTGGACTGTGCTGCTTCCTATGCACCCACACACATATCTGATTTGCTTATACTATCTTCAGATGGTCAAAAGCGTCAGATCTGGAGCACTAGCTTTCATAGATTAGTTTTAAAAATGGACACTGTTGGTTTGCGAAGCCGCAGTACCGCGGGCAGAAAGTCGTGTGCTGGGCCAGACCCGGCTTTGTGCTGCCTGTCAGCCTGCTGCTGCTGCTGTTTGACCCTCTGGCTGTGCTTTTGTACCTCTCAGACTTTGGGGAAGCAGGTTCTTACGTCACGGGGCTCAGGATCTATACTCCCGCGTTTTGACAGGCTGCTCATGGCCACTGGAGGCAAGTTTCCTTGTGAAGGACTGCGCGTTTATGGTGGGAAGTAGTGGGCCACCGGCAGCTCTACACATCGGGACGTGAGCCAGAGAAGCTGGCAACTTCCCAAGAGTGCCCGTTTCCGGATGAGGGAGGGGTTCCCTAAGGCGGATCTCATTTTCAGCCGGTTGATTAATTCCCTCTCAGAAGACATGGGGCATTGTCGTCTACGCGAGCCCCGGACCCTGCTGTCAGCGCGACCTGCAGGTGACTCCAGGAACAGCGCCCGAGGACCCCTCTGCTCCAGGGTTAATGAAAGAGGCTCCCATTTTCATTAACCTTGTGTTGTGCTTTAATTAACGGCACGAGGGCAGGCAGAGCGTTCCCAGCGCCAGGGGAGGCCCCATTAGCAGAGAGGACCAGGCTGGTTTGGGCTGCGGAGACGCGGAGCTGTACCCTGCAGGTTTCGGGCACCTCCTCGGTTCCTCACAGCCGACGTGGGGCGATGCTCAATATGCTCCACTGGCAGCTCGCTCGCTGGAGACACCTTTTTCTCGCATTTCCAGTGGTTATTTTCCACTTGGGGAACCTCCTCTTATCTTCTGGTCAGACATGGGTTGCCTGTCATTGGCAGTGCCAGCTTTTTTATTATTATTATTTTTGTGATCCCTGCATGAAAGCGGTTAATGGCCTCGCGGGCGGAGCAGTGAATGTAGCTACAGAGAGGCAGAGACATGGGTCATACTGAGAGGAGGGCTGACACGCATTGGCCAATCATTGTCATCAGGGGCCAGCTGTGATTGGCTAAGCCTCTCCAAGGTGAGATGCTAGCCAATAATAGTGCTTCACACACACCCACAGCTTTCTAAATTGTCTGAGGGGTCACTAACCTCAGCCGACCACCTGTCAGTAGTGCGGCCCCTAGATTGCCACGTGATTGGTTGTGATAGTCACCTCCCCGCTCTGACTGCAGCTGCTGTCACAGTCTTTGCGAGCGCAGCCTGTCACTCTGCCTCTCTGCCCCCCCCACAGAGCTCCCCCCCCGCTGTGCCATAATTACTTGCCCCTGTTCTCATTTTATCTGATGTCTTTTGTCGCCTGATGGGTTGCTGAGCACGTAGACGCGCCTTATTTCGGCGGCTTGGCCGTTTCCTTACCCTAGAGGCCGAGATCGATAACCCTGTCATGTGCTTGTTTTTCTAAGAAGCTTTTAGTGCTCCCCTAACAAGCTTCTCGGAACCCTCGGCTTCCTGAAGGAATTGGTTCATTCTGTCACATAGTCAGCCCATCACCACGCCATTACCGAACAAACGTTTGTTCTCCCGTATTGTTTGAGTTATTGTGTGTCTCAGAATGGCGGAAATAACGCTCAAACAAAGTGAACTTGTTGCTGATGTTGCCCGAACAAGGTTTATCATAATGGTTCCTTTTGTAGTGAAAGGCCAATTGACAGAATGACCTTCTTTTACAGAGCAGATTTGCTTGGAACTCACAGTTGGGTCTTTGAGTAAAATGGTCTTACGGGCACAACAACGCCTGTTCTCCCACTCAAACTAGGCCGAAGTGATTTTAGAGATATTGTTGCTTGTCTGTAGGGTATGTCAACTGCCCCGGCAAGCCGCTGGCGTGTCTGTGCTGCGCTTCATCCTGCTTTGGCCGGGGGCAGCACCTCGCTATGCGTAACTGACATCGAATGCTCTCTGTGATGCGTTCAGCCGTACCGTCCATCATCGCCATGGCGATGCTGACTTTCTTTAAAAACGATGGCAGGAGGAGGAGAGTCGGCGCTGAGAGAACAGCTGGACTGATACAGGTATGTATGAAGCATCCAAGCGGTGGGGTGCGGTGGATTCAGAATGGGAGACCATCAGGGACCCCCAGGCCATTGGAGAAATTCAATCAATAATGGAGTGAGCTGGACCTGTCGATAAGCTCCATTCAGTGTGACAGGACCCTGTCGATGTGTCACAGGTCACTGGGAGAGTCCTGTCGCCCCCCACCGACTGACAGACAATGGGGGGATGTGGCTTCTCAGAGATGGGATGACTTTTTTCATTGATCTGTAGAATAGATGTAGTTGGGACTCGTTAAAATTCTCAGGACATTTGTGAGCAGGTGAGTAGTAGGTGCTGCTGCTCCACCAGCGCCCCCCTCTGTCCTCCCACGTGACCTTTGCCCTTTTGCACACTGACCCAGGCCCCCAGCTCCTGGCTTCTCAGTGCCAGCAGCCCCGGCTTGCTGCTTCTGTGGCAATGACGCATGCCGTCACACACAGGTACAACAAAGCTACTGGAGGAGGGAGAGAGGCAGCAAGGGAGGCCTGGAGAGCTCGTCTCCGCAAACGCCGGGGCCCTCAAGATGACACTGGGAAAGCCAGCCTCCCTGACACCCTCGCAGGAAATGGAGACCGTGCCATTATAACCTTAGCTCACGGGCAATGTGGGCACCGGGTCATCGATATCCCCCTCTCCGGGACAATGAGGCAGGCTGCAGGCACGGATCGGTGCACACACTGCTGGTGTCTGATTTAAATAACCCGGGGGCGTCTTTGACAGCGCCTGTGACCCTGACCCCTGTGAGTCTCTGACCTGAATCCAGGCGTGTGGCATCTCTGAGGATGTGACCTCGACCTGCGGTGTGTTTGCTTGGGGGCCCCTGACCGTGATTGGGGGCATGTCTCTGGGGGGTGTGGCTCTGACGGGGGTAGCTCTGGGGCTGTGTCTCTGGGGGTGTGTCTCTGGGGCTGTGTGTCTGGCGGGGTGTGGCTCTGACGGGGCTGTGTCTCTGGGGGTGTGTCTCTGGGGCTGTGTCTCTGGGGGTGTGGCTCTGACGGGGCTGTGTGTCTGGCGGGGTGTGGCTCTGGCGGGGCTGTGTCTCTGGGGGTGTGTCTCTGGGGGTGTGTCTCTGGGGGTGTGGCTCTGGCGGGGCTGTGTCTCTGGGGGTGTGGCTCTGACGGGGCTGTGTCTCTGGGGGTGTGGCTCTGACGGGGCTGTGTCTCCAGACTCGTCTCTTCAGGCAGGCTGGGGTCTGCCAGTATCCTCCTCTCTCGTTTCCACTCACTCTTGAACAGCCGTAAAAACTTAAACAAAGTAAGTAATCATTTATCAACTGGGAGACACATGAATGATTGTGGTAGACAGACTCAGCTGGGGGCTCCTGGCCTATTTGAAGGTCATGCATTCTGTAGAATTAAAGGCTCCGTAGTAACCTGAGACCTTGACACGCCTCCATCTCAAGCGAGCTTATTTCTCACGGATTTTCACCCTGCTGTGCTTCTTCTGCCGGTGTCTAACCCTGCGTGTCCCACCTGCTGTGTCCCTGCCCCGTTCCCGCCAGCCCCATGTTTAACCCTGCCTGCCTGCCTCTATATGCTTTAACATTTATTTAAGATGATTTTATAAATTTCTTTTGTGTATTTCCCCAGACACTATCCTGGAACAGGTGGCAGTATCACTTAATGTTACATGATCCATGCGCTAACTGGGCAATGTCCCCTGTCCCTTGGCCCTTGTCCCCCGTCCCTTGTCACTTGGCCTACATACTGGCTCTTCTTTGATTCAGCTAGAAACCCCTGTAAAGTTAGCCTGAGAATCCCACCTTCAGCCCCATTAGTGTCGTTAAACGCCGTCTTTCAGCTGAGCACTTGCGTAAGAAAGCCCGTCCGCTTTATTACTCCATTATTAACCCCCTGTGGTATGTCAGCTTTTTTTTTTTTCTTGGGAAAAATTGTCGTTTACTTTGAAGCAGGTAATTGTGGCATTTTAATGCTGCCCCTTTGATATTACCTACCGATAAATTCTTAAGATGGATGATAAGATGGTTAGGCCTGAATAAATTAATATGCTCTGTGGTAATAATTCTCCTTAAGTGGTTTTCTAGATTGGAAAAAAATCACTGATGCGTTGGGGGGACGGCGTTGGTTACGGCCGTATTCCTGGCCACAGAGAGGGCGTGTTTCAGGGTATTAGCACCTTTTTATTTACCTGCCTTTTTCCTCCTGCGCCAGTTGGCCAGTTGATGCCACCCACCAGCCTTTTATTGTGCGGGTCCCGCTGTGAAACAGCGCAGACGCATGGTGATGCAGCTGGAGGCTCAATGCAGCGACTGCGCAGCTCGATAAATGAGGTTGGACAACAGCTGGAAGAGTTCCACAGGAATTCCGATAGAGGATGGAAAGGAAGCGTACCTACACAGCTCCGTGTCACGGCAGGATGAGCAGCTTAGCCACCGTTCAGAGTCCCTGAACAACTGTGTTGTGGTGGAAGCAAGTTCTGGAAGTGGTCCGAGAAGCCTGCAGAATGGTTAAAGCCGTGTAATTCCGGTAAAGTTCTTCAAGCAGGAACTTGCTGGAGTGGCACAGCTGGCAGACGCTGGCTGACGTCCCCGTTTACAAACACAGGAAGATCGTCACATATCAATGGCCTTTGTGTTAAAGGTTTTTGTATTAAATGTCTGGATTTCTGATCAAATCTCTCCTGAACTGCACTTTTACTCAACAGTGAAAGGTATTTGAAATTATAGAAACTGAATATTTCCCAGAACACTCTACACTTATATATCCTAATTGACGAATAAAATTGTACCTTTTATTATATATATAACAGAGAAGATGGAGTGAGATGGTGCTGAATCTGTGCAGGCCCCCATATGCTGTGTGTTGCTTACTGGGATTGCAGACAGTGATATCAGGCTTAGTGAACCAGAAGAAAAGTCAAATCTGTTTAGGTTGAGCAGTATCTGTGATTAATCTGTGTTTCCCTCTGGACAACCGCCGTCTGCCAACCCAGAGCCGTAAACTGAAGTTTTGTTCTTTCAAGAGTGGTAAATATTTAAAGAACACAATACAAAGCAGACAGTAATTAGTTCCCCGTGTGACCCAGGGTCAGCCTCTGCTGCTTGTGGCAGAAAGTCGTGGACATTTCTGGAAACATGTCTGAGGCTCTCCGTCTTTCGGGAAGAGGACGACTCCTGAAATAAACAGAAAACCACAGAATGTCTCTCCATATCAGGCCCCATCCTCGCTCATTCTCTGGGCTAATAAATCATTCAGGAGCGACAATGCGTGCTAGTGGCTCGCTGTGCCAGCCCGCGCGCGGGTCACACGCGCGTTTATTCTCGGCTCTGTCTCACTCGCAGTTCGACATGCAGCGGATAACGCTGGAGGAGCTGAAGCACGTCCTGTTCCACGCGTTCCGCGACCATCTCACGATGAAGGACATCGAGAACATCATCATCACCGAGGAGGAGAGCCTGAACGAGAACTCCGGGGGCTGCCAGATGGAGTTCGAGGGGGGTGAGTGTGGCCGGGTTTCGACACCCGCCTTCCGCCTCCGTCGGTGCGGCTCACCCTGGCGATGTGACGCCGATGATGTCATACACCGGTGGGATGTCTCCCCACTCCCCACCCTGCCCTCACTGTAAGACCCGAGGGAAAATCAAATTATGCAATAATGCCTGTTATGATGCTGTCAAGCTGACTTTGCGTCAGTTTTGAGCAGGCCCTGGCCTCAGCATATGTGATGCCCACCTCCCTGGCATGTCAGCCATTTTGCTCAGGCCCTCTTTGCTGTGTTTGTCTCCTGGCAGTGGCTTGAAGTCGTTTTCACCAGTGGAGTATGGACACCCTGGCAGATTCAGCAGCCCTTGTAGATGTAAAATTAGGAGGAGGGGTCCAAGGTGACATCTTGTCAGGCCACGCCTCTGATAATGAGGCATCCTGCAAGTGCGGACCGCACACCCGTAACCTACAGGCCACAACACTACATTAACGCTACATTAACACTGCATTAATGCTACATTAACCCTACTGTAACTCACAGGATGTAATTGCCCCTGTAGCTTATGGGTTGTAGCAGTGCGGTAACTCACAGACTGCAGTTACGCTCTCTACCTCAGCACCCCCCAGCATGAACAAAGCCCTGCTGCCAGGACAGAGTCTGTTCCTTCCTATATAATAATAAATAAACATAGACGATAATGTCATACGTAATTATTCTGAAATCCCCAGGCTATTCATGCATCTCAGTGTGCGCTGTCTTTGGAGAAGATGTTTTTAACATCCTTGACAAGCGCTCGCTTTAGGAAATCGAAGTGCAGTGAAAATTAATGCTATTTAACATGACTGGCCATAAATAAGGCATGTTAGATGGAGTTCAGACGGCTCGGCCTCCTGTCATGAATAATCTGGTGTGGCTTTGAATGTTGATGTTTATAGGGTTTAGCAGGAAGGCAAGACGATGCTTCTCTGCGGGTTGTTTTGCCTGGGAATATTATTGTGACAACTGGTGTCCATCTCACTCCAGATGCGACCGGAACAGAGTGGGGGGGGGTGGGGGGAGTCATGTGCAGAAAATGAAGAGAATCTGGAGGAAGTGGTGCTGTGGTGGGAGCTGAGCAGGGAGGCCGTCTTGGCTTGGCACCAGCTGACCTGATGCAAGGCTGCCTCATGTCCTCCGCCACACCAGCCGGAGGCATCCACCTGTCTCTCAGCCCCCAGCCTTACTGCACCATCCGTTAGCCGCTCTTTCTGTCTTACCAGAGCAGATTCCAGTTCGAAGCACTGCTGGGGGCCGGGCCAGGTCAGCTACAGCACCTCTCTCCAGCACAGCTTGGTCCCTCCTGGGACTCAAACCAGCAACCATCTGGTGCATATAAGTGCTTGTTAAATGCTACCTGCTCCCTCCATTGCTTGTAACAAAAATATTCCCACATATGATCCATTCCCTAGAAGAGGAAGGTTCATTCACAGCAGAAGGTCTGTCATAATTCTTTTATAAGGTTTGGAAATGTGTGGATTTTTTTTTTATTTTATTTTACACCTGGTAAATATTGGATAACTTTATCACTGCTGAAAACTTAGCTTCCTTTAATGTTACATAATTACATTCTCAGTTTCTCAAAGGGCTGTACAGCGAACCATGCCCCCCCATGTAGGCTCTGTACTTGCTGATGTTCTGCTGAGCTCCTCCTCTGTCTTTCCGGTTTCCTGTCTCCGCCGCAGTCCACCCCAAGAAGAAGAACCGACAGACATGTGTCCGCAAGAGCCTGATCTGCGCCTTTGCTATGGCCTTCATCATCAGCGTCATGCTCATCGCAGCCAATCAGATGCTGCGGAACGGCATGGAGTAGCGAATCAAGCCACACCCACTCCACCCCCCACTGTGAGCGGGAGAGCAACCTGCATGTGCATGCCAGTGGGTGATGTCATTTCCTGTTTTCTTAAAAAAAATAAAAAAAAAAAGAAACGTTCTGAAATTACCAATAAAAAGGAAATCAAACCCACCTCACGACAAAGATGACGGACTGTGAGGCGGAAACCTGAGCAGCAGCCGTGTCTTGCAAGACTGAAGCCAGCAGGGGGCCTCGTCAGGGGTCTCCCCTCCATCTCTCTGGCAGGGACATCCAAGGGCTGACGTATCCTGTATCACACTAATGCAATAACGTGCAGGAGTCCGGAATGCTCTCTGAGCTGGGGGGCCTGAGCCGGGGCCTGTCAGTCCTGTGCCTGTACCTGTGTGGGTGCTGAGAGCTGGCTCTCTCAAAGTGCTTAATTAGTTTGACAATTTCTTGGGATTTTTAAGAGATACCATAATTCAGGGCAGCACTGGAGACAGGGGATTTGTGGGGGAGGTTCACAGTAAGGTAATAATATTGTGGTCCGGTTGGACCCAGCAAGTGGAATGGGCTGCCCGGCCGGGCTCTGCGAGCTCGGTGTTTGGGGCCTGGGCGGCTCCTGCAGGGTGAAGGATTCTGCACCATGTTTTTCCGTCGCTGTGTTGCATAGTTTGTTTTATTAGGGATTTTCTGTTTCACGGCCGATTATGAAACAATTACACTGTACAAAACCGGCCATTACAAACAGACGTGCTGCCAAGCGAAGCCAGGGGCCTGTTTGTCTGTGTCCACATCCCGCAAGCCACTTCCTGTGCATGGCCGCAGCGTCTGACCTCGTTCAGCTTTGCCACCCCCCCGCTGGTCGCAGGACCCCACCCACAGGTAGCGGCGACTCATCTGGCCACGCCCCTTTGACATCTCTCCCCATCCCTCCCCAATGGAAACTTCTTCATTCATTAAATCTCACAGCCACCATTTATGAGTATGGCTCCATTAAAACCACTGCGGCTGACTGGCAAGACGGGTCAGGGCCGCCCGCATC
Organism: Mormyrus iriodes; assembly: GCA_011763525.2. Taxonomy (NCBI): domain Eukaryota; kingdom Metazoa; phylum Chordata; class Actinopteri; order Osteoglossiformes; family Mormyridae; genus Mormyrus; species Mormyrus iriodes. The sequence goes on along the minus strand of JAAGVU020000036.1, from coordinate 20,207,979 downwards.
CCCTCATGCTCCCAGCAGTCTGTGCAGCTGGGAGAAAGCCATCGTAGATGTGGCCTGCAGCATTTTGGAGCAGGACTACGGGTTTTACAAGTGTCAGAAGTGGGAAGATACAGCTGGGACGAAAACTGATGGTGGGCAAGATCAGGTGAGGGGCACAGGACTGATCCCCCCCCCCCCCACACACACACACACACACGAGCCCCAGAAAGTGGCCCCAGCAACGAGATGCCTTGGCAGGACCGGCCTTGGGCTGTGCTGTCATGAAGGCGCCACGGTAACACTGTCGTCCGGGGCGACCTGCACCTCTGAACTCCTGTACACACTCCTGTTAGTTATGCACATTTAACCACCTTAAGTTTTCTATGGACTGCTTTAAATCCAGTGCATGCAGAACGGAAAATCCTGTAAATAACCCTCCACCCCCCCCCCCGTATAATCGTTGTGTCCAGTCTGTTGGGCAGCGATTTATGTGCATGTTGTATGCGTTTCCCTCCAACCACATCCAAAGTGGAGCTCCCCACGTCTTCTCACAAGCCATAAGCATCCAACAGAAGGCATTAAACACGAACTCTACCACTTGCATACCCGGTACTTGTCTGACAGTGAGAGGGTGCAGCGTCAAGTACTGCGTGTGCATGTGCTCACTTGCGCGTGTCCGCAAGACCACGCGAACAACTCAGATACTTACAGTTGTGAAAAGACCCCATCTAGTGGTTGGATCGGGAATTGTCGCTTTGGTCTCGCTGCTGCTGTCCTCGGTGTAACGTCGTGGTATTGCAAAATGTGCGCTATACGTTCATTAAACGTCGATTTCACTTAATGGTATGAGGGCCTGAGGGAGACTGAGGAAAAAAACCAATATGAGAAAATTATTTCCCCTTCTAATAAAACACTCTTCGTTGAATGTATTTAATATTGATGGGTAAAATGATTTAAATGTAATTTTCTAATATATATTCAGTTATTGTAAGGTGTTGACTCTGCTGGTAACACTGATCATTTCTAGAGCTACTGAGTTGTGTCGGTAAATATGAGGAGATGAAAGTGAGTCTCTCCCTTTAGTGATCCTGATCCCAAATTAAGTTATTTAAATACCAGTTAAACAGAGATTTGCACACATATGCCTGAATATTTCGCCATCTGTTGGAGGCTTGTGATTTAGAATGCGGTTCTATTCCCGCCTCGGTAATACTAGGCCTATAAACCCAATGTGCAAAAATTCAAAACAGATTATTTTTCTATGCTGAGAAGTAAAATTTTCACTGAGGAGAGAAAATGTGTAAACGGCTGACTTGTTACAAAATGTAACTTTTATTTATTATTAGGCATTTATCGCGCATTTCTGTTGACATTAGGAAAGGGTATTGTAATGTGCTTTTACCAGGTTAACACGCTACTAATTTAACTTAAAAAGAAGAACCCCCCCAGGGAAGATTTGTCCGTAACGGTGACGGTATTTGCGTCCTAATCGGTCACCTCACCCGACTGTCTATTATTTTTCACCAGGCCATTCATCACGTGTCCTCACTGTTTAACTTCCCTCCAAATGAGCGGGGACAGTAACCCAGAGGCACCTTGTCAAAGGACACGGGGGGAAAGAGAGCAGCCTTATGTAAACTACTGTAGCATGGTGGTTAAACTCCATATGTGTATAAACCTTTGTAAATACTCAACATGCATACAAAAATAATGACATATATAAATATGTGTAAACAGCATGCAGATTGTACACATGTAGAGAAACATATAGAAATTGTTCTATAAGAAGTTATGAAAAAAAGGTTACTGTAAATATATGAATTCTGTACAAAAAGTAATGGAATCATTTATGCAATAAAATCTTTTTGTAATGCTACTTGGTGCTTTATGGTTCCACTGAACATTATTCCTGAAACTGCTGCCTGGACAAAAGTAACATTTTACATGAGTCTGCAGCTTTGTGAGTGTTTGTGGTGTTTCTGCATCCAGTGCAATTGATTACTGGTCCCCCATCACAGTAAACAGCGCAGGTGATGGACTCCCAGCTGACCCTCATTGGCCTGATTGCTGTTAGAGGTCAAATTCGATTGCCCGGCAGGCGACAGGGGGCGGCCCCTGTGGCAGAGGCTGAGGGGTGCGCATGCTGGCTGCAGGCTTTTGTTTTGAATTAGAATTCACTTTATTGGCCAGCTACAGCTGCATGTACTGCGTTTTGTTTTGACCATATTGGTGCTTATATTCACAAATAACATACAGGGACAAGAACAAGGAACAAAGAAAATTGCAGTTCCATCTGTGTGGTGTTTGTTTTTCTTATGGCGCGTACCTTTGTGTGTTTGGTTAAATGGTCCTGAAAGACACGTTATACTAGACTTGTGTCAGTATTGTCTCTGGGTTTGGTCAAACGTACCCGTCCTGTGGCTCTGCTGGTCTGGCCCGGCCCTGCACCCTGGAAACCACCGTGACAGCCGTCAGCGAGAAGCAGTTTATGGCTTGCCCTAATTGGTGTTCCCCCGCGGACAAGGTGTTAAAAACCAGCTGGAAGCTGTAGACCAGCTGGGAAGGTCCACAGCTCAAGCCGTTTCTTTCCTCTCTGTATGAATGAGCTCGGAGATTTGAGCTGAGTGTCCTGCTTGAGATCTGAACAAATCATGTTAATTAGTCCAAATTAAAAAGAGCCGTTCAGGGTCCTGGGCTTGGGGAGGTCTAGAATGCCAGGCCTTGTGCTCATACGGCAACGGTAAGCGGTCATGTGACATGTGCTCATATATTGGCGGTAACCGGTCATGTGACATGTGCTAATCCTGCTTTTCGCTGGCCTACCCTCTCAGATGGCTTCTCTGCTTGCTAGGGGGAATTAAACTGGAAGCTGGGAGAGCCTACGTTTCTTTGTGGAGGTTCTGCTCCATCCATATGCGAGTTCACCCTCTGTGTGTCACCACCTCCCTGCCCCGGACCTCGGTGTCAGAGCGGAGCTCGGGTGATGTCTCCCGGACCTCGGTGTCGGAGCGGAGCTCGGGTGATGTCTGCTGGACCCTTCTGCTGCCAGAGCCTCTAAGGAGATGAAGGCAACAGCCTGAGTTTCTCCTGCACTAAAAAATGAAGCGGCTGGGTTGGGCTTAACACTCACGCTAATCACGTTATACGGTCCCTGAATTCTCTCCCGTCGGGTCACATGGCAGTAGCGCAGCTACAGCGGCCGTGAAGGGCTGTTTACACATGATCCTAATGCCTCCTGACATGCTCCATGGCTGTGAATGATCTGAGTAAATAACCTGCTAAAGCGACAGAATGTCTGTGGTCTCCAGTGGAAGGCAAGTCGTCCTATCAGCCCTAAACGCTGGATGCACAGGTACCACGGCACCGATGGAGGATGCGGCACTGTGCTCACAAATATTACATTTCGTATATTTCTGAATGGCTTCCGCACAGAAATCGATGACGCTGAGAGGCTGACTGGCTGCCCGTCATATGAGCGGAGCTTCTGCGATCAGCATGTCCCTGAGCCGGCCTTCTGCCCATTTCCTTCACCGTTCCCCCTGCATAGTATTTTTAACCTTCTCCCCAGTGTCTGCACTTCTGTCTCGGCTGCTCGTTGTCGCTCGTCGGTTCCTGCCTCCCATCCATTCCATCCACCCATATCTTTAGCATTTATGCTACATGAATCTACCCAGCAGCTGGGATCATAACAAAAACAGGAAAATGATGCAACGACCTGTTACAAATCAAGGTGAAAATGTATTATGAAGTCGAAGTTGATTTGTTACTTGCGATTTTTCTGTCTATGGAGCCACCTGGTGGACATATCTGGTCTTTACATGCACACTGCCGTCTCAGTAGTCCTTTAGAACCCATTTATCCCAGCGAAGACTACATACTGGGAACCAGTCCCAGGAATCATGGAACACAGGACACTAACACACCCACACGGTCACCTGCTAAGAGCAGGACACTCGCGTCCTCACCTGGGGCACCATCTTTTCAGACGGTTGGAGGAAAATGGCACGGAGACCATGGCACCTTCAGATACACAGCTATAATCTACACACACACACATCAGTAAGTCAGCTTATATTCTTATACACCCTATACACAGAACGACCTTGCAGATTGTGGTATCTGATCCATTATGGTGTTTATAGTACTATTCACTGGGACCGTATCCCAACCCTTTCCCATTTGCATCTGAACGGTCGATAACCTGGAGCACCTACAGCCACTTCAGATATCAGATGATTCAGACCCTCAAACTGCTCATTTTCAGGCATGTTGAAGCTTTGCAGCTGCCGTCCCCGTAGACACCCTCAGCCCCTGCGTGTCGCCCTCGCTGCCTGTAGGGGCTCGGTTCCGAGTTAAGCTCCTCTGGGACCAACAGCTCCGCGTCTCCGCCGTTAAGAAGGAGACGAGCTATGTGGGCCATCCTGCAGCGACGCTGATTGGAGGACAGCTGTCATGTGACGGAAGCGGCCAGGGCCTCTCAGTGGACACTGTTGTTGAGGGCTCATTGACATGCACAGCTGGCAGTCAGAATGCCCCCCCGTGTGCCGACGGACTCCACGGGCCCCAGGCGGCAGTACGTCACGCTGCGGGCCGCGTGTGCCTCCCGCTAACATAACCTCAGCTGTGAAATGGTCCGTGCTGCCAGTGTGCCCCTTCTGCACACCTTACAGCCAGAGTGGTGGGCATCCTTAGGAGGGAGAGGATTCTATTGGGAGAAAGGTGAGTCCCCCCACCCCCCTAAACATGTTGCTCGCAGCCGACTTTCCTAAAAAACTGGTGTGATGTGCTGTTACTGCTGTCCGGCGGTTGTCATGGACACGGCGCCACGTCCCGTTTTGTCTTGTCTGCACTGGGAAGCGAGATATCAAGGAGCCCGCGGTCGGCTCTCAGCCGCGGCGAGTCACACTGAACGGCTGACCGGCTGAACGGCTGAACGGCCTGCTGATCTGCTTTTACCGTGGAAACGTGGCCATTTCCATCCAGGGCTTCGGAAGTCAGCTTTCAGTCGGGAAAGACAAGACCAAGTCTCTGACCTTTTTTTATAAACCAAAGACACTCCTTTTTTGTGGTGCTTAAACGGTTTTACACGCAGAGAGAGAGAGACACACACACACACACACACAGTCTACTATAAATAATTTGTCCCTGACCTTGTAAACGGCTTTCCTGGAATCTCCCCTCGCACAGTTCTGATTACCGATGCAGTCCCTTCTCCCCTTGATTTCTCCATTTCTCTCATAATGTTTGCTGACCACGCGCTGAATTTTAAGTCATGATAGCATGTTTGGCATTTTTAAATGAGTGTAATTATACGGCATATTAATTACCAAGCGTAAGGACGCTAAGCTTTGCCATGTAATTAAACGCCTACCGTAGTATGAGCATTTACTACTCGCCAGAGCAGCCAACTGATCTGTGAGTCAGAGGCTCTGAAAGCTGAGAATCTGATAATTTATTGGAAGACAATTCTGAGAAGTTCCAGACTGTAACGACCGATCGACTGAATACGTCACATTAGACACACTGAAGCACGACGACGAGGCCGACTCACGTTACCGTTGAGTCCTTAGTGCCTAAACGGGAAGCACCCAGCCCATCAGAAAGTGCTTCCAGTTGTAGGCCCCAGGATTTGCTTTTTAAATCAATAATGGTGTAATGATGACCATGTTGCTGTGAAACCGAGTTAATAAAGACATGGCAGAACTTGAGTTAGATTCGCAGGCCCCCGCTGTGCCTACATGTGCGTGGTGCGAGACGGAGCCGAAAATGTCCAAAAGAACCTCCTTTGATGGATTTATGCGTGACACTAGCGCTCAAGCAACATCCAGTACTAACCCTAACCCTATACTTAATCTATCTCTAGCAAAAGAAGGTGAACCGCAACCAATTTCCCAAAAACAATCTGCTTTAGCACAAACTCCCCAAAAACCCAAAGTCTGTAATGGTTCCTTCTCCCTCTAGGGGGCCAAGGGTCCCAGTTAAGATAAAAAAATTTTTTTTGAAAGGTCAGTCCCCGTAATTAACAAGATGCTCAATAATGTCTCTGGTGGCCAACAGTTCTAGTTGCTGGTTCTGAGATGAGCGGGCCAAGCGACGCCGTGGTCCCGGAGGCTGGCCGGGGGGGCGGCCGGCGGTCCCATGTCACTGCGGCTGCTTCATTATGTTCTTGATGTTCCATCGCTGCCCTGTACAGGCCTGCAGCACCAGCAGGTGGCCGAAGTTCACGTTGGCTGGGATGACCTCCAGGCAGCGGCCCGTCCCTCTGTTTACAATGGCCTCATTCTGCCGGGGAGAAGACGAGAGCATAGGCACAGCAGCCATTCCCCGGGGGTTTGCGATCTGCCTGCTGGTTGTTTTGAGGGGAGCCTTATTATGTTCACCGTTTAGTTTCATTTCCACTGCTGACTCTCTTCTACAAAGTTTTGCCCTCTGATGGTGTGAAGTTCATAAAACTTCACCCACCACAGTAAAGACACGGACTGCAGGGAATCAGGGCCCTGGGAGCCATTCCTGCACGACCCGCAGGGGGCGCCGGCTTCCCCTACCTGGGAGAAGTTCCAGGTCTTGTGGCGCAGGCTGGACACCTTTTCGCAGTTGAGCAGCTGGGCCTGGTTGCTGACCTGGTCGTCCACCAGGCAGCGTGTGTCCTCCCCGGTGCTGCCCAGGGGGCCCAGGTGCAGCTGGCCCTCCGTGGTGTAGCGGCTCAGCTGTGGAAAGGCGGGTCGGGTTCGGTGACACGCTGGTCCATTAGCTACCTCCCAGTGGAGGCTTCTCATTGGTCTGAAGCAGCTGGACCACGCACACCTGCAGCCTCATTCTGGCGTTATAGCGCATCAGGCGTGACCCTACCTGGGGGCCCCATCCATGGCACGGGTGCAGGGTGGCGGTGTGGTTCTCCTTCATTCCCTGGTCCACGCAGAGATGACTCACTTTGGCGTTACGAATCTGGGCAATCAGACACACACACAAACACACGCAAGGCTGGAGAGCTCTGCTTCCTGCGTTATGAGGTGTTCAAATGAGTCATGACCAGCTACATCCTGCTATCGCATTTTTAGCATGTTGCTTCGGGCACTGTGCTACGAGGATGTCTAACACGGAACCACAAGGCCAGCAAACAGACGATAGAGATTGACCAATACCTCTCACGGTTTCTGTATTTAGCTTGGGTGGGTAAAATAAATATCTTTGCCTGCTCTTCTTAAAGTAAACCCTGACAATCTTTTCCTCATGGCCGCATTTGTGGTCACGTCACTCACTTCTCCGTAATAGACAGTGTTGTTATATCTCCTCATCTCTGGATAGACGTTGTCCAGGTACCACTCGAAGTTCTTACACTGCAGCCTTTTCCTCAGAGCCACTCTTTGCGAGATGTCGCCGATGTCTATCCCGTGATTCTGGAAGCACCACAAAGGTAAACAAGATGAATGCGAGACCACCACGGTGTAAACCCGACCGAACACTCAGTGACGTCACTCACTTCCATGGGGATGTTCCAGGCCAGGTACACGTTGGATTTGTAGTTGTCCATCCAGACCTCGGCTACGCGCAGAGCATTGCGTCTGGTGTGGAAGGCGATGTTGTTGTGGTATGGCTTCTTCACTCTGGCTATGTGGGCCACCCTAGAGCAAGGCAGGACCTCCATACTGCCTCCACACAGCCAGACCTGAGCGCATGCACACACACACACACACACACACACACACACACACAACCGTATTAGAACAGCATGCATCTCGCAACACATCTAAAGACATCCTCCGGACCTGCAATTCCTTCCGAGAGGGGTGGACAGATCTCCTGAGACACAGGGGCTATTCTAAGCACCCATCGGCACGTGGCACACTGACCCGGATTCCCAGCTCTATGTTCTCCCCTCCGTACACGTCCATGCCAGGGTCGAGCAAGCCCAGCTCTCCGAAGTAAACGCGATTCGCCACGAAGGAGCACCCGATCATCGCCGGCGTCCTAGAGGGAGACACATTTTAGAGCCTGACGTTAATTCCGGCATGGGACAGAGACGAGCGTTGTCCCGGCCCCGTCTACAGGGCTCTCCCGAGGACGACACACGCCAAATGGCTAAGCGTCAGCAATGTCTTCTGGCTCGGCTGACAGACCTGATCGGGGCAGAGGTGTCCCCATCGTCCCACCACCGTTTGGGTGGGTTGATGTACATGCACCAGAGCTCCCAGTTGTAGCCGTGCCCCGAATTCTCATAGCGCTCCAGCTCCAGGTTCTCGTGCTTAATGTTATCGATAGAGGGCAGGATGATCCGCCTCTGGTCCTCCTTAATCCTGGCAAGAACTGGCTCAGCCCTGGGGGCGGGTGAGAAGTGCACAAAGGGATCACAGATGGTCTTCATTTTCACTGTGCGTCCGGCTCCCTGCAAACCCCCCTGTTCAGACTCATCTGTTACCTGTACAGCTAGTCTCACTCCCCCCCCAGAACTACACACACAGCTCCTGAAAGCTAACTATGCCGGCTCATTGGTGATCATCACCCCTAGCACCCTGCTGTCAGCCCCGGGCTCTTACCACACGGGGGTGAACTCCACATGGGCGTCGAAAAAGCCCGTCACCTCCCCAGTGGCCACCTTCCAGCCTTCGATGCGTGCACGGATGAGCCCCTCCCTCTTCTGGTTGCGTACGATCTTGATGAGGCCCGGGTACCGCTTGTTGACATACTCCTCCAGGGGTGCTTTCAGTTGCTCTGCCATGCAATTGAGAGGGGAGGAGTTGGAAGCCAGCTGGACGAGCCACATTCGTGACGCGTGTGCGGAGGTCGCTCACTAACGTTATCCAAACAGCACCAAAGAGATGTTTGCCTTTGATCTCCGCTGATGGAAGCGGGCCCCCCCTCTCTAGGGAAAGCTTTCTCAAAATCAGCACTCCTCCCGCCCGTGACAACTGGGGGGGGGGGTGGACGAGTGATCCAGAGCTGCGTGCAACCTTCATTCAGCAACCACCCCCTTGTCCGAATGACTGCTACCTCTCGCTTCCCTACACTGCTGGTCTCATGCCAACTGGCCCCCTCCCAGCGCCCCCCCCCCCCCGCCTTAAAGCCTTACTGAAATGAGTCCAACACATTAAGTGCAGAAACGGCACTCACACATTGGTACAAATGAATGGCCCATTTTGGCCTCTAATATCAAATCGCATGCTAGCAGCCACCTAATTTCACAGTGGCTTAATGCCTGAGAACAAAGGCGTCATTAATGTTAGCTTCTGTATCCAGAAGGTCTTCACATTCATCAACTGGCTGATACTCTCTGTACTGTATAACACCACGCATGGGTCTGGATTCTACACCAAGAAAACAAGCCTGGGCTGCTTCTTCCTCTGCCAATCAGCAACGCTCAGCTGAGTGTAATTTCCAGTTCAGCTTGGCTTCGGTATTTGCACAACAAGGAGGAGAATTAAGTCACTTTTTACTAACCACCTGTGGCAATCTGAGATCTGAACAGTAATTTGGAGCACTGTAAGATCTACTCAGATGCCATATTCAGGGTGTTTTTAAGCAACGTGCCCCCTATTAAACCGATCGTCTGTGAACAGAAGTCTTGCTTTGTGCACCCAGGCCGTTTCTCATCATCCCTGTCTTACGGAAAGGGGCCCCCACCATCGTCACTGTGGTCGTCCACCAGGACGATCTCCTTCAGCAGGTGCGCCGGCGTGTGGTTGACGGCAGAGTGCACCGAGCGCAGGATGACCGACAGAGCCTCGTTGACGAAGATGAAGATGAGTGAGAGCTGTGGCAGCTCTCTGGGATAGGTCGCCTTCTTGCACCTGGAGATATGCAATACAAGAAGAGGCTGTCATGGAATCGTACTCCAGGCGTGATGCTTCCAATGAAGCAAACTTAGCTTCACACTCCACTCCAAAACAGAGGCACCCCCCACACCACCACCACCGCTCTCATATGTGGCACCTTGGACGTCAGATACAGAGCCTAATTTTAACCAGCCCTCTGTGCTACTTTGATAGCAGCCCGATTAGCAGAATAAACACACTCAATATCAGCCCCAGTTTGCGTCTCGCCACCAACAATTGGTGGCGGGGCCCCGCCCACAGGACGGGCATTCCTGCACCAGCACAGCTCAGCGATGCAGTTGATGACCCGCCCCTTTGATCTCAATGGACTTTCTTACAAACTGCTGTAGCTTTTTCCCCAGAAGTTTTACATGTCCGCACACCCCCCCGAGATATTTTACTAAGGCGTTGAAATGACCAGATGAATGAAAATTCCCTACAGTAATGGCTTCCCCTGGGTCTGGGTAGTTGAAAACACTTGCTTGTGCGGATGAAGGGTCCGGCTAGTGCACACTGGCTAACTCTATGTCAATCAAAGTATTTCATGGGATTGGCAACATGTGTGTGTCATCTGTGAAGTTCCACATATGTTCCAATATTGTCAGCTAGTTGGGTAACAATGACAGCTGACCCTGTCTTAGTCTATGATGACCCCTTAGGACGGTATTTGACCGAGGGACCGATATGAACCAAGACTTTTCTGAGACTTGGACTGATTCTAGGTTGTACTGTAGACTATTTGCTCTTTTGCATTTCCAGCCATAACTAAGCCCACTGGGGAGTGTCAGGCTGGTTTAACCCAGATCACCTGTGAACCTTGAGTGTTTGTCATTATTATGACCGTGCCTGACTCAGGACAACAGGTGGCAGAACTTAATGATTATATCACATATTTAGTGAATGATTTTGTCCAAAGAAAGTGAGGCAAGCTAGAGCTCAGAGCACAGTAACAGCCAGACTGCCAATGATCCAACGCTGATACGATAACTCAACTGACCATGAGCTCCATCGAACCCATGACATTCTGGAAATGGGCACAGATCACACTACCTGATGGTCTTAAAAGGCCATATTGTTATATCACAAAGGTATTTCCTGACATGCAGAGTAAAAGCCGGTACATGCAAGGTACCATCACACCGAACTATGTGCATCAGTGTTCGCCCTTGCACTCACTTGCTTGGGCGGTAGTCTGGGATGGATCTGTCCAGGGACACCTTGTCGCTGAGGTATGCGTTGTAACCATACTTCTCCCTCAGCAATTTGGCATCAATCTCCTCTTCGGGGGTCAAGGTGGCAGGCAAGCCACCCTCACCTCGCCCTCCAAAGCCTTCGATCAGACCCAGTGACTTGGAGAGTCCTGTTCATAAAAAAAAACTATCTGCCGGAGGTTTGTTCATGAGGCATATTTTAATTTTTGAGCGGCATGTATAATGCCACTTGTGGGTGGTGTTTTACTAATATTAATCTGTTAAACCCAGCACTTCTGTAACAGAGTGTAAACTTACCATTGAGCTGCCTGTAGACCACGTCCTCCAGGGAGCCCAGTCTCTTCAGCAGGGTTTCGTGACTGACGCTGGCCGCTTGAGCCGTGAGGTTATAGCGCGCCTGTCTCCTGTCCAGGTCCGGTCCGGCGGCTCTGACGCTCCGCGAGCTGCACCGGGCCCAGAAGGTGACGAAGCCCGCCACGGCGATCACGTTCAGCACCAGCAGCATTCTCCATCTCCGCAACGCGAAAGCCATGAAAGTTGCCGATGCCCGGAATCCGCTGCGCCGCGTCTTTGCCAGAATAAATCGCAGATGGAGGTGTCGGCGCTGTGGCAGCCGAACGCGCTACCTTTCTGCAAGGGGGGTGTTTAAGACGTTCATACATCAAGAGCAATCCTCAAATTAAGGATGCAGAATAAGGCGTGGAGCGTAATCACCCCCACAAATTGACCTCTTACCATTCCGCAATGGAGAGAAATCTAGGTTGCAGCCGCCTTCGGCGTGAGCTTCCTCAGTGTGTCCATAGCGGTCCTTAAATACCATTAGTGCAATGCAAACACAAGTCAAACACCGGCTGTCGGATCTTTAAACGATCACTGCCATGCAATGTAAAAATTTAAGTGAGCGACGAGCTTCTAGCGCTTGCAAAGAAGGCTGCGCGGGCGAGCATCCTCATCGCATCCCGGAGCTGCAGGAACGCAACTGGGAGAGAAAGCGGGCGGCAGTAAAAGACGTTTCATAAATGTGCATTTTTTTACTCCGCATCTGACTAAAGCAGAAAAGCCGCCGGAGCCCCGCGATCCGCCGCAAACAGTGTCATCCTCCGCTCGCACACGCCCGTCAAGCGCCTCGCCGTCCGCAGCCGCCCGCAGCCGCCTTCGCCGCACTCCTCTCCCGCAACAGCGATTGCCTTTGCATCCCCCTCCTGTCGTTTTTCTGTTTATGTCGCCTTATTTCCTCACGCTGCTCCTGCGCTTCGGACCGCGCTGGACTTGGCTGAAAGACGGAGGGAAAATGCGGAATGGAGGGTACCGAGCCCAGATCCCGTGTGGGCTTTAGAAATAGCGAGAGCAGGCAAACTACCAGGGGAGCAGATTAAAGTAGCAGTGTAACCCGCGGGGTGTTCCGGAGCCGAATGAGGGCTCTCCGGTGACAACCGATGCTCTTGTTTATCATGTGTATTAATTGTTGGTCCAACTTCAGCACCACAGCGAAATGCAGATCAATCGGCTGACAAATGTACTTTTTTATTAAACACCGAATGCAAACCCTGTGTGATATTAGCCGCTATAATAATATTAAATTTCACATTGATTTTTTAACAATTATCCATGCATAGATAAAGCCTATAGCGATAAATGTACAGCTTTTTTCGATGGGGGGGCTCATTTTGATGTGCTTCTGTGGCTGTTCATTATTTTTTATTTTACCGTTATATTTTTTGCATAGGGTATGCCCACGTTTGCAGGCGTCGAAATGCGGGGGGCTGCGTGCGGAACTGGGTCACCCAGATAGCTGCGAGGAGCCGCTGCGGCCGGCCGGCGGGGAAGACGCGTCACAGGCGGCCGAGGGCGCCCGATTATTCCGGGGAAATATGACAGGCTGTGGCGCTTGGGGGTCGGAGGCGAGGGCTGGGGGGAAGTGTGATTAACATCATCTTTAAGCAATTCAAATAAATGAGATCATGGCATAATTAACTCGCCTATATGCCGTATCGCGATTATAGGTCCAAACCCCACAGCGCTTCCTCCCCTTATTTTTATCCACTTGCATTGGGCATTGGCGGTCTAACGTCCCGCAGAATCTTGCTTATCGCACGTCTCTCACCTTGGGGATTCTGGGATGTGGAGGGAACCTCTAAGTGAAGACAGGGGAACGTGAGCAGAGGCGCGTCATGTAATTAGTATTGTCGGCCCGTATTACGCGGGAAAGGAAGTTTCAAAAGCGGTGTTTTTATCTAAATCAGTAAAATGAATCCCATTCATACTGTGGCATCGGAGAAGACTGCTGCATCACACCTCTGGGACCAGGGTTCGAGTCTTCTCCATGGCTCCATGCGTGTGGGGTTTGCATGTTCTCCCTGTGTCGTCGTGGGGTTTCCTGGTTATTCCAGTTTCCCTCACAGTCCAAAAACATGACGGGGTTGACTGGAGTTAACTCATCTGGAGAAATAGATCAATATTTGCAATGTCACAGAAAACAGGGCTGGTTAGAGTTTGGGCTGAGCATGCCAGGATACACAACTGAGCATGGCACACGAAAGTTTAACTAAATAAAATTCTATGCAGAGTTCCCAGCAGAATTTGGAGTAGAACTCCCAGCCATTGAAAAAACTACCTATTGAGCAGCTCTGCCATTTATTTTTGAAAAAATGATAGGATTTGCAAAATCAGCAGTTTTGAAAATCAGGAAAATCTGCACACAATATCATCAAGAGTAGAAAAGTGCTGTCTATTTTTGTAATCTGCCCCAGCGGTCTCTGATTGAGTTTCCCTGCAATTAAGTAAACTCCCAAACATTGCGAAGAGCATCCGGAGTTCCTTTCAATGGCTTCGCAGACAAACATGTGCCTCCTTAATAAGGAAGTTCTGTGGGAGCTGTCGAGTACAAAGATGGTTGAGGACAGGAAATGGGAAACGCCCTTCCCTCTGGTTCCCGTGGCGATGGTACTGTTGATCCCTCAGTTATAATATGTGGGTTTGAGGAAGCCTGACAGAGGGAGATATGTACCTAAGACTAAGGACGTCATGTGGCCCGAATATCCAGACCACTGCTCTGAAGGCATCCCTTCACTTCTGGTCATATTGAGTCCTTTTTCGAGGTCCAATTCCAGTTTCTGATTCTGCAAGGCTTATCCTACGACACGTTCAGCATAGACCTCAGGAAGCTGGCCCTCAATTGCAAAAGACCACACACTAGTCTGAATGTGTAGAGGAGGGAGGAATTATTTCACCTCATTGCCCCAGTGGCAAATCAACCTTCACTGCAGGTTGCGCACTGCATTTTCAGTGGCCACGCAGTGCTCGCCATAAATTTAGGTCATAAAAAACCAGGCGCAGCACTGAGGTGTCGAAAACCACCCGGATTCCTGTCTGGTCGGACTCTGTTCACTCTGTTCTCGGTTCAGCTCGCGGTGTGAGTTCAGTTTGTGGGCCATCCTTTGAGATGGATGTCAGAGAAGGGGTGGATGCTGAAGGGATGCTTACTCACCCATGCATTGGCGCAGGTTCAGAAAACGACAGACATTCCCAGGTGGAGTCCTGCATGCTTGCTCCAGTTGCCACGCCGTATCCTCTGCTGGTATTGCATTCCTGGCCCGCAGCGCCAGTTCATGTTTTCCTGCAGACTTTATTGCATGCCAGCCTTTCACAGGCACTTGACACGCCCCACTGCCAGCCTGCTGTCCAGGCTGACCTGGTGCTATGTGTCATGCTGGGTGTGTCTTACTGTGTCTTTTCTGCTTGGCACCTTATCACCTGACACTCAGTTGCTTACTTCTAAAATTTGCTAATTTGTCTGTCTGGCCAGTTTTCTTAACTTGGATAGTTCAACTCTCCAGTGTGGCGGAATATTCAGCATTGCCCCCTCCCACGGCATCGGCGCGACGCTGAATTCGTCCCTGTCCAACTAATGCGGTCATTGCTGGAACATTAACAGAAGATGCGTAAGTGTGGTTATGGCAGCCAGGGCGCTGTGATAACGTGGCGTTCCGTCAAGCTCAGACTGAGGAAGGTGGCCGAGCTAGTTTGTCAACGTAGCTTTATGGGAGATACGCTTTCTGGCCTAAGATCAGCATTAACTTTTTTTTCCAAATGCGTTGCCTAAAAAAATTAAATTAATGATAAAAATAAACAAAATAGTTACTTTAGCTGCCGTAAATTTTACATTATTATGTGATTTATTACATAAATTATGTCATTCTTGATGTTTTGTTTAACGTTATTTTCTTATTTGATTCATTTGAATGAATATTAATTTGATTTGTCATAACGTTAATTAGGAACTCCCTCACCTTGTATGCTGTGCACAGAAGCTTTGTGTACGTGTGAATGACAAACAAGGGTTTCACAAAACGAAAAATGTCAGGTGGTGCAACCAAAAACTAATTGCAATAATTTTTTTCCAAATGAAAACCGTAATAAAGAAACCATTTATGTGTGTGCAATGCGTCAGACATTATTTGTTTTTCACATTTATTAGTCGTTATGATGTTTGTGGACGAGGCGGTAATCACAGAGCTGGGCGCAATAATCGCCGCCAAGTCAGACCTGACAATAAGCCGCTGGAAGGCAGGCGACAAAAGTCAGATTATCGTGGGTATGCACCCCCCGGGGGGGGTGGATTATGGGTTCACCCTTGCTTTTGGCAGATTAAACACCTGGGCAGCTGTCGACATCCCAATGTTTCACCGTAACACCCCCCACCCACCCACATAATTTACTTTTAATTAGGCTGAATATTTCACACACGCTATACAGTTTAATTAGCAAACGTGCCTTAAGGCAGAAAAAACACAGGTACTGATTTAGCAACAGCTCTCCCAGCTACCATTCTGTCGGCGGACTTTATCGACGTGGAACAAATTTCCATACTGACGTAGCTCACACACGTTTTCAAGTCATTTAGCATATAGCATCATGTAGAATCTAAAGCCCTGATATCATCCTGTGGCGTCTGTAAATGTTCTACGGTCATTTACATCTACTTTATTTGGCAGCTGATGTTGTTCAATGCCATGTGCAACTGTGATAAATAGCAAATAAACAAATGGCTGTCAAGGAGACAACGAGGTAGGATAAGCGCAGCTAGACCGAGCCTGCTTCAATGTGGTAGGGAATGTTCCAGAAGTTAGTGATGGGTCGATCAAGTGAGTGGGTGCAGGGATGAGTGTAAATGACATGGTTTGGAGGATATGGGAGGCAGAGGTGGGGTCACAGGAGCAAAGACCCCAGCTCAAGGCTGATTGGCCCAGGAATGCCCCCTCCCCTGTCACTCACTGATTCAAAATGTTTCACTGGCTGATGATAAAATTGGCCCCTCTGTATGAATTATGGCCCCTCTTACGCCTCCCACCTTAAAAAATCTTAGAATTACCCCTGGTGGCAGGGGATAAGGTCCTAGATCTGTGACTGAGAAACTTAATTTAGAGAGGCGGTGAAGGTTGCAAGGTTGCGTGTGTGTGGTGGATGCAAAGAAGCAGCTGCCGATAGGTGCCACCTTCTCATGGAAGAAGGTAGCAAAGCCATGAGCAGTCAGGGTGGTGGATGGGGGGAGGGTCAAGGAGGGTGCTGAAAGAGTGGAATACTTTGTATATGCCTGTATTTGCCTTATCATGGTACTAGGTAGTTTCTGCAGCAGCAATGAAAGTAGCGAAAGATGACAGAAATGTCTGGTTCTCAGCCAGACCCAGAGGTGTCCTGTTCTCCGTCACTTCTTCTCGGCCATCCCAAGCCTCGTCAGATGCCCACGGATCGTGCTGGAGACCCGGGGAGTGAGAGGGCTGTGAGTACGCTGATCTGGAGAAGAGGGAGCAGAGGGAGAGAAGATATGAGGGAAGGGCAGAGCAGGGAGGGTCGGAGGCTCTATTAGCATTTTTTCTTTGTTTTTCTTTTTTTATTCATTTTTGTATCAGATTTGTTTTTATTTTATGGTGCCCTGTAATGCCTTTTTATTTCTTTTTTACTTGATATGTTTTGATTTTGTCAAATTGTACAGCATTTTGATCCGCTGGGGCTGTTTTTAATTGTGCTTTATAAATAAATGCTGATTTGACCTGACTTGAGTGAAGAGAATTCCTTGGGAAAAGGGCAGGGTGGAGGAAGCCAAAGCAGAGAAGCAGGTGGGGGGGAAGGTTACAATGAATGGAGGCTTGAGGAGGCGGGGTGACCAGGTGAGACACAGAAAGGGGGACAAGCAGGTCATCAGGGATACAGCTCCATGTTTGGATGAGGTCCAGTTGGTGTCCAGCCTTGTGAGCAGGAGGACTGCAGAGCCAGGTCAGACCAGATGAGGCCAGCAGCAGTAATGACTAAAGGAAGCTTCATGAACCATTTGCTGTATTTTTTGACCCCACTAGATGGCACTCTTGGTTTGATCTGGGGCATGCCTTGAGCCCTTTTTTGAACAGAGAGCACGATCTAGTGGGGTCAGAAAATACAGCAAATGGTTCATGATGCATTGTTTGGCCATCACTAATCAGGCGGGTGAGAAAGTTGGTAGCCGGGCGTTTACCAAGGTGGATGTTCAAGTCCACATCAGGGCTAGTGGGCCTGGTGAGCAATAAATGAGTTTGGCTAGTGGCTCGTAGGCCCTGGAAATGACCAAATGTCTCCCCCTCCCCACCCAGTCCGAACATTGCATAGATTTTGAGTGTTGTGTTTCCTCCAATGAAACACACTGACCAAGCCATTTGAGAGAGGAAGGGGCAGGGTCTACACACAGGCACCTCACACTGGGGCTTCTGCTTCTGCACTGTCGCTAATGTCATAAGTGTCTAACTGATGGCAGCATTCTCAAACAGCAAGGCAGAGGCAGAGGGAAAGGCAGAGGGAGAGGGAGAGGGCATAACCTCAAAAGAACTGAAACAATGAGAAAATTCACCTAAGACGAGGTGCTGGCTGCTAATCCTGAAATGATGATGGATAAAATTATAGTACTATATTACAAACTGGAACATTACAGAAATATTACAGAATAATCCTCTATAATTGCCAGATGTTACATAACCTGTCTGACAAAGTAGTGAATGTGAAAATCTGTGTAATCTGTGTTAGCAGGTAAGTACAGATCCTGCAGATGTTACTCTTTACTACTGTTGTTTACATCCTCGAAAGTCACTTTTTTCATCCATGTTTAGCTCACGGAATGAGTATTCATACTCGTCATTGCATCAGCATTTAGACGGTTTCCTCGGTGTTGAAGGATGTCACAGCCCATCACAAGCAAGCGAAGCCTCATCGGAGTTTTTATGGTGCCTCTCTGCCGCGTCGCCTGTATACCGGAATGCTGACATTCTCTCCAGTCTCCCGAAAGCGGATGTGGGAGCTCGGTGTTCCACTCTCATCATTAAGAGGAGCCGCAGGCAGGGACCCTGGGGCGGAAAGGAGGAAAAAGGGGCGGTAAGCTGCACAGGGAACGTCAGGCCAGCCTGTGCCCTGTGCTCTGAAGCTATACTCTCAGCAGAGAGTCTTGCAGCACCGAGCTGGAGCCTGGCAGCATCAGCACAAAGAAATAACCATGAGGTGTGTATTTTGGCATCTATTCCATGTGCGCCAGTTCCCCTAAACAGAAATGATTATACACTAATGCTTGAACCACTTCTTAATAAAACTAATAAACAGTACTAGTAAATCACTGGCTTGGGGTACACCCTGGATGGGATACCAGCCCACATGCCTTCAGAATCATATTCTTGATGCCAGTCAGCTTACCTGTATGTCTTTGGAGGGCAGGAGAATGCGCAGTGTTAATGGTCTGAGCTCCCGTCCACCATACAAATTGCTGTTTTGTACAACATTCCTGGGTCAGTTTTACCAATAATAAGAGTAGAATTGTAATATTAGCATTTCATTTGCATTAGTATAGCCGACACCTTTCTCCAAAGCAACATTGTTTAGCAGTCGATGATAGTATCATATTATGAACTAAAACATAGCAGCAATTACGTTTAAGAATGATTTTGTTAGCAGTTATTTGTCGCATGATTGAGTTCGCATTACATCACGCAGCGTGCGGTATTACGTCATGCCCACGCAGCGTGCGGTATTACGTCATGCTCACGCCTTCGCCTCTCTGCCGGTGACTTGCTGCGGACGTTGCTCGTGTTCCGGGCTTCTGTCGTCACCTACTGGTGGCGATTTTAATAAACCCATTTTTTCGGTTCATAATATAGATGTCATTAACATAATTAAGTGATATTTGTATCTAGTGACAAGAAGAGGTTTTGGACTTATGTACTGATGGATTTGAAGGTTAGTAATTTAAATGTATATCCCAAATATCCTACGTACTTCACCAACACTCTGCTATGGACTGAGTATTGGAAGGGGTTCAACTCATTTTTATATTTTCGAGATGCATATGCACTTTTTGCGTATTCGTTTATGAAAACTCAACTGAAAGATACTAAGATATTAATTTAAACCCAGACTTACAGCCAAAACCATGATCACCCAGGTTTGTTACCTGTAAAGCGGGAAACTATTAATTACCTCCTCCCTCTCCAAAGATTAGATGCAAACATGTCTAAAATGGTGCCGTAATAAATGTTTTAATTTTGATTCAGTGGCAGTGAAAGTTCCGCTAATCTCTTTGAATTATATGCCACTACAGCACCCCCTGCCGGTAAAAAACGCTTATTACTGTCTAACAAAACTAGAAAAAAATTATTGGACGTCCTTTTTCTAAGGATGGAGTCTGCCACTGATGTACACCCTCAAGTTTCATTGGAAGGAGTCCCCCTTTATCAAAGGGGCTTTCACAGCGGAGGAAACGTGATGCAGTTTGACTGCTGCGAACTTCAGTAACACTGCGGCTGAAACTCACCCCTCCACCCGCCCACCACTCTGGAAAAGCTTACCCCTATTTCGGCTTGCAGCTCCCCACCGCCCCCCCCTTGATGCTTACGGCCTTTCACTGATTCTGAGAGGCAGTGTTACTGTTTAATTTTTTTTTTTGGTATCCAAACAGAGAAACTGTGCTCACCATGGCAACATTGGCAGACCCGTTCCTGCCATGTGTCACAGGACTGACTAGGGAGGCAGACACTGGGAGATGAGGTTACCGTACTCTGCATACTCTGTGATTTTTGCACTTATTGTTCAGTGCCATTCTCAGGCTCATTACCTAATATATAATTTTATGTGCTGTGTCTGAACTGCAGTTCTGTTATTAGGCACTAGGTGCACGGTGTGTATGTGAGTGTAAGGAGTGAACATCCACTGCTTATATGGCCTCACTGAGGTCACCTGCACCTCTGTAGGTATGTGTGTGTCTGTGGCTCCCTGAACGTGTCCGTGTCGAGCTTGCTGAGGGGTGGGGGACAGAGTGACCCACATCTCTCTGTTTAGAGGTCCGATTCCCCCCACCGCTCTATGCATTGTGGAGATCAGATATGGGGTGAACTGAGGTCTCTGAGTGGGTTTGAAGCATGTCTTGAGTTTGAGGGGGGTGTCAGGGTCTGGGACAGTGGGAACAACTGCATCCGTTGTCCAGTATCTGTGCTTCCTGCCCCCCCGGCAAGATAGTGCAACGACCCGGTCATTGTCTCACAGGGAAGGCAAGCTGCCTTGTGAAAGTGCTCATTGTTGAAAGTTCAGCCTGCATTGTTCTCAAGGCTCAAGGTTCTGAAGCTTTCAAACAGCCATGTGTGGAAGCGGGGAACTACAGGGTTAGCAGGTCTGAGCCGTGCCTGACGACCGCTTGGGAACTGCCAGGGGGTTCTGGGGGCTGGCATGTGGCTGCAGCACCCTGCCACGTCACATAGACAGCGAGGCTTGCCAGCCCACTCCTTCCTGGATTCAAATCGCTTCTTTATTCTGCTACTTGCTGTATAATCTTTTATTTAAGTTACCAGGTAGTGGAGCCATTAAAGAGGCGGGCACACTGGGCCTGAAAGAGTCGCCTCGCCTGGAAGTGTCAGCTAAGCAAATACTTATTGCTTAAATGCCACTAATTGGCTGCCTGCCAGTTAGAGCGTTTGGTGTGGTGGGTGTGGGGGGGTCTGCGACTGATTCTGCGCTGCATGCCTGGTCCCTGTTTACAGCAGAGAGGCGCAGCGAGGCACAGAGTGGCGATTATCCCCCTGTGAGGAATGTGACTCCATAAAGCCCCCAGACTCCAAGGAGAGACCTCAAGGTCCAAAATCCCTGGAGGACAAAGGAACATGAAACACTGTCTGCCTCTGTGTGCTGCCTGAATGCCGTTATCCCTGCACCCCACGCAACGGATCGCCCTCGAGTTCAAGACACACAAGACCCTATGAGTATCAGCTTTTTATTGATCTGAGGGTTACCCATGGTCAGAGAAGGAAGCCCTGAATGTATTTCTTTTTTGCACGTCTTCAAACGGACAGCTTCTCGTATACATTTCAAAGTACTATTACTAAGAAGCTGCTTTTGTCAGAATTATGGTTTTCAGGGCTTTAGCTCCACCATCACTGATATTATTACTTGCCCTTCTAAGCTCCTGGCTGTCTGACTGTAGATACTAACTTCCCCAGCGCTCTTGCCCACATCTTTTCTCTAATTATCCACCTGCGGGCGGCGCTGCTGTGGCTGCAGTGGAAAATCTCTCCTCCGGGGCGGAGGGGAGGGTGGGATGTTTCAAGCCACATTGCCCAAACTGCCCAGCAGCCTGTGCACCCAGGTGAGCCAGGGCTGGTGCAGCTGAGGGTTGGGGATCGCTTGTGCTTTGCCCGCGACTGGAGCGGGCACAGAAGGAGATGTGGCAGTGATTCTTCTCTTTTGTTTTTGTTCTTGATCGCCCCTGTGCTTCTGTTTTTCGGATCTGAGAGGCCAGGTAGAGAGCAGGCCCCCAGGGGTACTCAGTATCGCCCTTTCGCTGTGGACCTCTGACTTCCACAGCTCAAGCTGCCGGCCGGTTTCCGTGCCGATGGTGCGCATACGTGTGCCGGCTGTGCTGCCGTTCAGCTTGCCGTTTGGAGCTGTCCGCCGTGCAGCTGCAAGTGGGATACTGATCACAGGCCTTTCCACAGTAAGATAAAAGGAGGGCATGTCTTCCCTTTTCTTTTTTGGTCCCATGTCAAGCCTCAGCTTGTGTCTTTGGGGCTTCTGGGGCTGGCCGGTGCTCGTTCTGGAATCGCTCGTCAGACGTCCTGCGTCTGTGTGTCTCTCCGGCACCAGGTGCTCTGCAGACGGGCTGCTGCTGCTGGCGCAGGTTCTGCCCCTCGTGTCTGTCTCTGTTTCAGCACCGAGGGAACTTTCTGGAGCAGATGTAGGAGTTCTTTTCCTCTTCTTCCCCCTCCCTTGTCTTCCCTTTGGCTTTTGTCCTTCGGACTGGAGGAGAGACACGTTGAACACTTTTCTGCTGCCAGATTGGTGTCCCGATTCCGGGGGTTCGGCTTTGGCTGCTGTAGGCGGGGCCACATGGCGGACAAACCACTGCGGTTCATCATTACTGAGCTTGTTGGAGAGGATTTCCAGGTCCAGCATGCTCTCTCT
The DNA here is from genome assembly GCA_011763525.2 of Mormyrus iriodes. Lineage (NCBI taxonomy): Eukaryota > Metazoa > Chordata > Actinopteri > Osteoglossiformes > Mormyridae > Mormyrus > Mormyrus iriodes. The sequence goes on along the minus strand of JAAGVU020000036.1, from coordinate 20,185,523 downwards.
TAAAATGTTGACGTTCCTCTGCAGTGTGGGCCCCAGGTGAGTGGCTTTTCGTGGCTTTTTTCTTGAACGGCCGTCGTTGATGTCATCCTCTGGTCTCTGGCCTGAGGGTGTTGCGGCTGAGGCCTCTTCCGGCCTGGGGAGGGCACTCACCCTCTGCTTCCTCCTCTCTCCCTTGCCCTTCTTCTTTTTCTTCTTCTTCCTGTCGCCTCCATGTGCCTCCTTCTTCATGGCCTCGGTGGTGGAGCTCTGCGAGGTGGAGACCGTGGCCAGCACTTTGATGAAGTCCTCCGCAGCCGTCACCACCTTCCCGATGGACGGCTCCTCGCCAGCGGTCTGGGAGCTGGACGCTGACGGCCGGGTGGCATTCTCTGGCGTGTCCTCCTGCCCACCTTCTCGGACCTTTTGCACCCGTGGGGCTACGGTGAGTGTGTCGATGATGTCAATACCTCCAAAATCGTAAGGTATGGATTTCCTCAACACGGCAATAGGGACCTTATCATACCTTCTGCACCTGTTTGAAAGACAGAGAGAGAACAGTGAGTGTCCCTCCTCACACCCCCATCCTTCCAGATGTCGCACCGTGGTCTGTGTAGCCAGGTCGCGTCGGGCACTCACAGGCCGTACCAGTGACGCTGCACGCACCGGTCCTCATGCGCAAACTCAAAGCACGGCACCTCGATGACGTTGAAAAAGGCCTGGCCCACCACCCTGGAGGATGTGTCGTTTACCTTCCTCAGACACTCCTTCAAGCTTGGAGGAACAGGGCAAGACCGGACATCAAGCACTATTCTAAGTTTAATCAACTTACTGCCAGCAACCCTGGGAATCAAACTCAGCATTATGCCTTTATTTTAATCATATTCTCTGTTCTTCAGTATTATAAGATACCGATAATTAATATGCATTTTTTGCAGCGAGTGAAGGGGGGGGGCATGCATAGGCAGATCAATCTGAAGCTGCGGTGCACCTACATCAAACGAATGCAAATGAAGTGCAGGGTGACGCCCCGGCGCGCTCTGCCCACTCACGCGTTATCGCAGTCGCAATGGCTGAGGGAATGCCACTTAAAGTTGGTGTAGCCGAAGTTGGAGGAGAAGGCCTGGATTATGTAGGGGCAGTGGTCATGCACGCGGCAGCAGCCGTCAGTGGCCGCGAATTCCCCTGGGAATAAGTCAGCGCTTTAATACGGGCTATAAAGGGGGGGGGCACTACAGAGAGAAAATCGCAGCTGAATATTTATACTTTTTCAAAGCTTGCAAATATATATATATATATATATATATATACACACACACACACACATACACACACACA
>JAAGVU020000036.1:20150380-20182576 GCA_011763525.2 Mormyrus iriodes | reverse complement strand
TGAAAATGTTTTCCCCCCGGGACCAAATTAATCCCGAAATTCTCTCCGCGCCGTCGGGGCCCGCAAATTACCTCCCCCCCCCCCCCCCCCCCCCCAACCACACCACTGCCGCCCCACCTCGAGATTTAGTTTGGTGACGCCACAAGGAGGAGGTTCCTCTCGACCTTCCCATGGTAACAAGGAATGGGGTGATCTTTTCAGTCCACGAGATTGGGCATCTCTGAGATTCCCGAAAGGGCATGGGCGATGACCTACTTAAGTGTGCGAACAAAAGTCTTTCTTTTCAATGAGAATAAAGGTTCACCGGAAATTTCACATTTGCAGTGGCATTGCAGTGGTGTGAAAAACAATTGTTTAATAATAGCGGTGCACCTGTCAAAATGTAGGCTATTTGTTTCAGTGCTGGATATCATGACGTGTGAAGGCTGCTAAGGGTCTCTCTTCCCTATCTATTCCCTCACTGCTGAATTACATCGTCGCCCGAAGCAGGGGGTTTGGGGTGGGAGGACACGCTACTCTAAGAGTGTTGCTATACTGATATGAAAGGAGATGCATTCCGAATGTCCAGTAATTTAAATACATGTGACCAAAAACACAAGCATCATCAAACCACCAAAGAAGGAGAGGAAAAAACGAACCGGTTGGGTACAGTGACGTCAGTACAAAGGATTTTCCTGATCGGCAAAGACAGGCATAGCTTATAGCATGACAGCGATATGATTGTGTACAATAAGTTATTTGGTAGGACCTTTGTGGGAGGTGCTTAATTAACCCAAAAGTTACATTATTGGGCAGCTATACTCCGCAACTGATTAATTTTAAAAGGTGACTGTAGTTCACAATGATCACATGGTAACGAATTGGGAAATGAAAACGAGCAAGAGTATTCTGTCATTCTAAAACGAATCATTTTTGCATCTCTCTCGGAAGAAATCTGATTTCATCAAACCATTCTTCACATGGTTACGTTAATATGGGCCTTGCAGGGAAGCGGGTCCTTGTTAAGCAGAATTTGACCGGAAGGTCCGTCTCATTCTACCAACATAAAGAACTACTAGGTGGGTAAATGAGCACAGAAAGCGATCTTACATACGGAATTCCGCAGCGAAGAAACGCTTTGATAACTGGTGCATTTTTAAAAAGGTCCGTCCCTACGTGAATGATAGGCTAATTGCTTGATTAAAAGTCAAAGTCGTGATTACTCGCTGCTGATTGGTGATAGGTAGGATATTATATTTCCAATATGCCTAATATTTTGTCTTGTAGTAATCTATGGCCGTGACATATCAGAGGCCAAACATTTCTTGTTTATTGAAATAGGGCAGGCTATACACCCGTATTATCCTATTTGTCTTCAGGACATTTTGATGTAAGCGAACGATTTTCAGTTTTTAAACATAGTCACATGTAGAGTCATTCTGTTTCAAATGAATTTATAATAAAAAGTGTACGTTTAAATAACAGAACTGTTAAACGATTTCCTATTCAGTCTATGGCAAGTTTTAAAAATGTCATTAAAATCACCAGTAACTGGATGATACGGGACTGTTTTGCGGAGACCGGACACACAGACAAGTTTCTATCTGTATTAATGTAGTAGCCAAAGGTTTATAGCAACGGAGAAGCACCCTGTTATAGAGATATAAGACAGACTTGTGATGTAACTTTACAAGAGTTAATGCATCATCAATTATTCGAAGTAGCGTGGTTTCTGGACGCGTGCTCTTTCCTACTTCATAGCTTAGTATCGTCCGCTTAGTGTCTTTAGAACAAATGGTTGACATGACCACCAAGGTCACGTTCTGCATTAATCTCTTAACACAAACTGACATCTGTTGTTTTCCTTCTCAAATCCGGTAAACGGGACCCAAGTGTTGTTTTTAATTATCTGAATTTTCAGACACAGCAACGTCTCACGGAGTCTCAGGTCAAGCAGTGTCATACACAATACAGATCTTTCGAGCCATTATACTTAACAGCTGCTATACAGAGTTTAATGGTTGTTCGTGATCATACTCCAGGGTATTTTAAGTAATTTTGACGAATATATGATATGCTCAGGAATGAGTAGGTTTTCAGTGTTCCTGTTTAGGCTCTCGGGAGATTATGGGGAATTTACATATAAAAGGAATGCTTGCTATTTACCCCAATCAATTTGGATACCTCTGACTAATACTTTATAATAAGGATTATCCATAACCCATTCAGATAGAGGCTAGGTTGCATTCTTCACACTTGACTCCTTTTCGATCCAAAAATTCCTACAGGTTTTATGATCGTTGTAGATGTTCACACGATCTTGCAGGACTGGGAGGTGAATCCAGCAGTGATTGTTGTGTGCTGTCCGTGTTGAAGTATAAACCACACGCGCTTCCGAACTTCCGTCCTTGCTTTGGATTAAACTGACGCTTCGCGGCGCACGCCATGCCGCCCGCGGGGAGCATTCGGTCCCTGGCGGTGCCGGGGAGGACACCTATGTCTGGAGGCTACAGTTACTGCTGTAATCAAAGGATTAATGTGACTAGTTTAAACCGCCACGAGCTCGTTCAGTCAGTATGAATGCAGACTTTGGAAGCCTGCAGAGTTACAAAAAACATTTGTTTCTTGCACAGGTAGCAGGAGAAACGTGGGGCCGGACACACCCACTACGCGAGTACGCTGTCCCAAGAGAGGTGGGCGGGGCATGCATACACCGGCTGATTCAGGGGACAAATAAGGCGGGGGGCAGGGTGACATTTTTAGGCAGAATGCCTATCTACGCTCCAGGCTGTCCCCAATACTCAGACCTGATGACATTCGGCACTGGAGAAAAAAATATATTTTACAAACTGTTGAATGAACATCTTCAAATAATGATATTTACAATAACAGAATATTTAATATTAAAAGCAACACTTGCTTTAGTAATTCCTGAACATTGTGAATAGTGACAGAATTTAAGAGCAGATATTCTCCTGTGTACTCTCTGATAAGCAGGAAGAACTAATCCTTTCGGCTTCGAGTGACGAGTCTTGTTGAAGTACCGTATTCTTCCATACGAGGGCGCTAATTTTAAATTTTAGGAGTTGTTCATGCAGGCCCTGAGGTGATACGTCGTTAGGGTGGCTGTAGACCTGTTCGTTTTTAAATGTTAGGTTAATACAGGTTATTTATTTTTTTTTATTATTTTATTTTTTGTTTTGTTGAAAGTAGAATGTTAATAACACCAACAGAGTTTTTGAGTCTAAAAATTGTGGAAAGTAGAAAAATTACATTTGTAGGGTAAAATCATTTTATTGGTCTCACTGGACTGTAAAAAGGTTAAATGAGGAAAAAAAAAAAAAAAAAAAAAAAAAAAAAAACACATTTTCAGGTATTTAACACTGAAACGTAATACTCCAGTATATGAGGGTGCATTTTCCAACAGGGCACTCATGATGAACTTCCATATAAATATTATCCCATCAGACACACAGACATCTTCACTGTCATTACCATGTGCATCGCAGATGAATGTACAAAGCTTTAACAGTTTGCCATAGAAGGCAGACATCCCCCTAAGACGCTCAGCATGTTGCATAGTGAAACCAGCACACAGCCACTACAGGAAGCCTCACATGCTAAATGAGCAGCTAATATGACGTCCAGAGGAATTCGGCAAAATCCAGCAGGAAAGTACCCGTGACCCACTTCGGGCGTCAGCTGAAAGGGAATCTGTCCCATGCCGAGTCCTGCTCAGTTCCTGTCGGGAGCACGCCCTGCTCCCCGTGGCTGCAAGTCTTGCTACGATGGTGAATAATATTCCTGTAGTGCAAAGTGCGACGTAGCAGCCTCTCTCCCTTTATTTGCAGCAACTAGACTGACTCTTCTTCGACGTTGCATAAGGGTTACCAGAACTGCTGCTTACTCCTGTAAGAAAACCAGTATGATGATCTCTGCGCACACCCCCCACCCATGGGATTCCTCATACATAGATACACAGGAATTACATGGCATGACCAAAGGTTTACTCAGCCACAGATCCCTAACTGAACATTTATACTGGAAGTGTACAGCAGTTGGTTCAAGCACTGTGGTCTTGAGGGCCAACCTTAACCTGGTTCGTTAGTTTCAGGGCAAGGAGTGGGAGTTTACTCACGGACGATGTCACCGACACGCCTCGATCCGCTTCTCTCCAACTCCGCCAGGACGTTGGCCTCGAAGGTCAGCGATGCCAGACGGAAGAAAAACTCCCTGACATTCTCGCCTGCAATCCAGGCAGGCGTTCAGCCGTGTCAGAAACCACCCCAAAGCAAAACCGTAACATACGTACAAGGAAGCTGCATGAGAGCTTAATGGGGCTCGGGGATCAGGGACCCACCCGAGAGGGCGGACACAGCCCAGTACTCTGCGCTCATGCTGTTGGCCATCTTGATGGCATCCTCCTCAATCTGAGAGTACTGAGCAGGAGACTGAGGAGAGAGAGGGAAAAGTTAGCCTGGGTCAATGTAAGCTGAACATGCAGGTGGGCATTTGGGGGGGGTGGAGTATCACGCACACTCAGGTCTTTCTTGGTGCCAACCAGGAATAGCAGAACGTGGGTGGGGTCATTCTCCTTCAGTGCATCCTCTAACCACTGCCTGAGGAGAGACAGAAGATCAGCTTTGGGTGTAACACTCTGCAGATGTGGTTCCCAACTGCATCTTTGGAGGCCTCCAATGTGTGCAGTGTTCCCAAGTCCTTAAACTGCTAACAAAAGTAGTCTGAGATGAAAGACTAGGTTGGTCAAATTAAGGCAGAGTAATTAGGACCACTGAGCGCTCAAGTGTTTGGGGACCTCAAAAACATGCAGATGCTACGGTCAGCCAGGACCACGGCCAATCCATTAGTCTAGGGTATCGAAGTTCACTCCATACCTTGTGTGGTCTAAAGATGCCACGTCGGTCACGTCAAACACAATGATGATGGCTGTGGAGGACCAGGGAGAAGAAGCCAAGTTAAAACAGGCATGTGATGTAAAGCTGTCCTGAAATACCCACAATGCATCAGTTCCACCTCCCGTGAACTGGTCTAAAGGGTCAATGGAAAGACGCCGAAGAAAGAAATCCATCAGAGGGTGAAGGGTGGGGGCATTCTGCATACCCTGCGCTCCCCTGTAGTACGTGGATGCGATGCACTTGAACCTCTCCTGGCCTGCAGTGTCCCACCTAAGCAGGGGCAGGGCACTTAAAATGAGGGATATATGAAAGACAATGGCCCGAAGTCACTGCCCTTCAACTTATCCTGACCCACTTACAGCTGCAAACTGAACGGGACTCCCAGCACTTCAAACCGCTCCATCTCAAAGTCCACACCGATGGTCGCTTTGTAGTTCTTATCAAAGGTGTCCTTGCAGAACCTGTTGGGAGGACAGGATCATTTGAAGTGCTTGAAAGCCCACAGCTAGAAAAAGAAGCTGATTCCACCTGAAGGGTCCGACGGCTGAGTCAAGAGGGACCAGTCCTGCGCCATGCAGAAGTTCACTTATTAACTTTGGCTTCATCTGTCTAAGCTAAATATTTTCTCTGTTCAGCCCAAATACCACCCTTTGGGCAGGCTTTAGTAAACCCACCCCCTCCCTGACCTCCAAACCCACCACACTGTCTTCATGTTTCACTTACCTATTAATCAGACAGGTTTTCCCCACAGCCAGGTCACCAACCACGATGACCTTGGAGATCTTGAACCTGCTGGGAGAATCACAGAAAATGGGGAAATCCAAGATGTTGGATCTGGCAAAACCACCCATGCCAAACTGGGCCGCAGTATAACGGAGAACCGACTGCTCCAGAGGGCCCCCGGAGCCAAGGTCTCACCCCACTGTGCCCGTTCTGTGCTCCTGGCAGGCCACCTTCACCTTCGAGTGGAATCCATCCTTGGTGTGCAGGGTTGCATCCTTAGTGAAAGGCTGGCAGAACACAAGAGGCCTGTCAGAGCCCTCCCAGCTCCTGAAAACCTACCAAATTTGTCCTGTGGAGACTTATATATGAAGGGGACTGTGCATTGTAGCAGTACACCCTCCCAAAATGCATGGGGGGGGGTCAGAATGGGTTGATGTGTGTCAGCAGGCCTGTGGAGGAGGTGCTTGGGCCCCAACAAAAACTCCAGTATAGATGGAGGAGATGACTCAGCAGGCCTGGACTGGAAGCGCTAGGCAACGCATTCCAAACACCACACACCAAATGGCATGGAGGGGGCAGGGCCAAACAAGGAAGCGACAGGGCTTCTCTCACTGGCCCACGAGGGAGTACCTGGGGCAGCTGGGCGATGACACGGTCCCTTCTGACAGGGGGCAGCACACTCATGGTGGGACTCTGGGAGAGACACAGGGGAGACGTGATCCTCAAAGGGACTCGCAGTCTGTGCCGGTCATTCCCGGGTCAATCTTACATTCCAGTCAGCTTACATTTCCTCACTTGTTCAAATCCTCCTAAATTTCACCAGTGCACTTGGCTTCCAGTTAATTGCCTGGGTTAAATTTACAAATCGGGCAGCGGAGATGACAAACCAGCAGGTCTCAAAGAGCCTACACCATTAACCGGTTCTGTACAATATTCTGTTAGACGGGACAAAGTCTCCATCAGCACCCCCAGTCTGCGGGCTGCAGTAACTCACGGTCCGTAACCGTTAGCGAGCCAGTGAGCCACAACTGCAAATGCAAAATGTGTGCCAGAAAATGCCATTTTATCAGCTTTCTATGTCGTCAGAAGGTTATTCTGCAGTAAAATCTGTTAAACTTCTTAATCAGTTCTTAAAACTTATGTTTCTGTTTAGTCACGCGTTTTAAGGGCCAAAAGTATCTGCACGCGCCTCTTCTCAGCTTTGATCTTGCCCGTAAGTGGCTACAATGTAAAGGCGGATCCGGCCCAGCGCGCATTTTCCCGCACAGCGTTAATGTAACGCGCTTTAATCCGATTTCCAAAGAGAGCCTTTGACAAAGACGCACCGATTCAGACTCGGGGTGAATGGTCAGGCATCGCAAAGCTAAAAACGGGAATACTGCTTGAAAGCAGCGCACCATTTTCAATCGTCCAACGTCACAAAGTTGGCAGACAAAGAAGTTTTAACTTCCATTTCTTTCACTCCCTCTGTAACTGCCTTAAACATTTAGGGAAACTAAACATAACCTTTCGCCCCTTTAACTGAGTGATTAAAAAAGGACTTTATAAGAAAACATACGGAGAGCCGCATGGATGCGGGCTGGATTCCCCTTAAGGCGCCGAGCACAGGGACAGGCATCCACGGGCGCAAACAGGAGGCTCCTTCATTTGTTTTAACTCCAAGAAAATACATCTAAAAGCCACGCTAACAAAACCCCACTGCGAACTTACCTTACATATCTAACCTATCCAACAAACCGGCGAGTCACCTTCGATCAGCAATGCAGATACGTACCAGGTAGGGAGAAGCGGCCGCGGACTGAGATGCGCGGAAGTGATGGGCATTTCAGACGGATGGCTGTGATTTAGGGCAGCGGCGGGACAGCCCCCAGGATTACAGCTCTGCTCACGGCCTTATGTCGGGAAAAAGGAGGAGGGTCCCTCCGGCGCTACCTACCCTTAAACACAGAACTGTGGAAAGTGGCTTAAGAAAAATATGCAATCGTTTATAAGTTAATGGCATCATTTTTCAGGCAAGGGGTGATCCCTGCATATGGTCCGTAATACACGTGTGTAAATGCGCTGTCTATCCGCTTCATACACTCACATAGTACTGTCCAGTGTTAGTATTCCGCATATGTCCCGTTCAGTCACAATCTAACGGCTTTTGTACTTTTGGGAAGCCCAGAGCGATGACGAGCTGTGCAGCCTACATAATACGCTCCAGTGTTAAACCAAGCGAACACGCCCGCAGCACTACATTTCCCATAACCCTCCCCGAGGCTGGGGCGCGCACGTCCCGAGATGGCCTCGGGAGCGAGGAAGCGACCTGGAAACCGCGAGCGCGCCTGCGGCCGACAGCACAGGGGAGCGGAATGCGCGCGCTCTCCGTACCTGTAAATCACAAATCACGTGTTTTCAATTTTCGGGTGCCACGATGTAGAGGGATATTTATTTAAACATACACCATTGTTACAGGGTCGACCCGATTTATTAAAAACCAATAAATGCAATACAAACAATCTGACTGGTTATGTGTGTTTATCATAGGCTGTCCATAAATGACAACGTTTAAGATGCAGCAGGACGTCCGACGGGAATGTCCATTAAAACCACGTGTTACCTGCTAGCGTTACTACAGCAGCAGGCGTCGGTAACCATCGTTAGGGGATTTTTGCACAGGCCGAGCTGCTAATTACTTGGCTATTTTTTCCAGCTGCACATTTAAACGGATATAATTCTCGTAATCATGGTCAACAGATTACAGCGCTAATGGTGCCCAGTACTGGCAGACACACCTACGCTGCGGGTACCGGGGCTGACTGAATGGATCACGTCAGCAAATGGTCAGTCTTCAGCACCGGTACGTTGGAACGTGTCATGAGTAACAAAAGTACGCAAACTAAACATCAGATGCAGAAATACTTATTTAAGATACTGGCCGGTCGCTGTATACTTTACAGAAAGGTTAGATGTTTTCATCCGTTTGTTGTAGGCTGTTACGGAAGAAGGTCAGTCTATAGGCCTAATACGATCGTCAAGTTTTTTCATATGAACAATACAGGCTCAAATGTAATCATTGTACTAGTGGCAAATATTAAAATACATTTGTATGAAATATACACAGAACTAAATTTAAAAACTAGATAATATTCCTTACAATGAACCTTGCCTGTCGTCCTTTGCAGAACCTCTAGGGGGCAGTCTGCACAGTCAGATATGCGACATCTGGACCGTGAAGCCGCACGTTTGCCCTCCACAATGCAGCCGAGTTTCACATTTTTAGCTCTTTCCAATTAGCCGGCATGTGTCTGGTTAACTTAAGACCAAAGAGGTCATTCTTAGTTTGCTAAAGTCATTCCCATCGCCCGATGTATCCGATCCGTCTTGTTTTTCCATAACATACATTTTTTAAATATCTTACTTGCATTCATGTGGCACTCTTGTCACCCAGTTACAAAGGCTGCACTTATTCTTCTTGGACAGACCATCTGGCCGAAGCGCTGCGGGATGAATCTGCGGCTGGACGGACACGCCCTTCGGAATGTCCGGCTCTTCCAGGAGGTCAGCCCCCCCCCCCCCCCCCCCCGGCTGTCCTTGAGTGCAGAGTGCTGCTCCCACCTCCTTCTCCTGCTCCACCGCCCTCAAAATCTCCACATTCCAGCTGAACTGATTATGGATTCTGGTAGCATTTACGAGAAAAACAGCCTAATTTGTTTATTCAGTCTGTGGCCAGATATTTCCGATTTGTGAAAATATTATCCATGTTATTAATACAATATAAGAATTCAGACACACAAACGGGTTTATATCCCTAATTCTTAAAAAAATACAATAGAAAACATTCTTTAACAAACTTTTATGGTGAGTAAAGATTTTAAAAACCGTTATGTAGGTATTTAGTGTGAAACGCCTGGAGTCCGCTGCCTCCCCGCGAGCGACGGTCCATCAGCCAGTGTGGGCTTCATTCGGACAGAGCTTGTTCCAAATCCATGGCCATCGTTTCACCTTACTGTTACATCCCGGATCTGTGGGTCCGACCTGGTTTGTTTTCAGACGAGTGCCAAAATATGCCAACAGGTGTCACCAAAAGCATGTACTTTTTGAGTCAATAGCAGCCAGTTAAGGTGAAAATCGGCAGTTTGGTGGAAACACTGCAGGCGGTTGAGAAGACAGGATGAAACAAGTATATAAATGAGGCGGGTAGATGTCCTGTTTGACTTTCAGATGAGTGAGGCTCTAAAAACAGAGTTTGGAAGCCAAACTTTTACAGGTGGAAGTGTGTTTTAAGAGCATCATGATGTAGCCTCTCTACGTCATTCGCTGAGAAACTTCTTGGAGTTTGCGGTGCCATTGGAGGCCGTGTGGGCCTTGGCCTGGGGGAAGAAGTCGGCCCGGAGCAGGCGGCCAAAGTAGATGAGAATCATGAGATTCATAAGGATCATGGTGCTGAGGAAATAGCCGGCGTGATCCAGCCAGGAGTAGTTCCACACGATGTAGCAGGTGAGGAAGGCCTGGGCGCCCAGGCGGAAGAAGATGTAGGTGCCGAGATTGAGCAGCCGGTTGAGGCCGTACAGCCGGGACGCCTGCGCCCCTGCCAGTTTCAGCATCAGTCGCGTGTGCAGGAAGACACTGTTAACCTCCACGAAGAGGGCCACCACTGCGCCCGCCACATAGTGCCGTGTGACCAGGGTGTAGAGGAAGGTCCAGACCACCTGCAGAGGGTGAAGGAGGGAAACAGTTATTTTTACTGGGGAAAAAATATCAAGTCGATGATATTTTGGCGTATGTCTCCTTTTGATGACCAGGATGCTGCTGGTACTTTGTCTGACTTATAGGATGGTGTGTAGATGGTAGGCTTAGGGGGTCTGTGCTGCGTTTACTGCATAAATGAGGCAGCCTTGGGGGGAGTGAGTAGCTCACTGCATTAAGGTTCTCTTCCTATGTCTGCAAGGGTGCACGTTCTGGTCCTGGGGCAGAGTAATCATACCGTTCCTGGGCACGTGAGGAAGATCCTTAGGCTTTCCGTACTTGTAGGTCACTTTGGACATAGTTGTCGGCTAAATAAGCTGTACTTTGCGCCCATGTAGTGACTTCATCACTAGGGGCAGTATTGTGCTGTTCTTGGCCTTCTCCTCTAATTACTCTGGGCTGTTCCTTTACATCTCTTCCATCACTACACGCTTGGTGTCACGATGCTGCTTCCCCTGATACAGGGTGCCAAACCCGTCTCCGGTTTTCCGCACAGTTACTCCTGATTTGTGCCACTTTCCGACGTGCAGGCCGCACTCACTAAGCAGAGGCTCTTATGAACCCTTTTTCCTGCCTGTGATCTTGAAATGCGTGTGTGTTTGTTTTACAGAATTTGGTGGCACTGCGACCGCGCAGAACTGGGACAGTGTCCCACAAGCACACACACACTGGTCAAAAAAGCGTGTGTTGTTCCCTAGTGGGTGGGGCCATGCCATCACCCAGACACATGAATGAGATCTGTGTGCTGCACGGAGAATATCCCCATTGTCACCTCAGGCAACATGCAGAAAGGGCTGAACAGAGAGGGGGCAAGGCCTGTGAGGGATTCTGCAAAGCAGGAGGCAACATCTCAGCCTCTGGTTTTGGTCATTATTGTCAGGGAACAGAAGCCTTGAGGCCCCATCACGAGCAGACGTACAGCACGATCGCGGGTGATGGGCGGTTCGCAGACATACCATAGCGTGATGAAGCAGAAACTCCCATGATCCTCTTGCGTGTCCTGTAAGGATAATGTCCCCAGTGTCTTGAACAAAGTACCCTGCAAACCAGAAAGCTGAGTCAGTACTGGCCAGAAGAGCCCAGGATCTGCTCTGAAGACAGTCAGATACCTGAGTGTTTTATTTTTTTTCATATGGAAAAAAACTGTAGGACTCTGCTTACAAACATGCCTCCACAGGTTCCTTGTTGGGTGGCTACCCTGGCCGTCCAGGGGTGGGGCAAAATCAGCCAACAAGCCCATTCATTCCCATCCCCTGTGCTTCATTACTGATCATATAATATTAGGTTCTGTTTTTTTCTGTTCAAACCCATAACAGATGCTCTCACTCCTCCCCACAAGCGTCTTAAACCTGTCTGCCCTCCCCTACAAGTCCTGGATTCTTCCTCCCATCCTCGTGTCACATGAACCGGTTCACCGTTCTGCCTGGAGCAAGCCCTACACCACTGTAGGCCTATATGAGTTTTGTCATTGTTAAGTCTTAAATCCTTAAATTAAGAGGTTTCTCAAGGTCGGACGGCTGAGTGTGATGTGAGAGCTGCTCGGTACGTGCGGAGAGGAATCGGGAAGTGCCCATTGGCCCGTCTGGAGCGGAAGGCATGTGCTGCATTTGCATAATGCCACAGCGATTCCCTGTAAACCATGAGACCGTCCAAGTCTGGCCTGACCAAAAACGCATCTGCCCAGCTGTGACCTGCTTAGCCCCAGCCCTACATCTCACAAAGATTCAGAGAGTGATGGAAAACTGATAAAATCAGGGAAATTTCCCCTTTCACTTCAGTCCCAATCAGTAGGGCCCCCCCTCTACTTGGAAGGCAGGAACCCCCCGATGGGAAGGGTCCTGTTTATACGCAGTTGATGTCGGTCTCTAATGACCTGAAACCAGATGAATGTACCTAAACCTTTCCTCTCCTGTACTGTAACTATCAATGCCAAGCTTTTTCTCTTAAATAAAAGCTTTCATCCTTATTTTGTCTCACATTAAGAACAATCACAAACCCCCCCCCCACGCTAAGGTGTACACAACGCAGCACAAACAGCCACGTGTCCCCCAATCATGTCGTGCAGTTGCATTTCTCTTGCCAACTTCAGACTCGGGTTTAATGACCTCTAACGACGCCTAACTGGGTAAAATGGCCCTGGGTGGCCCTGCTGTAGGCAGACCTATGGTGTGTCTCCCACACTATCCATCCTCGCAGTTGCATTGTTCTGAATTTCGACCTAAATGAATACCTTAATTCCCTTGTTGACACTTATTTAATGTTATTCAGGGCATTTCGGTGGGAATCATCGTCCCCTGTGTGCAGACTCTACCGCCTTTGTGTTACAGCTGAAGCCTGATCTCAGCAGTGAGCTTCTGCCAGGGGCCGAGGGCTACCTTTTGATGCCTGGGGGGGCGTGACTGACCTGTGGAGATGCAGATAAGGAGGTAGGACTGCGGGGTGTAGCTGGAATAAATGTCGTCCAGCATCTCTGGCTGCAGGAGCACACTGGGGGCACAGAGCCACACTCCATACGTTAGACTCAACACTCGGTCAATTCATACAAGCAGAACAGCTGGGCATTTAATCTTTAGTGTATGGTAAATAAGGCAGAAAACCAAACATTACTGTTCATTTATTCTTGTACAATTAATAGGATTTTTCCTGTATAACGTGTGATTGTTCTGGGTGAAATTGGGATTTTCAGTTACGTGTCTGGGCATTTGAGAGGAAGCAATGAGGAACCCAGCCCTTGAGATGGATGTCGAACCCGTAGTGAACCTCCCAGGTCGATCCTTAACCTGCTAGTTAATCCGACTGCGGTGTACGAGCGAGAAATGAAGAGCTGCTGCTTCGAATAAACCACTATTCACATTTCAAATCTTGTTTCAGTTCATTAAAGTTGACAATAAGTTCCTAATGTTTTCTTGGATCAGTTGGAAAACTTTTGAAAAGCTCATGAAGTAGCATTTCATTCTCTCCTGCCCTTACTGGTAATTCATGATATGATGTATAACAGGTCTGGCCAGTTCCTCCTCTTCTGACTGAGCTGTTAGCAGGTGTTCCTGCAACAACATGAACTTATTTTTCCAAAATCCAATCTATCTTTTCCTGCTTTGGGTTGATTGTGTGTGAGATGCTGATGTGATGTTCCATACCGGCACGACAATGTTTTTGCTTTGAGATGAAACGAGCCGTCAGACCCTCTGCATGAGCACACTATGCAGTATGAATGAATTTTGTGAGCTTTGGGGGGGTGCTGATCACACAAGCTGCCTGTGCCTGGTTTTATCGCAGAGGCTGGGAGCTGATAGTTACACGCTCCTTAATACACACTATACACACTACTTAGCGCATCAACACTGTTCGGTCTGGCGATCCTGAGCCACCGCAACCTCCGGCTGTGTTCCGGACATTCCCCCCAGGTCCGCAGTGGCCCTGTTACTCACCAGCAGATGGCCCAGGTGCCCGTTAGCAGCGAGTGGACCAGGGACACGGACAGGTTCCTCCACTTCCACACGCGGAACTCATCGCGCCGCACGCCTTTGGGCAGCGGCAGGGCCTGCAGGAGCCCGCGGATGGCCCTGAACGCCAGCGAGGAGGCGGCCACCGCCAGGCCCGGGTGTGGCTGTACTGCCGACAGCAGCCCTTCCATCTCCTGCTGCCCGCGTCCCTCCGGCTCTCAGTGCTCAGCTGCCTTCCTCGCTCCTCCTCGCTCAGTCCTGCTTCGCAGCTCCTATTCGTACAGGTTTCATGGACGGACATACAGAAAGATCAACAGACATACAAACAGACAGAGGGAGGGGGATGCTGTGGATCCTGAGTGATGACTTTTTCCAGAGAGTAACCCCCCCCGCCTCGCCACCCCCCGCCCCCCCCGCCCTCACTCACGATGGCCCGGTGACAGCAGCAGCAGCAGCAGAATGTGTCACGTTTCTCAGTCACGGAGCGTTTGCTAGAGATTCCCTGGGATTGACCCCATCCGGCTCCGCCGCTCCCTCCCCCCCCTCCTTTCCCAGTGTGCTGCTCCTCAACCAGTCTGTGAATCAGCATGGAGACGGGGGGAGTGGCAGAGACAACAGGGAGCGTGTGGGCGGCAGCCTGCTTCTAGAAAACTCTGAAACTTTGGGCGGGGGCAATGTTGACACACAGAACAACAGCAGCTCAAGCAAGAATGCTTGGCACTGTGTTTCGAATGAAGCATGGGGGGGGGGAGTGAGAGAGAGAGGGAGAGAGTGACAGAGAGGGAGAGGGGGAGAGAGTCAGAGAGAGACAGAGAGAGAGATGGGGGGGTTAATCCAAATCAAAACATTTATTGTTCAGACTGAGGTTTTAGCATTTCTTTGCATTTGGGATGGATGTTTGTGCCATAGCAGCCCTTGTTACCAGCGCTGTGTTGCTCTTTTGTCAAACGGGGAGGCCTGATGGCAGGAATGGACTTTCTCAGACAGAATCTGTCCTCCCAAAGACAGCTGAAGTCAGCTCGATGTCAGAGCTTTGCTTGAAAGATCCTTTCCTGTCAGCTCACTTTGGTGACAGCCTCCTTCTTTACAGAGGTACCTACACGCCAGCTTCCTCCATGCCCCAGGGCTCTCCGTCACGTGGGGGCTGTAAATATACAGTTATAACCAGTTTTTGGGTAATTTGGGTAAAATGATTCAGACTGGAGACCCAAATTCACATCTATCCTAGTTCTAGATATACATATAACGAGAGGTTTGGAAAAATGCAACAGGTTTGTTTTCAATTGCGTTTATTTGGACAGCCAGAAAGCGCGCAGTATTACCAACGCGTTTCTTATTGCGCTGCAGTAATGTGACCCAGGGGCGGTTCCCTTCATGGTTCTGTTGGAGCGCCATCTGCTGACGGAGGAGCAACGTGCAGTTTGGACCAACTTTTGAATAAAACCTTAAAGCAGTCGCAAGAATAATTTTCATGAAAGGAACAACAGGTTCAGTAAGACGTGTTTTGTATTGTACATCAGGGGAAATTTCTAGATATTCCTAATTGTCATTTTTATGATAGGATACGGATAAGCACTATTATACGCCAGAAGATTACTTTTGATTAAACGTAAGAGAATTAGATATTAATCCAATCACTTAATTTCCCTGGAATTAACTTAATTGCGTTTTCTTTCTGTCTTTCACTGCGCATACGCTGCTGAATCCAATTTATTGTAACCCAGAGCTTTGCTGTCGCTAGAGGGCGCGATTTCTCCACTCTGACCGACTCCACGTGCTTTTTTTGTAACCGCCTAGTTTCCTTTGTCGTACGTCGAGGCTCTGTGTCGCTCTTGTGCCTTCGTACCGAACTGGCAGACGTATTTGTACCGTTTTGCTTGCGCCCATCTTCTGCGTATATTGAAGAAGGGACCTTAACACTGTACTATGACATTTGTAAATGTGAGGGTTAGGGCTGTGATGTTCCATCCCTGATTGCAGTAATGGAGAAGGTTCTCTTTCTCTTCTGAGCCAGAAGAGCGCCAGAGCTGCAGATGTCCAGCTCTTCATTCTGTCTCCAGTTGCCTTTTGGGACTGACTTATGCCGCTTGCCTCAGTCAGTCTATTCTCCCTTTGAAAACTTTTACGTTTTCTTACTAATATTTTCTCTATGTCTGTAAGTTGTCTTTGATTTCTTAGGGGACCCAGGCTTATGAATCAGCAAAGCATGGTGAGCTGAGAGGCGGTGCTGGGAACCAGGCGCAGTAAAAGCTCGTTTTATCCTCGCAAATCCCTGTTTTGTGAGATTCAGTCTTCACACCTGCATGATAAACGTCCTGCTCTCAGATAGATGCAGAGCACCCTTTCATCACAGGGGCTACCGGATCATTATATCCACCTGGCTGTGGACCTGAAGACGCCCCCCCCCCCACCAGCAGGAAACCATGCTGCACGCACTGACCTCCCCCACTGAGCTCCCTCGAACACTGCTGGTCTGTGGGCTGATTTTCTGTTTGAGGTGCGGAGGGTCCAAGACACAGGCGAGAAGCTTCCCAGTGCTGTCGATAGCAGCTCACTGAGCAGCAAGGCACCAAAACAATCATCCGGGGGGGGCAGAGCCTGTGCTTGCGTTCCCCGCTCTCCATGTTACGCTCGGAGGTGGGGGGGGGGGTCACTTCACGACTTTTCTATATGTGCATGTTTGTCTTTTTGGGTAACGACCCAGTGGTCTTCATTCCTATCCCCCATCCCCAGTACCTGAAGGAAATGAGAGCTGGGTCAGCCATTTGGGTGGGGGGGGGGGTTATTACAGTTGGTTTTTCATTTTATTTATTCGCTCACGCAGGGGCCCAGTGGTGCAATCACTCTGTTGACCCTGGGATTCGTACCAGCAACCTTCCGATCATAGGCCCACTGAACCAGATGATTTTGTTGTCCCCCCTCAGCGTGGGACCTGCGGTCAGGAGTCACTGCCATGTGAGATGCTCAGTGACAAGGAATGTGCCATGGTGGAGACCCATGCCGGCCGGCTCGACGTTAAGCCCCGAAATATGCAGGATGGGTGGAGAAAAGCCACATGCAACATCTGTGACTCTGAATTAAGCAGAAGGGATTTGCCCCGGGGGCTAAGAGAACAGCCCCATCCGTGCAGAAAGGTGTGGCCGTTGCAGGCTGAACAAGTAGAATAGCTACCGTGCTCTCTGGCATTACTGGCATTCTTCATAAAAATGACCAAAAAAGGCTGTGAAACGTTTTCCTCAATAACGTGATCTTACACTGGGACTATGAGAAACAGGCAGCCTTTCAGTGAGGCAGGTTTATTCAAAGGAAATCCTCACAAAGAAATGTAACAAAACACACCACGATTCTCGCACCCCTCGCGCAGCCTGATCCCTGTGCTATGACGGTAATGCTTGCCTTCCTGGTTGTGATGCTAGCCTCTTGCGATCGCTTTCACCAAGGATACCAGTAATTCTGCAGGGTTCTGTTGAGTATGAAATACAGAAATCCGCCAGATTCAAATAACCAATCAGCTGCTCAGTGAAGGTGGTGGTGTGTCCTTACGGGCCACCGCTGGCTTGCTGTGTTTTTGAGGGCCCGTCCTATCAGGGTCTGGCCCTTTCCCTCCTGCCCGCTCTCTGAATGCAGATGGTTCTGCTGCCCTGTTTTCCATTCCTCTAGGAGGTTCCTTGAGAAGTTCAAAGGCCTGGGAATCCTTTGTTTCAGGTTCCTGTTGAACGAGGCCCCTGACCTGACCCTGATCTTACTTAAACAAGCCAGATTGCGCCCCCAGTCACTCGTTCCAGCTCATCTGAGGTGGAGAGTGCTCTACCACCTCAGTGCTCCTATTGAACCCCCATCGTGCTCCACCCTGCTGTCAGCAGTGAATCAGAGCCTCCCCACCACACACATGCACACACATCAGGACACGCTCCCTCAGCAGTCGCTGGCTGTGTCAGAGAAACACCGGTTACCTGCTGTGTCTTAGTGACGCCGTAAACACAGAGGGCTGTTCACAATCAGCCCATTACAGTAAGAAGGTAATTAGCATGATATTATAAATTTTACTGTGCTTTTTAAGTTCATGTCTAATTCTTTATCCCCTGTGTTCCAGCAATAAAACCTACAAATTATCCTGACCCACAAAATGGGGATTATTAAATAAAAGGAATTGTATGCACATTGGCTTTGTGTGTATTTTGTATTCCTGAGTTTTAAATACATACATTTACTTTTAATTTCAGTACAAATTAATCCAGTATAGCAGCACAATGCAAACACAGTCAGTTAAATCACATGAAGTCATGTGATAACGACGTATACAATGTTTGTGATATCATGTGATTTCCCTCAATCTGGACATACACAGACACACGATTGTGTCACTGTCTCCCAGTCTCAGTGGTGCTATTCATATCCTCCTCTGCCAACCCTTTGGTGATTTTTTCCAGGCTTTTTCCAGAGAAGAGCTTCAGAAATGGAAGTCAATACGCTGCTTGTCAGCTGCGCGGAGCTCGCGAAATTCCATTCGATTGCATCACGTGGCGCTGTGATTGCGTTCCGCAGTGCAAACGCGCGTTTCCTCTGCCGCATCCTGCACTCACACTCCTTTATCATTTACCACACGACCCAGGGCATGTGATTTTTTATGCAGCCTTGACACGACACTTAGCATTCCTGCTTTCACAAAGGCAGAACAGGGAGGGCGGGTGTAGTCGCCTGGGAGATGTTTGACATACCTGCCAGTCACAGAGGCTGCCCTATGGTGTCAGCAGATCCGGGAGGTGGGACCAGTCCTTCCTCATCCTTCTCCCTTTGCCACTCGCCCAGAACTCCGGATGCAGGATTTTGGTTCCTCCGCCAAGTTCATGTGCTTGACTGTCTTAACAGAAAGTCAACAGCTGCATGGCCTTGTTATACATCAGCCAGGAGAGAGACCCCACGGTTACTGGGAAGCCAGGTGGCTCAGTGGGTCTGTAGGTGTGATTTGAAGGTCGCTGGTTCAAGCCCTAGCCTTGGCACAACAGTCACATGTCTGTGGGCTCTTGAGCAAGGCCCCTAACCCCCAGCTCCATGGCTGCTCTTTGCTGCCAAGCTTACTCTCACCTAGATATGTGTCTGTGTGCCATGGAGCGCAAGATGGGATAGGAGAATTTCAGTAAAATGTTATTATTACAAGGGTTATTTGATGGCATCCAAATAAATGCACCTAAACCAGCCACAAATACACTCAGCAAATAAGTTTAATTCAGCCAGGTGGTACAGCACCCTACGTCTGCCTGGCTGTAGATCCCAGGGACCTACGTACGTTAAATACCTAACTGACAGAGATACATTGTAACGTGCAGGAAATCTGTGCATGAAGAAAGCTTCTAAGAAGCGTGTACGGCTGAGCAGGCAGAGGCATTCCTGCGTGATCCTGTGTTTACCCGTGAGCTAAACCTGTGAAACATTGACTGGATCTGGGAAGCAAAAACAATACCGGCTGATTTAGGCGTAAAGGAAGAAACCGAGCAGCTGCCTGTAAGTGGGCTGGTTTTAATATAATTGACTGGCATGTGAACCCTGCTGCTAAGGTGCATACAATTCCGGGCCTCTGCGTGTCCGCGGGACAATGCCAGGCTTCCCACCACAGTCTTGGGAGGGAAATGTTCCATGATGCTGCTTACTCCTGAAATACATCATGTGAATTTTAAAAAACATGGTTAAAGTCATGCAGGCGGCCGTACTACTACAGCAGCTTGAAAATCACCCCACATTTTCCAAAAGAAGTACAATGGTTTTGCTGTCCATGGTGTAGCCCTGCTTCTTTCCCTAAGGAAAGACCCTGGAACACTGTGACTGATTTTAATTATGGTTTTTAAAAACAGATGGATGCACACTTCCAACCGCACTTTCGAACGGTGAATAATGAACAGTATTTTCTCTTCATCTGTCGCCATCACCCGATGAACCCTCTTTCCAGACATTAATCGTGCTTTTCGCGCTATCATTTATTACACTAATGCCGAGCACGGGACTCAGACGATGGGGGCGATTCAGATTCCTGAAATTTGTCCGGCCTTTTTGTCCGATTCGGCGACCCGTACGGAGGGTCAGCGCGGGGAGGGGCCGTTGCCTGGAAACGACGGTGGATGTTAGCGGACGCAGCAAAAATGGAGAAGTACGAAAAAATCAAAGTTGTCGGAAGAGGCGCTTTTGGGTAAGCGCGCTTTTAAGAATGATCGAGTTGCTGTTCAGTCTTCCGCAGTAGCATCAGTATTTTGTTAAATGATTTGATAACCGATGTACTTTTCCCAAAGAGTTTTTTGACAGATCTCGCGGTGAACGGTTTCTGGAAATTTACGAATGTCTCTCAAAATTACCAAAAGCTCCCCAGTCTGATCCTTGTCTGTATTTCATTGCGAATTACTAATTAAATATTAGAAAGAAACAGTAAAGAATAATAAAGAAAGAGTACTTCACTTTTTGGACATAGCTTTTAAACCGTTATCTTTAGTCATCCAATGTTATTTACATGCTGTCTCAATTTGTAATTAATTTTATTCCATTTCTTGTTTAGTAAACGTTATCCTTACAAAAGATCGATTAGCTAATGTATTTAAGTCTTTTCGGTTCCCTCGAGCTTAATCATAGTGCAGAGGTGAGAAGGCCACGCCCCCCGGAGCCACGCCCCTCATCCGCCGCTCATTTTCCCGTCTTTTAGGATCGTTCACCTCTGCAGGCGTCGGAGCGATGGCGCCCTGGTGATCCTGAAGGAGATCCCTGTGGAGCAGATGACCCGTGACGAGCGGCTTGCCGCCCAGAACGAGTGCCAGGTCCTGAAGTTGCTGAATCACCCCAACATTATCGAGTACTACGAGAACTTCCTGGAGGACAAGGCTCTGATGATCGCCATGGAGTATGCACCAGGTACCCATGCACACTTCTCCCTTCCCGTTTGCCCTGCTCTTTCACTGCGTTACATCAGAGGGAGGCTGTGCCGGGTGTTTTGTATAGAAGTGGAGAAGATGACATGGTTTGTTGCCGTCTCCAGGTGGAACGCTGGCCGACTACATCCAGAAACGCTGCAACTCGCTGCTGGACGAGGACACCATCCTGCACTTCTTCGTGCAGATCCTGCTGGCACTCCACCATGTCCATAACAAGCTCATTCTACACCGGGACCTCAAGACGCAGAACATCCTCCTGGACAAGCACCAGATGATCGTCAAGATTGGTGACTTTGGCATCTCCAAGATCCTTGTCAGCAAGAGCAAGGCCTATACTGTGGGTGTCCCCCTGGACTGCGGGTGGGGGCGTCTGGCACAGGCTGGGGGCGGGGTGTCCCCCCAGGCTGTGGCTGGGGGCGGGGTGTCCGGCACGGGCTGGGCCACATCCACACATTTTACAGTAACTTAATATTTTCATTACATTTTCAGCTAAACCAGTGCTAATAATGACAGGAGTTTGGGCTCCAGTTTCTTCAGGCTTTGAAAGGTAGAGCTGAGCTCCCCTGCATGACATCACACTTGTCTGTCCCCCCCCACCCCGCGGGTGCCAGGTGGTAGGCACCCCCTGCTACATCTCTCCGGAGCTGTGTGAGGGGAAACCCTACAACCAGAGAAGTGACATCTGGGCGCTGGGCTGCGTGCTGTATGAGCTGGCCAGCCTCAAGCGAGCCTTCGAGGCCGCCGTAAGACTGCCTGCCTTCTTCACTTCATTTATTAAAGTCATTACAGCTCGTTTAAGTGCTAAAAACTGAAGCAACTTTTAGAATGTACTGTCGGTATCTACGGCTGCCTGCTGCTTGGCTGGTTTTACCTCCCATCGGGAGACAACCTCCCAGTAAGCCTGTGTGCCCTCTCCCGTCGTCCCCACAGAACCTGCCCGCTCTGGTCCTGAAGATAATGAGTGGCACCTTCGCTCCGATCTCGGATCGGTACAGCCCCGAGCTCAGGCAGCTGGTGCTGAACATGCTGAACCTGGATCCATCCAAGCGGCCACAGCTCAGCGAGATTATGGCGCAGCCCGTCTGCATCCGGCCGCTGCTCAACCTCTACACCAACGTCGGCAACGTCAAGATGCGCCGGTGACTCCTGCCGGGAGAGTTCCTGAAAACGCGAGGGGCAGATGATGTCCACCAATCAAAACACATGCGTGCTAACGCCTGTCTTTACATGGGGAAAACATGCAGACGCCACAGACAGAGCCAGGGGGGATTCGAACCCACAATCCTGGAGATAAAGGGGTAGAGGTTGGCCGCTTCATGTTGCCATAGTGAAAATAAGGTCGGGGATTCCATTTATGAGGTCACTTCCTGTTCTGAACAAAGGCCCAAATAGAACAGGTTACTTTCCGTAGCATATAGCTGCAGGTCATTTTCAGTAATAAATCAATAACTAATGAGACCGTTCCGTCCTCGCAGGATCGAAAAGCCGCTGTCCACGGTACAGGCAGGTGTGCACGTGAGACCGGCAGGACGAGGGCCAAACTCCAGGCTGAGGGGTCAGTGAGGTCACTCTGCGGAGCTGGGTAGCATGTGCAGTAGGAATACATACATACAGGAATACAGGGCTGATGTTTGTTACCACACATAGCTGTTGTTTCCTTGTTTTGCCCCTCATTCCAGCAGATGGGACCCTGGGTCCTGGGAAGATGGTTCACGCCCTGCCCCTGTCCTCCGTCTACACCTGGGGCAGCGGCATCTCCGCCCCGCTCCGCCTGCCCATGCTCAACACGGAAGTCCTCCAGGTGTCCTTGGGCCGTACACAGAAGATGGGCGTCACCAAATCCGGCCGACTCATTACCTGGGAGGTCAGAGATCGTTCCCATCACGCCTCACTTAGCGTCAGGCTGTGACACTCAGCTGAAGCTGGGGGTGGCGCTCTGGTTTTTGGCAGACACCTTCAGTGGGGTCTGGGGAGCCTGCCCTGCCTGGTGCCACGGAGCAGATTCAGCCCCAGTTCATCTCTCGCTTCCTCGAGGGTCAGTCTGGGGTCACCATCAAGTCCGTGTCCTGCGGAGACCTCTTCACCACCTGCCTGACAGGTGGGCCCCTCCCGCAGGCCTGTGGAGAGCTGGGCAGAGCTGTCGGGAGATATCGCAGCTCCCCTGGCAAGCAGAGATACAATATTTCACTCAATGAGCTGTTGGCCCGAGAACATTAATCACGTCACCTGTGCATCAGAGCATCAGCTGGGGATCAAATTTCTCTCCCCCCTCCCCCACCCGCCCGTTTGAACTTGCCAGAACCTCCTCTTGCCTAAAATAAGGTTTATGGACCATAACTTCTAATCTGGTAGAAGGGAATTCAGCACCATCAGCAGATGTGTCAGGAGCTCACGGTGTGATCTTCAGCTGCCTTACTGGGAGTCTGCTGGTGTGGGGGCGGCTTGCCCTGCTGGTGTGGGGGCGGCTTGCCCTGCTGGTGTGGGCCCCCCCTTACACCGCTACACCACCCTCCTGCGGTCCTCTGTGTACTGTGCTTACTTGTATTTACCATGCTTACTTGTATTTACCATGTTTACTTGTATTTACCATGTTTCTTCACACTGCACAGACAGGGGAATCATCATGACGTTTGGGAGTGGCAGCAATGGCTGCCTGGGCCATGGCAACTTCAATGACGTCGCTCAGGTGGGTGGGAGGGACCACCGGGGGTCTCGCCAGGACCCGTTCACCATGGGACAACCACGCTCACTTTGGCACACCCTCCCATGCAGCCCAAGATCGTAGAGGCCTTGCTGGGGTACGAGCTGGTGCAGGTGTCCTGCGGGGCGTCACATGTGCTTGCCGTGACCAATGAGAGGGAGGTTTTCGCCTGGGGGAGGGGCGATAACGGTAAGGAGGCGGTGCCTGTCACACACTCTGTGCTGCCTGTGTGGTTCTGCTCTGAACCCTCGGCCGGAAGTGACTTTGTCTGTGACCCCCGCAGGCCGACTGGGTCTGAACTCCCAGGACTCGTTCAACTCCCCACAGCAGGTGAGCATGCCCGACGGGTTCGAGCCCCAGCGGGTGCTGTGCGGGGTGGACTGCTCCATCGTCGTGGGGGTGCGACACACCATCCTGGCCTGTGGCAGTAACAGGTGACCCCCCCCCCCTGCCCATACCATCATCTGAACTTCAGACTAGTTTTTAATCTGCAAGAACAAGGACAGCTGTGGCCCCCAGCTGAACACAGGTCACCGTATGTATAGGTTTAACAAACTGGGACTGGATCAAACTGCTGGTGCCGACGAGCCGCCCCCCTCTGATCAAGTGGAGGAAGTCCACACGTTCAGCCCCATCCAATCAGCACCCCTAAACACAGAGAAGATCGTATACATCGACATTGGAACGGCCCATTCTGCCGCCGTCACGGGTGAGACCTTTTTCTTGTTAGGACACTTTGTGCCTGATGTACCTTTGAAATTGGTACTTAACCCGACGTGTTTTTAAGTAAATATGGAGTAGTTCAAACGGGGCAGTTATGTGTTGATGTGTTGACTTTAAGCTGTCTCCTGGCTGAATATCGTAGTAACAGTGATGAGCGTTGATGACCCCCCCCCCCCTCCCCAGAGGCGGGCCGGTGCCTCACCTTCGGCAGCAACCAGCACGGCCAGCTGGGCTGTGGCCCCCGCAGGACCAGCCGGGTGCCCTTCCTGCTGCCCGAGCTGCAGGGCATCAGCATGGCAGTGTGCGGGGATGCCTTCACCCTGGCCATCGGTGCAGGTCAGCGGGAGAGTGTTCTGGGAGGGGGAGGGGGTGACTTTGGAACCATGTTCTCCTCAAAAGGGCTACACTAGTGCTGTAGATTAGGGCAGGAGTGGCGTTAGCCACAGGGACACGCATTTATCCACGATTACACAGCTAACCCCTACCAAAGCCATCAAGATCAGCGAGGGCGGAGTCCCACTGTGTCACATGATCAGCTATTTGGCCGAGCCATCACTCACCCAAGGCCCACAGAGCACCCGGGGCTGCCCAGCCCTCTCACTTAACATGGCTTTTATGTGCTTTTGCAACTGACTGACACTGATGTCGCAAGATACAGACCCTACAGCAGGAGTGTGACAGCACAGTGTGTAGGAGTTACAGTGCATTAGCTGTCTTTAAAGAGCCCCTCCTTGAGTTTACTGCACAGCATTGGGGAGGGATTGCATCAGCCGGTTACTAATGGCCGTGATGGTTACTAATGCTTCCTTTGTAACGGTGTGCTGCAGGCCATCGGGGGGTGGCCACTTTGAGGATCTGCTGTGTTAATGAGGGGGTGTATCGTTTTGTGAAAATGCCCGGGGTGGAGGGGGTGGGGCGCAGCGCTGACGCCGACCTCTCGCCCTCTCCTTCCAGACGGGGAGGTGTACACATGGGGTAAAGGGGCCCGAGGAAGGCTTGGCCGGAAGGAGGAGGACTCAGGCATCCCGAAAGCTGTGCAGCTCGACGAGAGCCACCCATTCACCGTGACGTCGGTGGCCTGTTGCCACGGCAACACCCTGCTGGCCGTGAAACGTAATCCCGCCCGGCCGCCTTGTCCACGCCGCCCCATGTTTGTGCGATATGGTTCCCAGCTGGGTCAGAGAGCTCCCAACGGCCCCTTCAGAGCGCGGCTCGGTCACGGATTCCCTGGCCCATGCCCCTTTTGTCTGGAGGCCTGAGGGGGTCTCTTGTAACAGGCTGTAATTAACTGGGGGTCACCTGGGTGAAGCAACAGGACCCATTGACACCCCCCCCCCTGCACACACACACCTTCCTTGTATATTGAAATGCATATTGAAAGGCCCTGGGTGGGGAACCAGAGCCCTCAAGGGTAGGAAACCAGGTATTCAGCTTCCTGACTGATCCTCTGCATGACTTTGAGTGTGGATTCATTTTAAGTGATAATCTCTCTTTTCTATTTCAGCCTTACTTGAGGAGTCAGTTCCCAGATGAACCCTCAGGTGGATTTTTCACACCCCTCCTCTTTCTGCCCCCAGCCTGCGCTGTTGCAAGACTAGGGGTGGGGGGGGACACAATGAAGAATGACTTCCTGTGAATGGACTCATAGATGGACTTCCTAGATTTCACAAGCTGATCTCTGAACAAAAGCGAGCAGATAAGCCTGTGTCCTTTGGAGAGCTGCTCTCTGTGTATATACACAGCATATACATGTATATTTTTTAAGTCTTAGCTGATAATACTTTGTACCTCTTAGGAAGTCAGTGCCCAAAGCTGAATTGATCTGAGTACTTGTACCGGATTTTCCCAGGATGCTTTGCACCAGGGGTCTCCAGTCTTGCCCCATCCCCCCGCGACTGTCCGCTCGTTTGCCAGCTCCCTTTAAACCGCTGAAACTGTCACTCTGGTGAAAAAAGGCTTGATTAGCCTGGTTAGTCAGTTAATTAGTTCCATCAGGCGCTTAAGGGCTTAGGAAGACAGGAAAGCTTTCTGTGCATCAGCCTGGTGGGGTCTGGGACGGGAGGGGGTGTCCCCTGCTTTACATAACAGTAAATGTGCAGCTGGGGTCTGAGCCCACCGTGAGTGTGTTGTGGTGCTCAAGGCAGCCGTACAGTGTTATTTGGGGGCTGGATGCCAGGTGGCAGTAACTGACAGCAGCCGCCAAGGTACTAAAGCGCCCAGCATACCGCGGCCAGACACAGGGTAAAGGACCAGTCCTTTGCTATAGTCAGAGCGCGGGCGAAAAACGTGAACCTGAAGGATGACTAAAAAGCCCGTTCACTGAGTCTTGCTGCCCCACAGGCTTTCTCCTGAACCACGGCAGAAAACGGGAATTTGAGAATCCAGGTTAGTCCCACAAGCCATGGACTGCACAGGACAACAATAGTGCCATATTCGAAGCAGGTACTTGGTGTCAATCCTGGCTTGGTAATAACTGGCGTATCATTCTGTGGAGTAATAGCACAGGTTTATAATCCATCACGCACTAATTTTGTAAACTCAGTTGTGCTCTTGGAATTGGAAGATAGAACTGTGATGATGTCACTTCCTGCAGGCATTTGCTGGCTGTTTCTCATCACGTGTTTGACAGAATGAAAGGTTATGAGAGTGATGATGGTGTCTGTTGTTAAATATCTAAATTACGGGCTGGAAAAAAACGGTGACCTAAAGGGGAAAATATCAGACAGGAAACAAACCTCTAAATTGAATTTGACACTGATTAATTATGTCCTGTTTGCCCAAGGAATTGGTCACTGGGCGAGGTTGGCAGAGCTTTGGGTATTAATGGTTGTGTGTGTAATGGTTAATTTCATGACTGACGGCCTGTGACAGGCATCATATGCTCACGCCTCTGGGTGAGCCAGGCCGCCAAGAGCCTGGTCAGTTGAAAAGTTCAGTCATTTCTTCTGGTCCTGTAGCCCAAAGCATACATTATTCCATTATAAACCTAAAATTGGCTGCATCAGAAGCGTTGGGGTAGTTCGCAAACCCTACATACTATTTACAAGGTAATCAAACTTACATACATGTAAATGGGCTTGCAGACTCCTCTGGAACTGAAAACCTCACGCCAGCCAGCTGACAGCCAGCAGAGGTGAAATTCCAACTATTGAAATCGCTACCATTTTCTACCACTAGTTCTACTTGCTACACATAAGTTTTCACCCCCCTCGTCAATTTTATCGGTACAGTCACCTTTCCCTTCCACAGATCGTCAAACCGGTAACGTTTATGCCGAAGTCAACATGCCCTTCGTGTCAGGCTTCAGGGTGCTCTCTGACGTGGCCTCGAGTAAGGATTAAATAGGGGTGTTTACGGCGCTGTTCGCACTGTAAACAATAGGGAAAGCCCCGACTCAGTAATCAGCCTAAAAGCATCACCTCGTCTGAATTGAATGCATTGTTACTGTAGTGTAAAAATACACCAACAAAAACATTAAAAGCGTTTTTAAACTTTATACCAGCAGCTGGAAATATCCCAGCAACGCCGGTGATACATCAGCGTGCCCCGCATTATTGCCTAAATATTTAGTCTGGTTTTGCTGATTACTGCACGGCGACACGTTATTTAATAGCGGGGGTCTTACAGCGGAACCTTAACGTTGATGCTGAATAATAGATGCAGAGCTCCTTAGGCTGGCCATGTTAGACCCGGAATCTAGCTTCTGCCCGTCCGGATGAAATTAAAATTTCACTATATGCAGACTTTTCCTTAGTCCTTAGTAAACGATCGCTTTTGGCACCGCGAGTCTTCTAACGTTTACACGTTTTTTTCGTAACGATTGACAGCACATTCAGTGTAGCCTAAAACAGACGCGATTACAAAATGGAACACAAAAACTGCCAGTTTATAATTATGTATGAACACAATATATGAAGAATGTCGACATATTTAATAAGGCAAACATTAACATGAGCAGATAAACAGCGCGCGGGAGCGCAAGTTAATGAAATGATGAAACACTGCAGCAATAGGGCACCAGTATTGATACTTGAATGCAGAGACTTCGTTCACAAGGCAGCGTTTTTATTCATTATTTTACATTTTATTGTTATTTTATTCCTAATATATGCGGACTACGTAAACTTGAAAGGGCACGATTTCAGCCTAACACCGGGCATTTTATGAATAAAACTAAGAATATGACGCTTGCCCGCAGGACAGCGCGTTTTCCGTACGCTTGACGGCAAATCGGGCATCGCGGCTCATTGTTCGCGTTCCGAAAAAGAACAATGCGTGCATGGGCACGGCAATTACGAGGCGCACGGCCACCGCTGGGGGGCGACCTTTCCACGAATGTACAGGGGTATATACAGCGCAAATATAATAACAAAATAAAACACAATGGAAGTGTTTACTTGTCTGTAAAAGTAAAAAAGACTTACAAGTGACTTTTTTACCTCAACAATACGTCATTTAGATGTCTTATCAATTAATCTAATAATGTTTGAAATCTATAAACTATATATAGTACACATCTTCCGGCCATTAGGATAACATTTTCTCGTGTGAATGATTTAATCAACAGATTACCGAGCGAGGTATAAAGATGACGCCGCTGACAGCGCACACAAAGCGGGGCTGCGTTTAATCGCGGCTCCTCCTGCAAAGCTGGGTGGGCGGGGTGTGTACCTTAAACAGATGGGATGCAACTATTGTCCCCAGTCGGGCTGCGATCCCTGCGCGAGGAAAGGGGGGCGGACGCGCGTGACACTTTCCCGAGCCGATCCCTCTCGGTAACACCAAAATCCCTCCAGGAAGAACCGTCTGGCAAGTTTTAGTGCGCCGCTTGGGCGAATCGGCCTCCAGGGCTCCCCGCTCGCCGTCCGCAGCAGCACCCAGTCCCCACGGCTGCCCTTGGCGGTCGGACGTGGATTTCTCACCCTCCCTACTGACGGATGTCAGCGGCGCTGCTGACGGACGCTGCAGCTTCATTCCACGGCGGTCCGAAAGGCGAAGAGCCGGAGACACGACACGTCCGAGCCAGACAGACATTTTATTTCCAGTACAGCAGCAATGCCGGGGTTTGATTACAAGTTCCTGGAGAAGCCGAAGCGACGTTTCCAATGTCCTTTGTGCAACAAGGCTATGCGAGAACCCGTGCAAGTTTCCACATGTGGACACAGGTTTTGTGATACGTGCCTACAAGAATTCTTAAGGTAAATGACAGAAAGGCTTATGAATCAGATACATTAACTCGTTTATTTGATAGTTTAAGACGCGTGCCTGTGTGTCTTCTGACGTGTAGGCTATAGTCGGACCTTCCATGTCTAGATTTAATGGATTAAATAATTAAGTCAAGAATTTAATCACTGATTGGATGCAATTTTTAATATCGCTAGCCATGTCTTTATACTTAAAAATAACAAAGCACTTTTGACAGCGGGGGTATTGTGAAATGGCATGTGGAGATCTCATCCGTCCTCTTTACCTGAGGTGGGAGGCGTCGGGTCAGTAACAGACGGGCGGTCCAATAAAATGGTCCACTTGCAGTATGCTCAGTAATCACTTTGCCGATCCGTCTCCCCCGTCCCGCGGGTTTAATCACGGCTATCAATGCTGCCCTTTCACATTTCCGTCAAGCCTCCCATATGTGAGGGCTAGTTAAGAAGTGCTTTCAGAGCCCACCCCCCCCCCGGGGACCCGCACTGTGGTCTGCGCCCCTGTCAACGCGCTGATGTATGTTAATACGGCGCCTTATATGCCATACGCTCATATGTTATGCATGCGTATATTTTAAATAAAGCCATAGAACAAAACTGCTCGCAAAGCAGCGCTCTCATTTTCGAGAATGCGTTTTTTTCCTTTATTTTCTTAAAGTTAAATAGCGTGGTCAACTTATGTTTATGTTTTTGCTTTTATTCCTATTCCCTCATTGTTTGAGGAAATGTCAACTTTGAATTGACTTCAAATGTCTTCAGCATTTGTTGAAAACGTTTGTTGTGGTATTGCAAAAAAAGATTTCCTGGGACAAAGACCGAAAAGTTTTTTTTTTTTCAGAATTTGGATTTTCCGACATGTATCATCTGGTGTGTGGACATAAATATTGATGTTATGCTGATATAAATAATGTACCTGTGAAGGCAAAGTTGTTGATAAACCTTTTGGGAGTGTAACAGACGTGTAACTGCCCCTTTGATCTGGCCTGTTTCTGCCGTGTCCCGGCGCAGTGGCTGTTTGTTTCCGTGTCCCCGTTCCGCTTAGCGCAGGATTACAGCTCCGTGCTTTCGGGTATCGCCCGGGGTCAGTCCGCTCCTGAGCCGCTCGTTAATGCTGTACAGGCCGTCGAGGGTCATGCGGTGCCCGTGCGGGCTGCTGTGGGCTGCGTGGCAGCTGGAAGCACACATGCAAGCGATTATGCGTGGCTGTCGCTGCTGATGTCTGGCGGAATCGCAGCGGGGACTGTGTGTGTGTGTGTGTGTGCGTGCGTGCTTGTGCGCGCGTGTGTGTGCGCGCTTGGGCAGAAACAGCCCCGGGATCTGCCTCTGTCTGCCATGCTGGCCCCGGGCGGTCTGTCGGCCCGCTTGAATGCCGTCCAGACAGACGGGATTAGCGCTGGTCCACCGTCACCTCCATCGCCATCGTGCCGGACCGGACGATCATTTCACCGGAAATAATCTGTGCTGCCCCGGTCATGCGCGGCTCTGCGGACGCGGGGCGAACGCGCCTCTCCGTGCCCAAACCCCGTTATCCTAGTTTGGTGACTGCACGCATTGTTAAAGGGTTTCTCAAGAATTTCGTGCTGTTTGTTTTCCATCGTAACTGCAAACTTTTACTTCTGTTATATATTCCGTATTGTTTGTCAGTTGCTGTAGCAGTGGGGGACTGATAACCCCAGGGCACATAATTTAGTGGGCCTAAATAGTAACCTATTATTATTATTATTATTATTATTATTATAAAGGTATTGTTAAGGTCAGACATCGCATTCAACCTTTAGATCCTGACCCATACTGAGCATTTCATTTGTATTGATTGTTGGAGATGAAAGGAGTGTCTAGAAGCTTCCCTTAACAATTTCAGGCGAACATCGGGTTCATTGCTCAGTATTCAGCATTCCTGGCCTAGACAACATATCCTGCCCTGTGTTTGTTTGCGTTAACATGCCCCCTGTTTGACTGTCAGGTATTTGTGACGGTGTGGGCTGGCGTGGATGTTGCTTGTCACATGACAGTCATTGTAACTCTGCTCCGGTGACAGAACCAACACATTTTAAGTAAGACCCTGAGTCTTTTTTTCCCAGAATGCACAGCGAGTCTCTGGTGCCAGCGGAGGGCTCTTTGCTGTACTTGTCCACACAGCCACATCTAAATCTGTTTAACACTTATTTTTCTCTGTCCACCATCAGTGACAATTGTTAGTATCAGACCCTGCTATCACTCTTCCCGTTATTAATAATAATCTGTGTACGTTCTTCACGAAGCCTTTGAAATACGGTGTGACTAAAGCCAAATTCTGAGAATTTAACCAGGGACTGTTTATAGAGTGATTTGTTCAGA
The DNA here is from genome assembly GCA_011763525.2 of Mormyrus iriodes. NCBI lineage: Eukaryota > Metazoa > Chordata > Actinopteri > Osteoglossiformes > Mormyridae > Mormyrus > Mormyrus iriodes. The sequence goes on along the minus strand of JAAGVU020000036.1, from coordinate 20,150,911 downwards.
CTTGCCATCCTGCTGCGTACCTGACACTAACCGTTGCCCCAGGACCCACCCATGCCTGCCTGCACTTACGCAACAGCGTGAGAGTGCCCCCAAAGAACACTCTAGAAGTGTGAATAGAAGGGTACTCCCTAGCCTGATTGCTGGGTGGGAAATGCTTCTTTTAAGATGCCTCTGTTCAGTTTCGTCCTGGCTATTATTAGGTAGCGCCCCTCCCAACCATATAAGTGAAGCCGGTGAGTTTTTAGTTGCCCCAGGAAAAGTGGGTGCTACCTAGGCGGGCATGTAAACTGGATACGGCAAGCTTTGTGTTGAACTGGACCTGCACAGTGGGCTGATTAAACCCTCTAATCTGGGTTGGGTAGAAAGCCACTGCGGTGTCTTCTGAGAGTAAAGGGATTCCCTACGCGCTGAACGTCCTTAGCGGGTTAATGATGTCGCAGCAGGTGGGACTTTAGCGCGTTAGTATTGTCGCCATGTCAAGAGAGGGGAAGAGGGGGATCGGTGGAGCTGGAGAAGCGGATTATCCACGGG
>JAAGVU020000036.1:20120657-20140603 GCA_011763525.2 Mormyrus iriodes | reverse complement strand
TGTGTGTGTGCGCTTGTGTGTGTGAGCCCACACACCCCTCCGCACCCAGCCAGTCACCCACAGTGTCTCTCCCCAATCTTGGCGCCATTTAAAGCAGCTTCACAGCCCAGGTATCTCTGTGTGGCTGCTGGTTTGGCACCCTGCAGATCAGGGGACCCTCGGCCGCAGAAGATGGTCCCCCTGACCCTGTCAGCCCATCTGGTGCTGTGGGATTGCCTGCCGTTTTGGGGGCGGAGCAGAGAGCAGCTCCCCCCGATTTGCCTGCCAATGAGGTGCCGTAAGTTTGAGCCACGTGAGCGGGGTCCTGTGATTGGTGGCTGGGTCCGCCTCATGCCGTGCCGCTTCAGGCCACCGCTGCGACGCTCTCTGCACTTTAGACACCCTCACCTGGCTGTCAGTCAGCCCCCCCCTTGTAGCTCTGCAGCTGATGGCCGCCTCTTCAAACCTGTCCTTCAAGTAACTGGTTTTGACTCATCCGGGACTGTCCAGGGCCGTATAAGCGGAGGGGGAAATGTTTACCACAAGAAGCGCCGTTGTGAGGTAGTGGTAGGGAGGTAGGGAGTACTAGAGTCATCCTCTGCTTCACCTGTCCTGTGTGCTGATGATATGGCAGTCCAACACTCATTTTTAAAGCCCAGATAATAGTGGCCCGAGGGCTTGGAGGCCTTGTGATCACATGGGGGATGTTGTGTCATGTGTCTCTGGTTAGGTGTCTCTGTGGGCTGTTGTTGTGGGGGGTGGCATTGCAAAATATACAGTTTGGAATCCAAAATTACCTGTGTGTCTGCAAAGCTACAAGTTGGCGAAAACATCTGAGTTGCAGGCCTCGAGGCTGTGAGAGAGAGGGAGTGAAGGGGAAACGACGGCTGGGCCATGATGCCCTGTGTGTGTGTGTGTGTGTGTGTGTGTGGTCTGACGCATCTTTTTCCCTATTTTGTGTGTTGCAGTGAGGGGGTGTTCAAGTGTCCAGAGGACCAGCTCCCACTGGATTATGCTAAGGTAAGACTAACACGCCCCACTCCCACCCCCAGCTATCCACCTCCAGCTCTGCTAATGGCATGAACTGATGACTGATAACTGGCGGGGGGGGGGGGGGGGGAGTGGTGGACAAGTCCCTGAAGTGAAAGCTGATTGGAGACAGAGCTGCCTTTGTTCCTCGTGGTCCCTCTGGAAGATGGCTGCCAGTGTCAGTGGAGCTGGTCTCATGTTCCTGCGCAGCGTCTGACGTGTGCCTGTGTGACGCCACTGGCCTCTGGCAGGAGCCACAGACCTATAATCCCTAAATATTTAATGTGATTGCATTGGAGGGGCTGGTCTGGTTGCCGAATCCGGGTCTTAGCCACGCTGGTCTGCCCTTCACGGCACGGCGGTAAATCTCCCAGCTGTTCCTGCAGCCACCCCCCCCCCCGGCGGTTTAATCACACTGCTCCCGGGCCTCTTTGTCCTTTTCATTACGGTTTAATCAGTGAAAATGTACCGTCTGGCTCCCGTTTATTCTGCTCCACAGCAGAGTAGCTTACGGCAGAGATGACACACGGCGACGGTGCAGAAGCCGCGACAGCCACACGCGAGCCCGCGGGGGCACTCCGGCTGGGACACCACATGCGTTAGAGTCTGCGTGGCTGGCCGTGGTGTTGCTATGGTGACCTGCCAGAAGCGGGAGTGTGCTGTGGTTGTCACAACATCCTGCCCCCCCACCAGCCCCCCCTCTGGATCTCCCCTCATCTCCCCTGAAACCTTCCACCTTCATGAATATAGCTGGGTGCGAAAACACAGAAACTGCTCTGAGCAAATCAGGAATCGGTCATGGGGAGGAGGGGGGGTTCAGCTGCAGCCCCTCCCAGTGATTTAAAGGCTGTTGCCTCGTGTTTCTGGGCAATGAAGCAACCGGCTGGGACGCTGTGATTCCGTGTGTGCCCCTGCCTTGTACCAACACAGGCCCTTGCCCTGCAGACACTGCTGTGTTTTTTGTGGTATTATGCCAGCAGCTCTGCTCTCATTGGCTGAACAGCCCTGTCACTTTATTTGAGCATTGAGAACAATACCCCCCCACATATTCACGCCTGGGACGTGCAAACGAAGGCAGGCTTCACACGCCATCCGCGCCTCCATCAGCGGCCCGTGAAAACACAGACTCTGCTTCGTTGTGACGTGATGACTGTTCTTTGGCTTTTTAAATTAATAAGTGTCCCCTGGGCTATATACAGCTAAGCGGTCAAACTATCTATGCCTTTGAAATTTTAATCCAAGATTTTCCATGCTCCTAAAAATATGCATGTCGTTAGAATATTGTGTATACTGTGTGTACGCACTGCACTGTCTAAGGACAGGAAAGGTGTGCTTCAGACTTTGTCTTCTTGCTCATGTTGGAGCCAGAGCGGCACATGTCTGTCAGCAGGCAGGCTGACCTCCGCCTGACAGCAGGAATCACTCTGCACCTTCTCACTTCTCCCTGAATGACAGATTGTTTTTCTTTGGTGTCTTATCCTGCATGCTGTTGCATGGCGTGGATTCCATGGTGGCCAAAAATCCGAGATAAAGGGTGAACTGAGGCAGAGCAGATTTCCAGACTTTACAGAGAGCTTGAGGAAATCCATGACCATGTGACAGGAAGTGCTTTCTAACTGTTACACAAGCAAATCATGCAGGCTGCACATGATAACCGTCTGGTGCATCTGCTGTAGAATTCCAGAGCTCTACAGGCGCACTGTACACGTGTCCTAACTGTATGCTTTGCCCTCCTTTCCTGGGGGTCGTCACCCCTGCAGATCTACCCCGACCCAGACCTGGAGCAGCAGATACTGTCGCTGGCCATCCGCTGCATCCACAGCGAGGAGGGCTGTCGCTGGAGTGGCCAGATGAAGCAACTACAGGTGTGTGGAGCCTTCCTTGCTTTCCTCTCTGAGGTCCCGTGGAGTTTTCTTTATTTTAAACATCACCATGGAAACGCCCTCCTACCCCCTGCGGTTACCACAGGGCCACTTCTCCACCTGCGCCTTCAACGTGGTGCCGTGCCCCAACCGCTGCACCGCCAAGCTGACGCGGAGGGACCTGCCGGACCACCTGCAACACGACTGCTCCAAGCGCAAGGTGAAATGCGAGTTCTGCGGCTGCGAGTTCACCGGCGAGGCCTATGAGGTGAGAGCCCCTCCCCCTGGATCCCGTGACCCCAAACCGGCCTTGAAAGGGGTCATCTTCATTCCACTAAGCGCACACTGCACGCCTGTGACAGCAGGAGAACACCATCTCCAGTCTGTGGCTCTTTTACTTTATTCCAGCCATTATTAAGTTAAAGTTTCCAGTATCTCCAACATACTATGACATTTGTGGGCAAAATGTATTTTTAAGGGCAGTATTTCTGAAAAAACTCTCTCTGATCCACACTCAACAACGCTGACTTTTGTGGAAGCTCCGCCCTGTCGATGAAAGCCCCCTTGTCGCTTACAGGGTGGGAGGCCCATTTATTTATAGACCACGGTAGCCTGTTTAAAATAACAGGACAGTTAGACGAATGAAAGGGCAGCCCTGTGGTCCCCATAGCTACCTCATTGTCCCTCCCCAGCAGGAAAGTCACTCCTGAGCACGAGCACACTGCACTCACTGTTGTCTTTCACGGCGTGTTTGTTCTTGGTCTTGACCAACCCTCGCCTTACTGTTAGCAGGCATGGAGTGCATCTACAGAGCAGTCAAGGATCATTTAGTGGCCTTACCTAACTAGCTAGTTTATGCTTTACCCATGTATGTAGTCTGACGGATAGATTAAAAAGAATGTGGCTTTTCTTTCCATGAAGTCATAGCGGAATTTGAACCAGCAACCTTCTGGTGTCGGGGTGTCCTATGGCAGCTCTGAATGATCATGGTGTGAGATATGACCTGTAATATAAACCCCTGTTCTTTCTGTGCCCTCAGGCCAGGAAACCAGTTTTATTGGCGGTTATTCTGCTGTGGTGGGTTCCGTTTGAGACTCCTGGTAACATGACATGAATTTGCCCCCCCCCTCCCCCGCATGTCTCTTCCCAGAACCACCAGGGCATCTGTCCCCAGGAGAGCGTGTACTGCGAGAACAAATGTGGGGCACGGATGATGCGGCGACTCCTGTCACAGCACAGCGTGTCCGAGTGCCCCAAACGCACGCAGCCGTGCAAGTACTGCGGCAAAGAGTTTGTCTACGACACCATCCAGGTCAGCTCCCCCGCCCACCCCCATCCCCGGAAGCTTCCTTTTCCAGTTTTTTTTTTTAAATATTCCCCGTCTTCACCAGCCCAAAATCCAATTTCAGAGTCCACTCAAGCTTGAAATTGTACAAGGAATGCTGGATTCAAAGTTAGTCAAGGTTGTGTGTTATTGAAATGTTCCATGGGCCCAGCCCCCTGGGGTGGTGTGGCGGGGGGGTCCATCTCCATATGCTCTTTCTGTAATAGTTGCCCTTCTCCGTGCTGTGTTGTCGACTGGCCCTCTTGTTGTTGATGTGCTTGCGTGTTCCTTGTTGATGGTCATGTTGAGCAGTGTGGTGGTGCTGGTTGAGGAAGGTGGAGAACAAGGCTCCCTCAGTACAGGGGGAAGGACTGTGCCATCTGGGTGAGGAGTGACTGGAGGAGCACCCCCCCACACCACTGTTTGCGCTGGCTAACATCCTGCACCCCCGGCTCCAGCTGCTCAAGCATCGGCATTTGAGTTTGGGGGGGGGTGTGATTTTCACACCCGACTCAGGAATGATGACTCTGTTGACAGTGGATTTGGCTTGGGGTTTAAAGCAGCTTGATACAGCTGTACTGGTCAGGGACAGGGAAGAAAGCTTGATTCCTGGCCAAAATATATTCTAACATTTTGGGAGGGGATTTTCTCTTCTGTGTATCAGAGACAAAAATTCGCAGGTGAACTGAATCATTTTTGACTGATTGCCCGGGGCAGTTTTAATGACACAGTCTAGGAGCGCATTTCAGACTAATATAGTGACCAATGGGGGGGGTGGAGGTGGGAGTGCCAGCTGTTTCACCATTCATTTCCTTTCCCACGCAGAACCACCAGTACCACTGCCCACGCTTCCCAGTGCCCTGTCCCAACCAGTGTGGGACACCCAACATTGCCCGCGAGGACCTGGCAAATCATGTGAAGGAGAGCTGTGGAAGTGCACTGGTGCTCTGCCCATTCAAAGACGCTGGCTGCAAACACCGGGTACGCAGCCCTAATGCTAATGGATAATGCCAATGTTAGCCCCCTCTGCTAAGCCCTTGTGCTAACGGTACTCCATTAGTATTAATGCTAATGCTAACCCTACCTGTGTAGCAATAGTCCTAAGACAGTATTCACTTAACCCCAGCCCTAATGCTCCCCTTGACTCTATTGCATTGCTCCAGCTTACCTGGATCTCACCTAGTCGAGCACCTTCCATCACTCGACCTGCTCAGACCACCGATGTCCTCAAACCCTTGTTCTAGCCATTAGCAAGTTGGCCTCCAAAACCAGATTAGCTGGTACTGCTTCCAGTTGAGGACTGTAGCATTTTGCACTCATATTTGCTCATTTTTTCTGCCTGCCATCCCCATGCTTGTCTGACTAATCTGCCTGATGTACGTGTCTTTCTTGCTACTAGTAAAAAAAACAATAATTTATATCTATGACCGCAAGTTTTTGGGTCAGAAAGTTCCTTGTATCTCACATATAAACTAGCTGGACCTTCTGGACCTTCTGGACCTTCTGGTTTAACTTTCTCATGTGTCTTTTTTCAAAAACAAGAACGCTGGAATTCCAAAAGCTTTGCACGACAGATGGCTGGGCTAAATGATAAAATTATAGCTTCCCTGCCGTATAGACCCCAGTAGGGAGGGAAAACGCACACACACCCAGGCTTGCAGATGTTCCGCAGTGATCGGAATGGCAGCTGTCCAAAGGCACAAGCAGTATTCCAGGAGTAAAAGACAATACGCTCCCCTGGGAATTCTCAGTATGGAAAGTCCCTACACTAGTCAGCTTGTGTATAAACGTGCAGCTGTCTACAGTGATGTTCCCAGACTGTGGCCCTAGAAATGACAAATGGAACTTCGTTCACTTTGAAATTAGTCTTTTTGTGGTTTACAATCAATTGATTCGCACCTGAAGGACCTTACTTGTTGTGTCATATCCAGTTAAATTAGACTTCAGTTCAATTCTGTGCAGAAAAAAAGACTACAGAGGTTACTGTAGTTCAGAATTCCTACCCGGGGGCAGCTTTCCCAAAAAGCAAGTGTAGACAGTTACCTCGGGCTTCAAAAAACTAAGAAAAGAGAGGATTTCGATAATTTACATTGATGGATATGAAATAATATAATTTACAATGACAGCAGCATCTCTGCCATTAGGATTTTTAGGGACAGTTTTCAGTACAGACAAAGTTGCCCCTCCCCCATCTAGGCTGTAATGGACTGTTCCAACACTGAGACGTCACACCAGCCACATTTCCCTTCACACTCGAGCCTAGTGGCACCAGCAGCGCACTCAAGTTTCACTGCTATGTCACCCGGCACAGAGTAGCGTAACATAAGAAGAAAACTTTGCAAAGATACACTAACATTACTTCTTTCGTGTCTTTCATACCATTCCAATAGAATAGTAGAGAAATTGTGAAAAGACCTGGAAAGAACGCTTAACTGTGTTTAATTACGAACATATGAAAATATTTAAGACTAGCATTAGCCTAAAACAAAGTGGAACAGGAAACCAAATAAGGAACTCGGGTAAATAGACGGACTCAGGAACCCCGTTGGTGTTTTTGCCTAGAGCCACCATAACCTTAAGTCCGCTGCTGTCGCTGCTATGGAAGTAACCTCACCTTCTGGCCCCAGGAATTTAGTCCTTGTACCTAACCTCCTTCATTATTTTTGGCAGTGCCCCAAGCTGGCGCTTGGCAGACATTTGGAGGAGACCACCAAGTCTCACCTGACCATGATGTGTAACCTGGTGGGACGGCAGCGGCAGGAGTTGCTAGAGCTGCGGCGAGAGGTGGAGGAGCTGTCCATCAGCCACGACGGCGTGCTGATCTGGAAGCTGCCTGACTACTCACGCAAGCTGCAGGAGGCCAAGCTGCGCAGCAATCATGAGTTCTTCAGCCCCCCCTTCTACACCCACCGCTATGGCTACAAGCTGCAAGTGTCCGCCTTCCTCAATGGCAACGGCAGTGGCGAGGGCACGCACCTCTCCATCTACATCCGCGTGCTCCCTGGGGAGTACGACAACCTGCTAGAGTGGCCTTTCTCCTACAAGGTGACCTTTTCCATCCTGGACCAGAGTGACCCCTCGCTCTCGAAGCCCCAGCACATAACGGAGACCTTCAACCCTGACCCCAACTGGAAGAACTTTCAAAAGCCATGTAGCACCCGCAACTCCCTGGATGAGAGCACACTGGGTTTCGGCTACCCCAAATTCATCTCCCATGAGGAGATCAAGAAGAGGAACTACATCCGAGACAACTCCATCTTCCTGAAGGCCTCTATAGAGATTCCTCAGAAGATCATTTCTTGAGAAGTCCAAGATATTTCAGGTAGAGAACCGAGACTGATGGATGATGGGAGTTCGTCCTTCTAACAACCCTATATTTCTTCACCTGAACTCTGCCTCGATACAGCAACTATGTTCTGGACAGTCTGACTTTGGTCGATTGGCGGCCATTTTTCTGGCCGCTGATTTGAATCGGACGACAAGAGGAGTCTTTGGTCTGCAGAACCATTGCTCTCTGCATAGGTTTAATCGATTTGTTTCATGTATGATCTGCAACAGGAAGCCTTGGAAACTCAATAGTGCCTCGTAGTTTTAAATGTATTTGCTATCTCAGTCTCTCTCCGTGACGCTGACGTGGGAGTGAGAGCTGGGAGAGACAGTTGGTTGACGTCTTGGGAGAGCCAGCCGCCAAGAACGTTTACATTGTCTTTCATGCGTCAGTTAGGCCCTCACGGCTGTAGAGGGATGGATGGATGGAACCCCACTGAAGCTATGGACATTGAATTGAACATTCATACACACTTGAAAATGTCGCTGTTTTTGGTTTACATGTACACGCAGGTACGCCCTATTCCAGAAAATAACAATGGCTTTTCTCCGTTATGAGACTGTGAAATTCACTGACCCCCCCCCCCCACCGCTTTCTGCTAGTGACTCAAATAAGACCTCTCATAGTGTTCCAGAAGCTTCCTAACCTTTGAGCATAAGAAGGAGGCTGCATTTTAATGAGTGGGCAGCAGTTCTGGCTCTCTGTGCACTGACATTGGGCTGATGCAGCCATGGGGTAGTTGCTGAGATTCATCTACACGCAGGGCTAACGTTGATTTTAGCATCAACTGCAAAAGCCATTACGCTGCCCTTTGTACATCGTGCTGTCAGTCACAAAAACGTCAATCCCATGTGACAACAAGTGACCAATGTGGACCAGTTTACCTTGGTGTGGTCTTGAACATTTCTGTCCATGTGACCATACCACTGTCCAATGGGCTTTGGCCTCCTAAAATCTTGAGTTGCTGGCAGAAATGGGATGCTAGGGCTTCAAAGAAAAGGTAGCCATGGGCTATAAGTCAGGCGTTACCTAGGCTACCATGGGACACCATGGCTTTGGTGGTAGAGCAGATAAAGGGCCCTCGGCAAGGCTAAGCTGAAGGACAGCTGAAAAAGCGAGTTGTATCAAAGGCCATTAAAGTAATTATCCCTATATATAAATATATAAATGATATATATGTCAATGCGTATGTTAATATAAAAGGAAAAGCACATTTTCAGTCATTTTTACTTGTTATTCCTGGTTTGATTTTTCTATATTGCCAGTCAATTTTGCAGCTATTAAAAAATCAAAGTTCTGAAGAGTTTTTGTACCCATATTTTGCAACAAAAAAATGAAACGTGGTTTTTACTAGTGGATGTTTGGGAGGATCTGGGACTGTGCATGACAGTTTTAACATTTGTACGTTTCGTTTATCCGACAACTGTGTTCTGTTAGTTTGTTCTGTCCTCCCCCCTTTTAAATGTCTTGTCTGTATGGTTTTTTTTCGCGATAAGTATTTATTTAACCGCGTCGCACCGAGTATTTTAACACGTTGAATGGTGACTGCTCGTCATGTTCCTCTTTCGAAATAAAAGCTGATTGGCTAAAGCGATCGCGCGCTGGTGTCGATCGACGTGCGTTCAGCGCGCCAGACCGCGTCACGTGAGCGGAGGGCAGCTGGCCGCGTGCTGGGTCGTGTTGCATGCATGCGTTTTTCCTTCATCGCTCTGTACATATTTACTCATGGTATCACTACGTATTTCACGGCTGGTGTCGCTCTGGTGACATTGAAACCAAACGGTATGCTGCATATGACAACAAACCGACCGGTTTCGCTGTTCCGCGCTGCTAAAAGTAGTTCGTCTTTTAATATTTGTTTCCCCTTTAAAGCGAGCCTTTGACGTGAGTAAGTACCTTTTTATTCTGCGCATGACATACGCATATATCCTCGTCGGGTGACACGCAGAGATCCGCACCGGCTCTTTCTAAGCCCTGCCTACGTCTGTTCATTTCTATCTTGTCCGCTTTCTTATTTAGCCGCAGGTTTAAAAACACTTTCCGTGGATATTGATTTTTGTTCATTTACATTTTTGCTAACCAGAATTATGAAACTGCATTTGTTCACGTGCATGAAAATTGTGGTTTTATTGTTGTTGTTGTTGTTGTTGTTGTTTTTGTTGTTTGTTGTTTTTAATTTATTTAATTTTCAACTCTGCCATGTGGGCATCAGCTCTCGCAAGCCTAACATTCCCAACTCCCACTGCTGTATTCACAGATCTTTCTCTCTTTTTCTATGTAATTTTACACACACACAGACACACAGAGTCAGTCAGAGGACCGAGCCCTGGTAGTGGAGCGACAGGAATTGAGGCAGAGACACGGAATCGCCCTGCTGTGACTGTGAGCCAGTGTTTGTATGTTGCCTCGTGAGGCTGAAGGACGGACATAGGGGTTCCGTGTTCACTTTCAGCCTGTTGATAAGAGATCATCGTTTTCAGCTCCCATTGGAGTGCATCTCAGTTCATGGACTGGTGGTTTTGCTGATGCCTGAACAAGATTAGCTTTAAGTAATAATAGCATATTTATAACCCCGAGAATATGAAAGACGGACTAAGCTTACACGTCGACATGAAGGAAATGTTCTGATGGCTCTTAACCACATTTGAGCTGAAACTGTAAATTAGAAGCAGTGTGGAATGTGTGAAACTATATAACAGTGGCATTTAAAAATATGTGTTCAGTCCTATTTAATTAGTTTAATATGTTCACAAAGTGTAGGGCAGTTACCATATTGTTGTGCTTGCGTGTTTATTTCTGTCTGTGGGGAGCCATGCTTGGAGATTCTGGTGAGTTTCCATGGTAAGGGTTAAAGGCCAGCGCCATTTGAAAGAATAGTGAAGTTCAGAAGCCGTCACTGATGGCCACAAAGTTCCTGGCAGTGGGAGATCAGTCCCTGCTGAGCCACGTCCCTGTAGGACTGCGTGGAGTGAAAGTAGTGCCTCCTAATTACATGGTCCCCTCAAATTTGTGGCTGATGCTGTCATGGACACACCCAGGTTTCAAGGACGTCCAGGGCCCAGCTAGATACTCCAGGAAAAAGCTACATGGAGAGAAGTGTCTGTTTTGCAGACACACCCCAACAGGTTCCCGGATGTGTGTGAACCCTGCAAACTCACGTGCCTTTTTCTCCCAGTGAGTCATAGGGACAGCACTGTGCTCCGGAACAAATTCCCTCTGACCTTGGCACACCACGGGCATTGAAGCTGTACCTGAACAGTTCCAGGATCCTGCTAATCTATTAAGCCTTCTAAGATGACGAAGATATTCATGAAGTGTCTGTGAAACTGTCATTAGTCAGCTACTCCTTGTGATGGGATGATCAGCAGAGTATCTGTCAAGCAGGAGGCCTGTGTGAGTCATTATGCAGCCAATATGTACTGTTTTTAGTTAGATACTGTCATGGGGCGGGGGGGGCTCAGATTCTGCATCCTTCTGTGGATATCCATGAGGATGCAGAGGTGATGAATTGCAGTTTGAAGCTTTTCTGTTTGAGGATTCATGTGGATATAGCCAGACACTCATAACTTTAAAATGGAGGGAGGGGTGAAGTCTGAATGAATTGGGCAGTACGATTTAGCCTGAGGAGGTCCAGGTGGAGCCCAGCACAGTGGGCTGCGGCGTGTATGGCCAAGGCCAGCAGCTTGTGACGTTTCAGGGAGCTGCTGTGAGTGACTTTTGGGGCATGGGGTTGTCACAGATGCTATCTTTGCCCACTGGTATCCAGTCTGCACGTTGCAGGCAAAAATGACTCACAGGATGGAAAATAAACTCTGTGTGAGGAGAGTGCAAGCAGTTAATGTAGATATCACCTGACAGGCAACGTATGTTAGCAATTCTTTAAATTTAATGATGAAGCGGACGAGATGGTAGAAAGTGCTTCTACCAAGACCCTATGGTATACATGGGTGTCCTCCTCAAGGTCCTGCCACATCGACCTTGGCAGTCATGGTATAGTTACACAGCAAGAGGGTGGCCTCGTTCACGGGCTGTTTGTTGTCAGCCATTAAATGGACCTGAAGCCATGGAGTGAATATTTTAACACGTAATGACGTCTACCATGAAACCACATGGACAAGCATAGTGGTGTGACCTCATTCTAACAATTGCTCTTCATTGTCTTTTGAACAATGCCTGGGACCGCCTGGGACCTTTCACGTTTGCTCCCTGTCTTGAGAGGCTTGACTGATTAAAAGAGGTTCTTCTGAGCGATTTTGTCAGTGGGCTGGGCAGGCCGTCTGGCCCATGGCCAGGGACCAGTGATTTGGTTGGAACAAAGCTGTCAGAGTCATTGGTTTTATTTCTGTTTGTGTACTTTCCTGCTACACGCCAATTTTCCAGAGGTACGTAGACGTGCTGCCGGTTGTACAGCACAGCGGTCCACAGGGGTCTGTGAAGGTGTACTTTTTTGGCGATGCTGGAAGCCTGTAAGTGTTTATGGTACGTGCTGCAGCTAAGTGCAACTGCAAGGCCATCCTACGGCTCTGCGACGTTGGCACATGACACTGCAGACCCTCGCCCCGACCAGCAATCTGCCAGTTCCCGTGAGGAATATGACTTTGTCGTGGCTTGTCCTGGAGAACTGATTAGCAGAATGCTAACTCGGAATCCGCTTTTCCTGAGCCAGGAAACGGGGCGGTTGGAGGCAGGCCAAGGTCGAGGAGGGTAAAGCTTCCTTCGGAAGGGAGCCAGAGTGTCACCGTGGGAGGAGAAGGAAAGCTGCTCCTTAAAATAGATTCACGTTTTCCCTTTCATCCTGGTACTAAAACAACAGATGTACCTGCAAAAGCGCCCTTTGATCCCAGTGTCTTTCTGTGGCCGGTCCTGCTCGCCGCCCACCAAGCCCCTGCCTGACCCAGATGGAGGTTCCCTAAATGGTAAATACTTTCCAGTTTATTCCTTGGCTCCCCCCACTTGGCCAGCCGTGACCACTCAGTTTATTGAGTTTCTTGCCAACTGATTTCACAGCCTGTTCTTTATGGTGAGAGCTGTACAGGCGTGGCACAGAGCAGAAGTGGAAGGAAGCCAGTTTATCGCAGCTTCTGGCTGATGAGCTGTATCATCATAAATCGGAGGCTGGAGAAATCGACCGCTGGCTGACATGTATGCTGGGCCGCCAAGCACCACCTTTCACCTTCATCTCTCCAGATGTGATCAGTTACTCTACTCCTGGTTGAAGGAGTGGGGTTTAACTCAAAATCCAGCTGATATCAGATGTCTTCATGTCACCCAAAGCACTCAGCAGCCGTGCTTCATCAAACGGGAACCGAAGCAGTGCTTCATCAAACGGGAACCGAAGCAGTGCTTGACAGTGGGCTGAATGTACTAATTAACTTTCTTCATGAGAAGTTCCTCTCTAATTAAATACAGCTGAGCTGAGAGTTCATCCTTAATTAAAACCGTACCCTACTCCTCATGCCCTCCTTTTCTTTACATTTTGTTTATTCATCATTATATTCTAAATGACTTTCTTAAGTCCATGTACACAACATGGCATTATTTTTGGGACAGGGTGCTTCTTGGACCTCGAATCAGCAGCTATCTAATTATGGGTCCAGTCCTCAGCTGGCTCAGTAAGTTAGGTGGCATTCATTAGTTGTTACTAATAAGACTCTATCATGCCATGGTCAAGTCAAACCTAGCATAAACATTCCGGCATCCTCTGGGACATGCACCAGGCCTGCGTTGGTATCAATCCTTTCAGGCGCATGCGTACACATACACGCATAGCAATATACATAATAGTCCACGTCCCCACTTGGCCGTGAGGCTCGCCCTTGGCAGCAGTATAAGGTGTTAAACCAGGCATGTTATGATCCATGCTAATCCTATTATGTCCACTTTCTTCATATCCTAAACATCTCTGGCAATCATCCCCCACTAAAGATGGTTCCACCCACAGAGCACATGCTGGCGGATTCGCTGACACCGGAGCATGCTGGGAATGGGGGAGGGGGGGCAGCTTAGCTCAGTCACACTTCCTAATCCTCTACTCCGTTGCCACTCTCTTGTGTTGCAATCATTTTAAGCAGACAGCTAGCTCCCAGAGACCCAAGAATGCCAAGGGCGAAGTATTTAATTGTGATTGTTTAACCATGGGAAAGTCTAATAAATGATGTTATAGTCAGAGAGGAACATCACAGGGACAGAGAGGAACGTCATAGGGACAGAGAGGAACATCACAGGGACAGAGAGGAACGTCATAGGAACAGAAGAACATTACTATTTATTTTCTGTTCAGGTAATTTTCAGACATGACAGTCGGTCTCGTGGTTTGTACATGGTCTTCATTTATGTGCGACATTCAGACTGTCACGAATCAGCAGGGTTAAGAGAAACGGAAAAAGTTTTCAGAGACATATGGAGGGAAGAGGACTGAGCACGTTGTGACTCACATTCCCCTGAAGTGCGGTGCGTGCCTCTCTGCCTGCCACATGGAGGGTTCATGGGTCAGCATGTGCATCTTCACAAGCCCAGCTCTTCGCTTCCTGGTGGCACGTGACACCTCCTTTATCCAGTTGTTCATTATTATGGAAATGGGGCAGTCCATCTTGTATGAATATTTAATTTGCACAAAGCTACCTGAATGACTTCTGACAAGCTCAGCCAGGTTGGATCTAACACATAGATACCACTCTGTTTCATAAAGAATTATTTTCCATTTCCAGGCCTGTGGGACTATGCAGGTCAAAGAGAATAAGGGCTCCTCCTGTGTCCACCAACAGATGCGAGACAGACCCTTAATCTACCATTGTTGTATAACCGTAACCTGCCTGTCTCTGGCTGCCGGTTATGTTCACCATATAAACATCTTGACTCCTCCCACAGGGTACACCAAGCTTCTATACACCCCCCCCCAACCAGCACTGACTTGTCACGGCAGGGAAGTTGTAGATTTACACACCACCCCGCTAAGTGATTGTCCCGCTTAGCAGTGCACTAACCAGCTGGTAGGTGGTAGCCAGTGGTTGCCAGGGTGGGTTAACACAGTTTTCTTAAGATCCCATCCGATTGGCCAAGTTGATCCCGAAGGAGTGAGATCCTGCCACTTGGAAACAATTGATGTTTGTTGCTGAGGCAGGGCCGCCCCAAATCCGAGCCAATGATTCGGCAAGAGAGCGGGCCGGCAGGTATCGCATGTCAATGCTTCACAGGGGGCCCAGGCTCTTCGGCTTGTTACGGACATCGTTAGCTGTATTTGGACAGGTAGCAGGTCATGGCCTGACCACTGGGGACACTACGACATCATACAGACGACCCTTAGGAAGTCCACCTTAACCTGGGTCGGGCTGGTGTGTGTGTGTGTGTGTAAATATATATATATATACACACACACATACACACATATATAATATGGATGTGGTGCACATAGGGGATGATGCATTATATTTTATACAGATGTGCTTAAGGCCTCAGACTTTATACAATGCAGTCCTCCTATGTCCCTCTAACAATGTGTGAGTATGTTTGTGTATCATTTTAAACTTCCTTCCTCTGGTTTGTTCAGCTGTTCTGACCTAGCACCTCCATTCACAGAGCTAAGGTGGGTGGCGATCTGTGAGGATTTGCCAGTGAACCTGGTGCCCCCCGGCAGAAATCCGATCCCACTAATTACCTGAATCTGTCCTTTAATTAATCTCGTTCTGCGTGTGAGGGCCCCGGCCAGCAGAGACCCTAGCAGTCTGCCGAAGCTTCACAGCAACACAACGCTAACGGCAGCTGTGAATATCATGCCTATTTCTCAGATTTACTTGAGCCCGATTAAAACCAAATTTAAACCTGCTTTTCTCAAACTGAACTTCTCCACGTCAGTAAAACCACGATGTTGTATTTTAGGGGTGTCAGTCCCTTTTGTGAGTTTTATTCAAAGAAAGCCACATCACAGAGAGAGCCCTCCGTTTAGCTACAGTGCTAACATTTGCTGCAGTGAGCTGTGGCCTTGATCGCCTCTTAAAATGAGACAAAAATGTCTCCAGGATATTTAATAAACCGTTGAGCTGTTAAAGCTGCATTTATGAGAGTTTTCAGTGTGATTTACAAAGACAATAAAGAGGTATAGCGGCTATTTTGTGGCATGATCATTTGGAAACTTTGAGCTTTTAAACAAAAAAATTTCACTAAAGAATCTTGTGTTTTTGTGTGGTAGACGTGAAGTTGCAGGCCATTGGCTGCATATGTCTCGCGTGCCAGGGTTTATGAGCTGGAGTTTACGTCCGTTTCTGTGGGACAATGCCAGCGGTCGTTGTTCAGCTCATCCTGGGTTTCTGCCGAGTTCTGGAGGCTGCTTGCTGAGGCCTCGCTGCCGCCATAAACAGAGGTCCAGGGCCCACACCGCATCATCCACCAATTGGGTGACAGTCTAGAGAACCTTGCATTTTCTGGGGAAAATTGTGTGTCAGTTTTCACCGTTCCTTTGTCCATGCATTCCCTGCCCCCACCGGGAGAATCCACAGGGTCACATGGGGCCACGTAATTGACGTCTGGTCGATGAGCAGCTTTCACTCACGCAAACTCGCGGTAATCCCAAGCTGCTAGTCGCCTGCACATCCCGCACTGCCGCAGCCTTAATTGTTAGCTGTGCGCGGGTCATAGGTCTGGACAATATGCTGAAATAGCCGGATCTGTTGTGACCCCCCCCCCCACCCCCGTTGTTCCTTACATGCTAATTACACTCGCAAACGAATCTGAGCTATACTTTAACACAGGCAAGGGGGAGGGGTGGAATTAATGAGCACGTCCACTAATTACCTTGGAGCAGGACACGTGGTTTTAACATCAAAATTTTCACGTGAAAGGAGAGCAATTCTGCGTGTGGAGAAACAGTCGTGTTTTTTTCCGATAAAGGAAACCTTTTTACTCTAATTATATCATTTATTTGTACAGAAGAAACTCCAGAATGACAGCCTGTAACTGGCCGCCACGCTCAGCTATTTGTGCAGCTGTGGATTTACTGAAGGTCTTCAGGGTAAGTGTTTCTGGGTTGTATGCTGGCTTGTTTCTCCCTGGTGGGGGAAGGGCTTCCCCTGCCTCCCCCCCCCCCACCTCAGCACATAGGAGCCGCCGCCCGCAGACAAACAGCCCACATCTGGAGCAGAGCCTGGCTTGCCCAGCCTGGCGCCAGCCTGAGGCTGCCCCCACACGGCGCAGCGACCCGAGCCCAGGGGCACCAAGACTGCCCCCTACAGCCAGAACCTGCACCAAGGTTTCTTTACTCCGGCTTTTTAGTCAGAGAGAGTCTGGTGCAAAAATGAAAACGAGTGGCTGAGGGCCACAAATGGGCTGTTTTACATCGAGGATTATGCTGTTCTACCTTTTGGCGACAAGATCTTAAAAAAGACAGTGGAAAGGTGTGTGGCTTTATATTCTGGCTGTGGACGCCCTTGTCGCATGACAGTCGCTCACAGTACCTTAGAGCCTCCCAAGTCTGCATGGTTTAGATTAGGGGGCTGTGGTTTTCTCCTGTGGGCCGGAGTGGGCCAGGCCCATGTCTGCCATCATCGCCGTGAGTGACAGGCGAGTAACGAGCCTTCCTCGTGTTTGGGCGGTGACATTTCATTACGGCTGATTGGCTAGGAAATGGAAGGTTCTCAGTAAGGCACCATAATTGCCGCAAGAGAGGGTGCTGAGGACCGGCGTGCAGGTGGGAGAAGCTGAGTGTGCACGTATGAGCATTTTCAGACTGTGAGGCCTAAGATCAGATGATCTCTCTGGGCAAGCAGGACCCTGTGCAGAAGATGGGGGGTAGAAGTGGAGAAAAACTGAGAGGAAAGGAGCACAGGAAGTGATGCAACAGGAAGTGCTAAGAGTGGAAAGGGAGGCTGCTCCAGGCTGTAAGTATGCTCACCCCCCCACCCCCCCTGCCAAAAACCCTACCAAATCTTTTGGGGGCCATTATTAATGTGATTATTTATGGGCCAGCTGTAAATCTTCAGTTGGAGGATGTGTTTATGGCACCGTGTTTGGGGGGTCTGACGAGGCCCATGTTCTCAGGGTGGGGGTGGGGCGTTTGGGGAGGCAATGACCAATGCTGATGAGGCATCAGGGGGCCCTTCATCACTAACAGGCCATCACCAAACCCCCGTACCCCAGCCTGCCTTGGGTGTCTCGTTTCCACACATGGTGGACGTTATATACAGGAAGTGAGCCCTGGGGATTGCGGAGTAGGGGGCCTCCTAAAGAGCTGGTTAGCTGGCACGCTCAGTGACAAGACAAGCAGTGAAATCATGGCATTGACAGTGTCAGCATCACGGCTGTATATGTGGGTGTTCAGGGCCTGAGCACAGTTATGTTCAGTGGAATTGTAGAGGTTACAAAAGGCCATTGCTGGACCACTGATTGTGTGGTATGTTACGCCATTCAGCGGCATGACATCCCAACAAACTCACTCCCACGGCAACTTCCCACCTATTGTAGAGGCAGCAGATAATTGGCAGACAGAAGCGGCGTTTCAGCAGATAATCCCTCCTGACATCTTCATGCCCCAGCAATGTCTACAGCGTTCTCTGAGTCAGAGGGAAGCCCCGAGGGATGAGAGCCCGTCTGCTGTCACGTGGGCGCTAGGGTTCTGCTCGAGTCACGCTCATGCCTTTGTTACGTCACGACACGCGAGGCTGCCAGCCAAGAATGGAATTTGGTGGCTGAGGAGGCCTGGTTGATGGGCTCCTGAGCAAGGGCACTGTTTCCACTAGGTGGCAGTATTCAGAAAAGGGTAGCCCACTCACACAACACTGGAGTCAAGCGTCAGTTTGCTTCAGTCAAGCTTTTGATTGAATTTATTTCCGTATGTCTGACTGTTATGTAAGGACACCCATTAGCTTGATTTGAGCTTTCATTCGTCAGTCAGATGAAACAGAATACGTGTTAAGAACTTATCTGAGCAGAAATGCTCAGGTTCTACTGAACTCAATGTTGGGCAGTCCAGAGGGGTGTTTCGCAGAGCAAGATTTTGCAGTTAGTTGGGTTAACTTAAGTTAAAAGTCATAATTGTCCCATTGGAATGCCCCTTACTAAAACTCCTATTGGACAATCCTGACTTCTAGCTGACGTTAACCCAGTTAACTCTCACTTTGTGGAACATGCCCCTGCTTTAGAGTTTTATTTACCGAAGGGTTCCATCAGCGGTTTGTAGATCCTTCCTGGCCAGGTTTGCAGATGTGGCAGACAGCGTCTGACCACCCAGGGAGTGTCCCAGCAAGACCCGCTGGACTCCAGCAGACTGAGCAGAAAAGTCAGTCCCCCACTCGTGCTTTTTAGACCTTGCGTTTCATCACAGCGGAACATTTATGTAAACTAGTCTAATATTTATTCACCTGTCTGTAGCTGTTATTGCTGACATCTTCACATGACTCACACGTAGCGTGGTAAGACAGTCATGGCGCACTGCAGCGGGAAGCCAAGCAGAGTGCTCACCCAAGACGAAGCAGGGAGAAGGTGGAGATCTCAGCATGGTGTGCTCTGGGCCATCAGTAATAATTAATGTTTGCTTGCATGGAACTTACATTTAAGTGAACAATATGTTCAGTTACAAGTCCTCACTAACGAATTTGTGTCTCTGTGATCCTTCTCTTGTCCGTCTCCCGTGAGACGTTTCCTGTGAGTTGAGTCTGTCTGTGAGCTGAGTCACCACAACATTTGGCGTCACCCATCTCACATTTATTTATTTGACACTCTCGCCCAAAGCGACATATGAGAGAGGAAAGTTTGAGGTCACAGAGCCAGTATCCCTTGCTCAAATTTTAGCATCTCCTTGCTCAAGGGCCGGACGCTTATATTTACATTTACTTTATTTAGCTGAGCATTTTTTGCCAGTCCCTGGAGCAGTTGGGTGGTAAGGGCCTTACTCAGGGGCACAATAGTTAAATCACTTTACCGACTCACAAGCACAACATTCTAACCCGCTAAGCCATCCATCAGATGTGGGATTTCCACCCGCCATCTTTCACACATGCGTACAGATCGCAAACCACTGCTGTCCACCGCTCAGCGTTTCATTCAGCATGAAGCCTTTCTGCTCGCTGGTTCTGATTACTTTTTCATACGGTTCTGGTTTGTTGATGAAAGGTCGGAGTTTGTTGCTGATTCATTTGACGTTTTCCAGAATTCAGAGACATCTAAAAATAATGTTGTTGCTTTTTGACTCAAACAGCATTTTTGGGTTTTTGGCAAAGCGTGGTCTCAAGGTTGTGGAGGCAATTTCTGCATGAACGCCAACTCTGTTATCGATGGTGTTTCCCGGGCAGGTGAACAGGTTCATGACCTTGAGTTAGTGACCTTGAAGTCCTGGATGTTTATCTTTAGAAATCCTGTTTTGTCTGTGTTAATAGTTACCAGTTTGCTTTTCTTGGATCTTCGGTCAGATCTGGCCACTGAAGCCTGGCTTTTCTTG
>JAAGVU020000036.1:20098525-20110164 GCA_011763525.2 Mormyrus iriodes | reverse complement strand
GGCCCTGGGGGACAGGCCCCCGGGTGTAGTCCCGCCCTCTCCTCCCGGGCTTACACCCCAGGGACCCCCCCCCCCCACATTGCACCCCCCCCTGCAAAACTTCACCTCCACCCCCATAATGCCTTTCATCTCTGATGCTGCTCGGGGAGTGACTGATTTTCTCAGCCATCATGAGTAGCACGGTCTGTTTACCGGCTCCCCTCCCTGATTCCTCCATCTGTGATGCTCTATTTTCTCATGTCGTGTTGCTGTTTTGTGTTGCTTACAATCTACATTGCAGCCGGACACTGATGATCCTGTGCTGCTCATGGACGGCCCATAGGGGGCGCGCGAGCCGGCGTTCCACTGCACCACACACACATCACTATAAAACTGAACATCGAAGCGTGAAACCGACTCTCTGAACGAGGCCTTTGTTGCGGACTCGGCTCTGCTTAGCAGAAAGCTCTCCTTTGGCACGTCCGACGGGATGATGCGGCTGCAAGTGTGTGAAGGGAACGAGCAGCGGGAAGGCAGATGATCGGGGGCGGTCAGGAAGCGGAGCTGGGTGGGGGCTGTGAGATGGAGAGCGGGAGGCATGGAAGTTAGTATCTGCAGCCGAATGACTTTTGGGGAGGATGGCATTGTCTTTACGAGGGTGACGATTCACGGCTGTCTGTGTATATATACATGTTTCATTCTTCTTCTGTTTCCCCGGCACTGATTCTCTGTGTGTGTCGGGCTGCTTGGCTCTGCCTGCACCCAGCCCCCCCGGGTTGATCCCAGACCTGCGTCTCTGCCAGCCGCCGTAGACGGCTGCTCACACCACAGGCCGCCCAGCTGATGGGCGCTCACACAGATATGCGCGCGGATGGCTTCCCGCACGAGAACACGCAAAGCCCTGGTCCTGCTCTGCGTATGCTGGCACATTTTAGTCTGACTGTATCACTGGGCAGTCATAACCCTAACAGTCATTATTATTTTTTATAAAACACAGCTACGTTCATCTGTCACCCCTGAAGGGGTCTCCATTATGGGATGCAGCCATTCTGAAGGAGTGTCACATGTTCTGAGCACCAAGGGGAGGGGGGGTCGGTCCCCACAGCCCCCACCTCGCCCAGTATACAGTGTGCTCACCAGGCAGTGTCTAAGCTGGTTCTCACAATCCCGAAATACCTCCCATGGCCTCTGGCCACACCATTCCTGTGCCTTTTGCCTGGATCGGCCATGTCACAAGCCAGAGGCTGAAGATTCCGAACGAGCCCCGGAATTAATCGTTTAGCTCAGACGTCTAGAATCTTAGTAGTGCTACAATCATCGTAACCTCAAAGAGACAGAGAGCGGGGCGGGCGGACCCTTGGACAGATTAAGCCCCTGATGACTTTAGATCGGAGCATTGCCCCTGGGCTGGATCCCTCATGCATAAACGAGCACCACCTGTGGGCTACGCCTGGGACAAAGGCACTGCATTTCCCATATTACCTTCTGTCAACATCCTGGCTGACAGTGGGCAGTTCCATTTTGCCTTTTATGTGCAGTAAACTGTTTTAGGGGATTCCTCTCTCTGGCTCTCCATCCCGAAAAGAAGGATGTGGTGATTTTGTCTGCAACATGTATCATGCAAATTAATATCTTGGGGGGGGTGTATTCAATTTTTAATATGTGAAAATACTGCCACCCCAGGCACCCACTAACACTACTTTGGAAGTGGTTTCTTCCTTTGTGTAAGACACATACTCACGTCATTCTCTAATCTTTACCCACAATGCCTATGTGTATTTTTCACCTGGCGGCTTCCTGGCTCAGTGTGATGCAGTAGCCAGTGGTTTGGCCCTTCGCAAATCGTTCTTCTCAAAGTAGCATGCATCGTGACAGTATTGGCTGAATTAAAGTGCCACTGTTGGGATCACCTTCGCACTGCTGTCCTGTGATCCTCATCAGAGCCCATAATAACACTGATCTGTTTTCCCAGACGGTAACGGTAGCATTGATCCTCACAGTGCTTCAAATGACGGTGCTGGAGTTTATGCAAACGGGAGCCGTGCCGCTTGCCGTCGTCCCTAATTTACCCATAATACATCCCTGTAAGTCTCACACATCAATCTTCATTTTCAGGTCTGGATCCAGTTCAGGTTTTTAATAACGGAATTTTAAATTAATTATTTAGCTTTTATGTGTCGCCATCCAGAGCAAAGTGCAGAGCAATTTTTCCCTGTTTCCCACGTCCAGCTGTTCTGGATGCGGAGTGAAGCGAAGACTTCAGGCGTCTGTCATTCACTTTTTGTTTTCAGGAGAATCTCTGATACAGCATCACAGACGACCCGCGTGAGCACCTGATCTGCTGCTGGGAGTTTCCCTGTGCTGGGGGAGAAGCCGCACTGCTCAGCATGTTGTTTCGTTTCACTGTGAGCTGTACTAACTGTAAATGGATGAAATGACAATAAAGAGCCACTTGACGACCATTCTTGCGGGCGTCTGAAAGAAGATCCCTGATCTGCCCATCAAATGCTAATATGACTTAGTGGGTCAGTGGGTCAACTGAATCTCAGTGGGGTTTTCTTCCTGAGAAGTCCGATCCACTCCGATGCAGAGCTGGCTGGTAGCCGCGACGGGATCCGTCACAATGGTTGGCCAAGATACCCTGACCGTCTCTGTGGCACAACATCCCCACCTAGTGGCTTTGGGGGAAATTTCAGTTCGCTTCAGCCGCTTTTCCCTTCCCTGTGCTGAGACCAGTTGTCTTCGCGTTAGTGTTTCCCAGCCCCGTCCTCGGGGATCCACAGCAGTCCACGTTTTTGCTCCCTACAGCTCCCGATAGTTGTGTTGTTCATTAAGGTAAGAAAACCCTTTGAGTCCTTTACTCTGTGAGACTTTTTCAATGGTAGCTGTGAGAAATGACTATATATTTTTAAAAGGATATATAGAGAGTTCTGTTATCCTAATCCTTCTGTTACCCTAACCTAATATCACAGTTATACAATGACAATAAAGGAACTATCTAATCCGGTAATTACACTTTCACAACGTGGCACTGGGCGGACCAACTTGGCGAAAATTGCCTGGGCATTAAATGTTGCTTTACTACACGCGAGCTGGAGGGAGCAAAAACGTGGACTGCTGTGGATCCCCGATTAATCCTTGTTTTGTTGTTTGTTCATTATATTCTTTGTAAGCGTCTTTGAATTCCTGAAAAGCGCTATATAATTAAAATGTATTATTATTATTATTATTACTGCTCCCTCCAGCCTTTAAGATTGCTTTCCTTGACATTTACCATTTCAGATTATCGGAAAGCCAAAGCCGGACGAAGGCGCTCACCCGCACACGAGAGCGCTGCCGCCCCAGTCCGCACGGGGGCGCCATTGTAAACTCCCTTTCTTATTCCGCCCGGTCCCCGCTGTGGTCGCCTCTTGTCAAGCGTTTCTTTCACGGAAGTGGAGCGCTGCGCTTTCGGTTCGGGACGCCGCAGCTCTGCGCCGAGGGTCGCAATGGACCGCCTGTCTTCTTTTGGAAGTGCGTGCAGTTTAAACTCCCGTTTGATTTGATTAATCTTTTCAGCGTGTGCGCGAAATCAGCTCTTATAGCTGCTGGGTTATTCAGGACAGGTGCGTCGTGATTGCCTCGCCGGGGTTATGCCGAGTGTTGCATGCCTGCCAAGAGCTGCATGCACCTGGCGAAAAAATGGGGGTACAAACCTCAGCAGCTATAAAATCGCGCTTGCTGAGTAATGCACCCCCTGAATTATTATTTTTGTGAACCGTACGATGAAATGGTCCCACCAGCACATATCTGGGGCTCCTTTGGTTCAGCTGTCATGCTCTGCTATGTAAGACGTCCCCTATTAACATTAAAGTTTAAGAAACATTCCGATTGCATTGTTAATGTTGCCTGAAACACAGCGGATACGTTACTTGGCAGCTATAATCAGCAGTTTATCCGACGGAGAGTAGGCATGCAGAATTCGGCGTGACACCGGCGCACATTTCTACGCCTCGCTACAGCTCCTAGTTTCATCGGGGGTGTTAAAAACAGCCTGTGTGGCGCAACATTTGACACCCTCATTTGTCTGTGTGTTGCTTGTCCAAAACATTTGGCTTTGTATTTTAATTGTAATTGCTATTGCAATTGTAGGTGACCCGCTTGATAAACCCCCCTGCCGGGGATGCTCGTCGTACCTGGTGGAGCCGTACATCAAGTGCGCCGAATGCGGTCCGTCCCTGTTTTTTTTGTGCCTCCAGGTAAGAAAGTGGTAAAATGTACCGTAAGCCACGTGACGCTGGCTTTGTGTCTTGGCTTGTCCATGGGCAAAGTGAACTAACTGGACCCCATTTAATCATCTAGTGTTTCACGAGAGGGTTTGAGTACAGGAAGCACCAGAGCGACCACAAATATGAAATCATGGTATGTAAAATTATTCTTGTATGTATGTGTTGCATCAGAAAGTCATAGTAATAATATGGCGTAATGAAACGCTTGCTGGCCCTGAGGCGGTGTGCTTACTCTGGCAGACCAGATGTAAGAGGTTAAATGTAAAAGCACCACTTCCACACTCTGCAGACGTCGGACTTCCCCGTGCTGGAGCCTGGCTGGACAGCCCAGGAGGAGATGGCTCTGCTGGAGGCCGTCATGGACTGTGGCTTTGGCAACTGGTCAGTGGGTCTCTCTGCTCTCTCCATAACATGTTGTGGGATGGATCAGATACTAGTGTTGTAATTGTGAGTGAAATTTAGATTTTCTATAAGACAATATAACCCTTGCACAGCTTTGCAGCCGAGTTTAAATTTAAGTATTGTAATTGTAGTAATTAATTACTCGGTTGTGGTTGTGTGGTCACGGTGCTGAAAGCTTCTCTCCGGGGCTGCCCTGCCCCCCCCCAGGCAGGACGTTGCATACCAGATGCGCACAAGGACCAAGGAGGAGTGCGAGACTCACTATATGAAAAACTTCATCAACAACCCGCTGTTCTCCTCCACCCTGCTGAGCCTGCGGCAGATGGAGGCCGCGCGTACTGCGGATTCCGCCATTCCATTACGCCGTGAGGACACCACAGCGCACTCACCTGATATAAAGACACTTAAGTTTAAATTAGAATTGTGATGTCAGTGATTTAGAGAAGTGTTAGTTCACGTGTTACTACTGAAGGGTGCTGTGTTTTGAAATGGGGATTACCACCTGTGACTCTGTATAATACGAATACCCGTCACACTTCCCACGACAGATGAAATATGCTGAACGTTTGTGACATTTCTTATAGTCAGGTTAAGTCGTGATTGATTCCTCAGTTTAGTCTTTAATGACAAATGGATGATGACTTTCTCAGCCACTGATGACCCCCCCAGACCAACGTTTGACTCGCTGCTGTCCCGGGACATGGCCGGCTACATGCCCGCACGGGCGGACTTTATGGAGGTAGGTTCCGCTGGGGTTTAGGGTGGGGTGGGGGTGGTGTTATGAAATGTCAACCCCTCAACTGCTCTGCCTTCTGCGGCCCGTCTGTGCATGACTCTGCTTTATTTTTCATTCTCTCTGGTCTCTTAGGAGTTTGACAACTATGCTGAATGGGACTTGAAGGACATCGACTTTGTGGATGATGACTCTGACGTTTTACACAGTGAGCAAGTGCTTAAAATGTCCTTTGTTTGCCCGGCTTGGAGAGACCCGCCTGCATTAACTATCGCTTTCCT
This sequence comes from Mormyrus iriodes, assembly GCA_011763525.2. Lineage (NCBI taxonomy): Eukaryota > Metazoa > Chordata > Actinopteri > Osteoglossiformes > Mormyridae > Mormyrus > Mormyrus iriodes. Next base: position 20,104,501 of record JAAGVU020000036.1, on the reverse strand, counting down.
GCTCCCTCCAGCTTTGAAGATCGCTGTTGTTGACATTTACCATTCCAGATTAAAGGAACGGCAACGCAGAAAAAAGTGAGTGTGAATTTTTTTTGGTTTGGTTAGAGGTGTGCATTAATGCTGCTGGTCCACTAGAAGGCGCTGGAGGACCGATCTGGTTTATTCGTTGCTTGTATTGCACGTAGTTGAGGCAGTTGGTTTGGCATATGAATGAGCACAGTAATTATAATGGCTGGAAACTGCTCTGTGAAATCGGTTTTATTGCATGTTATGCAATCACTGCTTCAGATGTAAATGACTGTGGTGCTGCTGCTTAAACTCCTGTCATGGCCCCTCCGGAAGGTTAGGGGGCCTGTCCACCGGTGAGCCCCACATGGCGTACGTGGTGGGAGGGGCCTTGTCAGTGGGCCGGAGGCGCAGAGCGCACTCGGCAGGTTAGCTGGGGCTAGGGACCGATCAGTGTGAGGGCACCATAGTGAACCTCCAGCGCTTTGGCTTCATCAGGGACAGGATAGGAGGCATAGTGGCCAAGGAGCTAGGCAAAGGTTTTAGGGGCTGATTTCTGGGGAGCCCCTGGTTTATATGCTGAGTTAATTGTTCACTTGATATTGTGTCACTTTAAGGCCGTTTTACTCAAGAGTATTAGGGAGATTAATGAAGATCCATGACTGATGTATGTTTTCCAGGATCATCCGGGATCACGGCCTGATCAACTTGAGGAAGTTTCAGAGTAAGTGTGTCTGAGAGGTGCACTGTCTGCTGCCGGTGGCTCTGAGGCCACGCCCCCCTCCCCCGCGGTGGCTGTTCCAGCTCCACACACAGCCACCTGTGGATGCGCCCGCCTGCCTTTCCATGAATAGATGACCTTGAAACTGATACAGCTGGTTTACCGCGCGACGGCGGTGGCCGTTTAGTGGCCAGTTATCGATCTGCCCCGTGGGGGGCTAACATCTAACCCCCCCGCTGAGACGGGGGGGTTACCGGTTCGGGTCCCTTCTGAAAGCTGGTCTCTTTGTCTTGGAGACTGCTTGTCCGTGTGTAGTCCAGCATTGATCTCCCTGTTCTGAGGTGTGTGGGAGGAGTGGGGGGAGTGCGCAGTTTCATGTCCATCCCGCTTATCTGACTGTGGCCCCTCAAGGCGACAGCTCCATCTTCATGGTACTGTGGCCGTGTCGCCATGGAGACGGTCAGCATGTGCGCGCAGTGCATCCTGTGATAATGGAAGAGCCTGAGAGGCTATGAGGGGAGGGGCCGTGGGAGCGAGTATGAACCCCCCCTCGCTTTCTCTTTCTCTTATTCTCTCTCTTTCTCTTCTCTCTCTCTATTTCTCTCTCTCATGCACTCTTCCTCTCCTTTTCTCTTTATCTTTCTCATCTTTCTCTCTCTCTCTCGCACTTTCTCTTTTTCTCTCTTTATCCTCTCTCTTTATTCTCCCCTCCAGTGCTGGAGCGCCGGTACCCCAAGGAGGTGCAGGACCTGTATGATGCCATGAGGCGCTTCGCCAGAGTGGTGGGACCCGTGGAACATGACAAGTTCATCGAGAGCCACGCCCGTGAGTGACCCCCGCGCGCTGGCTCCTCCGGAGAGTTATCCCCAGGCCCACCTCGCTCCCGAGATCCGGCTGCAGCCCCAGCTGCCTCTCTGACTGCTTCTGCTCTTCTCATTCCCAGTGGAGTTTGACCTGCGGCGGGAGATCAAGAGGTTGCAGGAGTACCGGGGGGCCGGCATCCAGTCCTTCTGCAGTGAGTCCCACCCCCCATTCCCCTGACTGGCCTCCTAGCCGTTAGGGAGGATAGATGTTAGTTGTGGATAGATAGATTGTAATTGGGCTTCCGTGGGGTGGATGCGGTCTGGCACTACATGCCCCACCCATCCACAATTGCCCACCCACCTGCAGGCGCCAAGGTCTACGAGCGTGTGAAGCGGGTGCGGGAGGACGAGCGCCGGAAGAGGACCATGCTGACGGACGTGCTGCAGTACATCCAGGACAGCCGCGCCTGCCAGCAGTGGCTGCACAAGCAGGCCGCCATGTGAGTCAGCCTCCCACAATGCACTGCCCTCATCCTCAGGCCTAAACTAAAGCTAGCTCAGGTCTTTTTGGTCTGATATGGCTCATGCTCTCCCATCTCCGTTGGGCTGCCCCCAGGCTCCTGGCGATCTGTAGTGTACGATTCAGCTACACAGTGACCAGTGTTGTTTCTCTTGCACAGTGATGCCGGGATCAGCCCAGTGGTCACCTCCATCACCACCTCAGGTAAGGCATTCTGGGTAATGTAGTCTCTGACGTGCTTAGTTGTTTGTGCCATGGACGAGCCTGGCTTCCCTTTCTTTTTTTGCCCCCCCCCCTTCTTCCATGGAATCATCCTGAGCCCTCAGGGCACATGTACAGATTGCTAGTGTGGCACTTAATGTGAAGCTTGTCCCGAAAGAACCCCTAAGCTAGATCGATTTATGCTGTGTGCCGATTTACTAACAGGCAGTGTGTGTAGATATCGTTAACCTGTCAGCGCTGTGATTGTTCACCCACAGCATCAGGGCGCAGAAGTGCCCCCCCCCTCAACCTGACCGGGCTTCCAGGCACAGACAAGCTCAATGACAGAGAGAAGGAGGTACTGCAGTGTGGGGGGGGCATGTTTGTAGAATGTCACATGGAAGCTGCTCCTATTTTCGTCTGTTTGGAGCTGCTTGCCGACTGGCCAGCGCCTCCTGTGGCTTAACCCGACTTCCCTTCGTTTCCGGGGGCCCCAGTTGTGCCAGGTGGTGCGGCTGGTACCCGGCGCCTACCTGGAGTACAAGCAGGCCCTGCTGAACGAGTGTCGGCGGCAGGGCGGCCTGCGGCTGGCCCAGGCGCGAGCCCTCATCAAGATCGACGTCAACAAGACACGCAAGATCTACGACTTCCTCATCAAGGAGGGCTGTATCAACAAGGCCTAGGCGCTACAGCACTCTCACCTGCAAGGGGCGCTCTGTCCTCTCTGGAGAAAATAACTCGGGTCAGGAGGAAGCGCTTGGCCAGCGACTTCCAGGTGTGGAATAGTCTACCTTTTGTGGTGTGGGGGGTCCTCGCCCTCCTTATCGCCCCCCACTGCACACTGGGCGTTAGACAGCTTCACCCTGCACCTGATCATTGCGGATCCATCGATGGAGACATGGTCGTATCAAGATGGCGGATATAAACTGCGTGGCGATGTTAGCCTCGGGCGTCTGCGTGAGCCTCTGTGGGGCTGACTGCCAGCCTGTCTGTGTGGGTTAATAACACTGTGTGGGCAAACTTTTATTCACTGACAGGGGTCTGGTGTTGGGGTAGGAGTGCAGATGTGCCTTTCTGTCTCCATGTCTCGTTTATAATCATAGTTGGGACGTTATCAGCTGTGCTGTTTTCATTACAAATGGCTCTCATTAAATAGAGCCGGTTATCATGCTTACATTTGTGTTCTCCCCATGTGGTGTGAAGAACCTCCAAAAATTACCAAATGCTCAATAATCCTGAGAGCTTCTGAGTGTCTGAATGAGTTGAGAGTGGGGGTGGGTTCATCATCCATCCAATGAGGATTTTGTCCGTCACATGACTGCTATCCAAATCCACCACACAGGGCCACACCTTCAGTAAGCGGAGCGTTTCTCAGCCTCAGCCAGTTCAAAATGGCTTTGATTGTGTTGATGCTAGTTCATGTTTGAGGCATAATGTTTTAGTAAACGCTGTCAGATTAAATATTTAGTTTTGATCTGTTAACTCCTCTGTCACCCCCTATCCCATGCACGATGGAGGTGAATAACGGGGATCACTGTTTTGTAAATAAAACAAGCTCTTTATTAAAGTCCATGACACCACAGTGTGGGCCCATAGCGCTGCTGCACAGTGTGGGACGTTCGGAAACTTTCCTGTCCACTCTGAGACCCAAATATTGTTCCTGTACGCTGTCTTGATAAGCTGAACTGCCGCAGAGCGCACCCCTCTTTGGTCTATTTCCGGATCTCTGTACCCTGGCTGTCCTTGGAAAGATCTGACATAACAGTCCAGCCTTTCTGAGGTGTTTAATCGGGCATCTTGGGAGCCCGTCTTCTGCTTTTGTCACTATTTACTTTCTCTGGCACTTAGTGTGCTTTTATATATACCAAATGTGAGCACGCTGACTAGTGTTTATGTTGAGATTGCTGGGTATTGTTTGGAAGTAAGTCGTGGAGAGACCTGCCAGGCTGTACCTTCACCCCCTGGGCTGTCCCATCCTCTCATTTGCAGTGTTTGTCCATTTTTAAATTACCATGGGGTGCTGGGCCAGCATTGCGAAGGTCATGGGTTTAAATCCTGTGCCCAGCAGTGCGGTCATGCCCCCGTTGGGCACATGAGCAAGGCCCTGAGCCCCACCTGCTCCAGGGACGCTGGCTGACTGTACTGACCCCCAGCCTTTGTCTCTTGTACGTTGCTCTGTACAAAAGTGCCCGCTTAATAAATGTAATTGTAATTAACAAACATAATTGTTCCCAAGTGTGACCCTCTGCTGTCTGTGGTTGGAAGATGTGTGGAGATGCTTCTCGTCATGAGTAAAGGGAAAGTAAGCAAGTAACCAGGATGCTCAGAGCTATGAGAGAGAGGGAGGGAGGGGAACCAGTTTGTCTGCGGGGCCCGAGGTCCAGGAAATGTAAGAGCAGCTGATTGGCTTGCAAATGGCGCTGGGTGAGATCAGATAGGGGTCATTTAAGCAAGATTCTGGGGCGGCCCTCCCCTGGTCACCGGTCTGCGGTGAGCTGCGAGAGGACGTCGCTCTGAGCCAGACCGACACAGAACGTGAGTAGGACTTGGGCTGGCCGATTCTGCGGGGCGTGGGTGGCTAGGGGGTGGAGCATGGTCACTGCTGTCAGGTAAAGCCTCGGGTGGGTGAAGCCATCGACATTTAATTTACATGTAATACGGGTATAAAAACACCACACATTTTTGAGAAAGCAGGGTCAGATAGTGCCTGGAACGTTTGGGGGTTAAGGACTTTGCGCAATGTAAAATCACAGCCAGGGACAATCCAGGGATCTGAACCGATGACCTTCCGATCACAGGCGCAGCATCCAGACCTGCTGAGCGGCAGCCCCCCCATCCGTCACCGTGTCCCTCAGAATAAACCACAGCATTCACATCCCACGCCTGAGCCGCCGGTCCAGCGGTGTTACCAGGAACTTCGCTGCTTAGAAACGCACGTGAGCGGCTGAGGTCTTTCCGGAAGCCCAAGCCGTACCCTCACTGTTGCCTCGTCTTGGCTTGTGCTGTGTCACTCTGAGAGCCCCCCACCTGTGTGATTAACACAGAGGTGTACTCCCCCCTCTTATTGTCAGCATGCCGTGGTCCCCTAGCAACCAGATCTCCAGGAGGCTGCATTTGCCAGCAGCGGGTTCTGACCAGGCCGTACATACTCACGCCCCTCCCCCAATCATAACTAACCACACTGACACGCTTGCTATCGGCTCAATAACGTCAATACTGTGAGCAGTAGCTGAATCGCAGCCGCCCCCCGCCCTCCTGAGCAAGATGAACAGCTGTTTTTATTTATAATTCTTATACGTGTCTGTTTTAAAGTGCCATCATTTAAGCCGCAAAACTGAACCATTAACCCCCCCATAGGTCTGTTTACTGGCGGCATCCCTGTATGGATTAGCTGACTCCTAAATTAGGTGCCCCCCCTTCCCAGAAGGCTGAAGGAAGAGGTGGGCGGAGCCAAAAAGCAGCCTTTATGCCAAAATAGCTGGTGACGATCGTTGTGGGAATTCTCACATTAGTGGTGTGGGTTGGGTGGGGACTGGGGGGTGTACTGCTTTTGTTTGTCATGTCCTCCCTGGACATTCCTTATCAAAGCCCCTTGCGGGACTTAAACCCACAACCATTCTATAACAAGTGCGTTTCCTTACCCAGCAGCTGGTCATTTTGTGACAGGAAGGTGCCTCCCAGAGGCTGCTGAAGTGGGGGGCCGGGTGGGAGGGAGGGCGAGGCTC
>JAAGVU020000036.1:20050337-20078653 GCA_011763525.2 Mormyrus iriodes | reverse complement strand
GTAAGGGGTTAGGGTGTGGGGTGGGGGGGGGGGGGGGGGGGGGGGGGGGGCGAGTGGGGGGCGTGGCTGCAACCGTGTGATGGGCAGTAGCGAAATGAAACTCCAGATGTAAAATTCAGAGCACCAGACCACACTGCCAACAACAAGTGTACCTGAGGGCTAGAGTGGCAGGAGAGGGCGCTCTCACCTTGCACGGAGAGATCAAAGGTGGCCAGCTCATCCTGGATCATCTCTTCGCTGGATTTCACCTTGGTCTGGGCGCTGACCTTCAGGAAGTCCGACTTGCCAAACTTGGGCTTGTCGCCCTGGAAGGTGCCAAAGTCGCTGGCAGTTTCACCTGAGGTGCCATCTGGACCCGGCTCAGCAGAGGGGTCCGACTTCTCCGACATCGTGCTAGCAAATTCACCAAAGTCGTCATCCTCGCCGGCTGGTGCCACGCAGTGAGGGCTGAAGCTGGCGAAGGCTTCGAGCTTGCCAGTGTCATCGGCGGTGGGGAAGGTGGTGACCTTGGCCTCGGTGGTGCGGGTCACATTTTCCGTGCTTCCGAAGGACGTCTCCTTCCGTCGCATGACGGCAGAAGACGGCGCTCCAAACCCATCTGGACCGGACGTCCCAGCCGGTGCCACCTTGGCCTGACTGGCTGAAGAGTCCTCCCTGTCTGGCCAATCAGAGCAGGCCGAGCTGCCGGCCGCGAGTGTACCGAAGGGGTCAAACCTCGAGTCATCGGTCTCTGCAAGAACAACACAGGTGACAGGAGGGTGCGACCGGGAGAAGGACCAGACCCCATACAGCACGCGTCTCTCCAGTCTTGCATCAAGCTCTCCAGCCATGCATTAGCAGGACCATACAATGTAACATCACGCCTCTATCGAAGGTCCGGCAGCAGTTCCCAGCGCACCAGCAAAAGCACCTTGCGGCATCCCGAGCAGGATACACAACGGGCTAATCACAAAGACTAACTACTGACTCCAATATCTCAGCTGAATCCCAATCAAAGCCTGGCAAGAGTCTGTGTCCCTCAGGCTCTGGATGACATCCCAGAGCTCACTCAGCTACACCACCAACTACAGCACTGGCGAGGGGAAAGCAGACCCCTGTGGGTGTGACAGAGGGCCTGGAGACGGCCCCAAACAGCTTCCTGGGGCCAGTGTCGAAACACGTGCTCAAAAGTCGGTGTACGAGTTTCAGACAGAAGGATCTGGAACATGCAAGGGCTAATCCAAAGAAGGATTACCTTTTAACCGGCAGCAACGAACTGCAGTGACAACCCCTAAACAACTATCCAGCAGCGGGGGGGGGGGGGGTCTGCTCTGTGTGTGATTGACATGTCTTGACATTCACTCACTCAGCCCCACCACACTTCATGTTACCATGAGCAAAAACTGGGCAGGCTTTATACAGCAGAAATGTATTTGTATGATTTATATATTTCCAATTAAATTAATTTGAAATACAATGGATCATGCTAGTCAGATGTGGGTTTTCTTGGAATGTAGATTTATGAGTGATCTGGCAGTTCACCATTTTACCGACGCTGTGGAGGATCATCCGCCATCCGCGTGGCTTGCCAGTATGGGAGCCGACCGCCGCAGGCACTACCGGCATCACATCAGCGCTACCGCCCGTCGTCACACTACTGCAGTGAGACAAAGGGGACAGTAACGCTGATGTACTCCGCCATGGACGCGGCGACTGAAGCCATGTCGAAGCAACGGAGCTTAGAGACGCCCTGTGAGAAGATGCTGGGAAGATGGAGGGCGCCCCGAAACGTGCGCTGCCCTTTACCCTACCATCTCCAACCACTAATCACACCCCCATTCAACGAGAACTTCGACTATCACTCCAAAAAAATTCCACATTCAATAAACAAACACAGAGAGGTCTGTCTAACGACTATCAGGTTGTCATGGTAACACTGATGAGAGAGGAGTCTCGGACCAATTCTGTTCTCACGCGGCTACGGTCGGTCTGGCCGTCTCAGAAAGGTTCACTGTAATTAAATCTGCCCATGACCAGATTTGGCACACACCAGGAGGGGACACTCGTGCTCATCACAGCGCGCGCGCACACACACACACACACACACACACACACACAGGCAATTTGTGAAATTGACAAGGAAAGAACCAGGAGTGAGGCTGATGCATCGCATGACCGTTTCATAATTTGGACTCCAGGAGGCCGGCAAGGAGGGAAAGAACCAAGACTACGCATTTCAGCTAAGTCAAGATTAATATTTATTACGACAGCAAGAGTGTAAAGGGAAAGAGACAGACAGACAGAAGGGTCACAAATTACTGAGCGATGGCTTCAGTTACAAGAAAGGTTTGCCAAGCTAACACTTGTAAAAGAACCTCCTTTATTTTTAGTAAAGTGTACAGGAGCATGCAGGAAAAAAAGGACAAACCCAAACAGCTAGTAGTGAGGAGAATAAAACCAGGAGGAGGTGGAGGAGGCGGAGGAGGGGGCAGTGTCGAAAGGCACATTCACAGGCTGAAATGCGTCACTACTGAGACGAACACGGTAACCATACTAAACAGGGCAAAAAAAAAAAAAAAAAAAAAAAGAGGCCCAGAGGGAGGGAATGCAATCAAACAGAACAATGACGAAGCCGAGACTGAAGTGGGTCTAAGTGCAGGGTCAAAGCCAGGCGCCGTTAACCCTCTGAGCGCCACAGGAAGCCAGTCTCGGTTTATAGTGATGTTCAGCACACCTTCCCTTGGTAATTTTCCATTAAAAGGAACATGGCGGTGATGGAACAGAACAGCCTCTGGGGGGCACTGAGATCGCCGTGTTCCGAATACACCAGTCCAGTTTCCACTGTAAAATACTGCCTTAATCCCTATCCTGCTTACGTACACGTAAATACACGTGTTTCTCCAGCAAAATGACCTTGCTTCTCGGAGGAACAGTGTGGATCGACCTACTGGCGATTTTGCTGGAGCACTCAAAGGGTTACAGAAGTCAGAGACCACAGAGATCTCACCATGGCACCCTGAGCAAGGTGTGGTCACTGGTGCATGGTATATTTAAAGAGACAGTACTCCTTTAGTACTTAGTCTCTTGCCACCTGTTGGAGCCTCTTGGAATTTCCTCTGAACAATAACTTTAACCCCTTTTCCCCAAACAAAACACAAAAGATTTAACATTGATGAAAAATTATCCGATACTACATGCTCATCTGTCAGAAAAATAATTTAACATATATGACCATACTTAATTTCGAAAACAGGCAAATGAAGGAAAGCTAACTTAATATACATTCAAAAATCAGAATATACTGTATATTCCGTCATAAAAATATTATTTCATATACGGTGACAGCTATGCATACAGCAAAAAACCATAAATGTGGTTAGATATACAGACAAAATGTCCATAACACATTCCTGTCAATTTCACAAATTGAACACCACACAGTGCAGTGTAAAAAAAAGTAAGGGGGGGGGGTTTAGGGTGAACGGGAGACGAAAAGGAGCATGACATGGTTTGGAGATTCAGACCCAAAAGAAAGAGTCGGAAAATAGACACTGTCTCTTTAAGAGTACAAAGACAGGAGTGCAGCGCAGACAAGAGCCTCTTGCGAGGCTCATGGGTTTGAGAAAGGGGCCGGGAAAAGAGGAGTCCAGCTGAGCCACGAAGGGCTGCTAAAGACCCCGGTGGGACAGTGATGGTTTTCTGGGCCACTAATCCGCCGAGGCAGTGGTGCGGGGGCATTTCATTCTACCGTGCCACACAGTTTATCAGAAGAATGACCAGCAAAGACTAGGACACCACGCTGGCTTGCCTGAGGTATCTTAGATTTCGGGCCCCTGTGCCTCCTGTTTCCCTGCTAGGCATTACTGCCAGAAAAAAAGGGGACATGAGATGTACAAACAAACAAATCTCACACACACACACACACACACACAAAGACATGATGATGAAATGTAATGTAAATTCTCTTGTTTCCCTCCCCCTTTCAGAGCTGGGCTACATTCAGCAGTGGTCCCTCAACGTGGATGTAATGGGTGGGGCGGGGGGGGGACGGAATCTCTGGGCCTAAACCCAAGTGGCGCAGTCAGGACATGTGACCTCTGACCCCTGACCCCAGTTACCCAACTTGCATCAGGCCAGCGCAGGCCCCATCTGCACCGCGAGCTATAGATAAACGCTTGTCATTAGTGGCAGGGGGTAAGCCAATACTGTTTGGTACAGGTGGTGTTCACAGCAGTGAAAAATGACTCAACCTGCTTTTGTGCATTAAACCTGTGCTTTGACCGTTTACCCAATTAAACCCGTTAATTTATAGATCACACTGTGTTAAATATTTGGTTAAAAGGGCAAACAAACTGCAAAACACATTACATCTTTTGCACTTTAAATATATCCACAAAACATGTGAAAAAGGATAAACAATCATTGGAAAAACGACTAGAATTCAAATCAGCAGTTCAGAGCGACAGAAATTAGGAGCTTGGCTGCGAGAGAGATTCTATATTCAGGTATAAAAGTTTGAGGCGCTGCAGTTTAAATTCTCGCAGTAGGGGAAAAAAGTGCAAAGGTGACACTGACAAGGTATAAATAGGAAATGGCTGCTCTGCCAGACGTCAGCAGAAATGCATCAAAAAGAGAACCAGTGGCTGTGCAGGAACGCCGCGCATAAAATGGCCCTGTGGACCGACAGCGGGAAGCCCGACGCACAGCCTTCAGAACTTGCTCCCATCTGGCAGGGCTCTGCAAAGACAGCCAAGAAGCGAGCTTGCAGCCCTACCGGGGGCGTAGCGACATTTGGTAGAAATACAGGCAGAAAGCGCAGGGTCTGGCAGGGCAGCCGGTCTCTGAAGGACCCACTCCACGCCAAATCGGCACTGGGGTCCGTCAGTTAGCTGGGAGCAGGCAAACGATGCCCGGCGACACACAGAAACGGCCCCTTTTCAACCCACAGGAAAGCAGCCCCCTGGACCGTCTCGACGACAGTAATGCTTAACGCTAACAGCAGTGTAGTGTGTGCTCTCAGTCAGCAAAAAAAATAAAAAATCAATACTTCATGGTATCGGGCGCTTAACGTGTGGCACGGGTCAACCTGGTAACACCACAGCTACGTAAACACAGGTGGCCTCCGACTGGTGAAGCCTAAGTCAGGGAGAAAGTAAATAGTGCGACATCTAAACAGATGAACAAACACATTAAATCAATAAATGAAATAGTTGTGTTTATAAAATGACTAATATGTCCATGTGTAAACAGTGTGATGGGAACGCATGGCTGGGTGGCTTTCATGGAATGATGGGGGTGGGGGGGGGGGCCAAAATCCTGCAGTTTTAAAAAAAACAGCTCACGACAGGGATCCTTTCTTTGACCTTTGACCCACAGACTCTGGGCTTGGCTATTGGTGCTTAGGGGTGGGGGCGGGCGAAGCAGAGACCAACTTTAAGGCCCTGGAGCGGAGCTGGCGTGAAGGCGGGCTGGCGGAGCCGCGCTTCACCAGAGCAAGCGTACTAGTTCCTCACCTGCGGAGGGGGGCTGGTGGGCGGAGAGGCCCGGCAGGTCCAAGGAGCTGTCTGACATCACGTGCTTCAGGTCCCCACCCACGTCTGACAGCTTCATATCCAGCTGCACGGAGAGTGCATCCTCAGAGTCATCTTTGCCTGCGCTGCTGCCCCCGATGGACGGAAGGTCCAGCGACTTGACGGAAGACGAGTCCTCCTTGGCCAGCTTGTCAGTCAGGCTCTTCTCAGAGGCGCCAAGCGCCGTGCAGAACTTGGAGGACTGGAAGTCAGCAAAGTCATCTGTGTCACCCCTGAGCGAGGCGAAAGAGCTGCCGCCTTCCTTGGCATCGTCGTAGGCCAGGCCTCCCTCCAGCGAGAGCTGCTTGAACACATCGTACTTGTCAGGGGCGCCGCGCTGCTGTGGCGGCTGCTGGCGCTGAGACTGTCTGTCCCCCAGGCTGCCCGTGCCTGGCCGGGCATCTCCCCAGGCCTCGCCGGAGCTCCCAAACGCCATGAAGTCCGCAAAGTCGTCCTGGGCAGCCGATCCAGCCCCTGTAGTCACTGCGCCCGCTGAAGCTGAGGGGGAACCGGAGGAGGAGCCGAAGAGAGCGAAGTCACCGAAATCGTCAACGCCTCCCCCGGAGGGCTTGGACCCTGTGCTGGGGGGGGGCGCCACCGCTAGAGAAGGAGCGGTGCCAGATGACGGGAAAGACAGCAGCTTGCTATCTGCCGGGGGCCCCGAGGGGGCCAGGGAGGAGAAGAGGTCGAGGTCAGCCATGTTTAAAGGGTTTCTGGGCTGAGAGAGGGAGGCCGGAAGCTGAGGCTGGAGGGAATGAGATTTAGGGAAAGCCGGAGAAAACGTGGGCTGGACCATCTTGGCCTGGTCAGGGGGGTCTAGTGGAGAAATGCTGTCGGCCGTTTTAAAGTCTGTGAAGCCGTCATCGGCACTGGCTGACTTAAAGTCGGCAAATCCTTCACCTGGAAAACAGGCAGAGGAAGACGTGACATTAAAAGGCTTTAAAAAGGGAATGAGAGCATGTCGGGCTCCCCCCAGATTTACAGGCATTTCAAACTGTCCGAGCTGTTTAAACACTTAAGGTACCATTGGCAGTGTAAATGTGTTTTATAGCCAGCTGGGCTCTGGGGATCCAAGAGAAAACGCATGCATCAGAGGAAGACAGCGGCAGGAGGAAAGCACACGCCCAGAGGCCACGCCACACGACTTACTGGGCGCGGGAGAGTGGCCCCCAGCAGCTGCTGCTCTAGTGGAACAGGACAGGAAGACGGACCCACGTCAATCTTTGTATGGATGCCATATCTACTCCGTAAAACCACAGATAAGCCACCCGCTCTCTCTACCGGAGCACAGTAGTTCTGAAACCTGTTCCTGGTGCCCCCCCCCCCGGCCGGAATGTTCTCATTCCAGCCCACACTGCTTTCAACCTGCCACATTCATTATTAAGCCTTTTACAGACAATCTGAGCCTGATTAAGGTACGGCCAGAATGAAAACATGAACAGGATTGAGAACCACTGCCCTATCAACCCTCTGGTCGGAGGTCTCACGCACGGGGGGGGGGGCTCTCACTTACCTACTGGCTTGCGGTCTGCTGGCGGCTCCAGCTCTCGGAAGACACTGTACTTGTCTGCAGAGTCTGGATTACAGGGACAAAAAATAAACAAGTAAGAAAGTGGGCTTGGGGGCGGGGCCTCAGGAGGTGCGGGAAGCACGTCCATGCGCACGGGGCTGGTACCTGAGGCAGGTGGAGCCGTGTCCACGGTCTGCTCCACAGAGAGCTGTTTGAACACGGCGTACTTATCAGATGAGGACGAGGAGGACCCGGACACTGGGGTGAGCAGGACGGGGCCACTGTGGGTGGGGGAGGGGGGGTGAAAACAGACAGTTAATAAAACTGGAAATGGAGCCTTTTTCATCCAGAGCCAAATGATCTTTAAAGCTGAGATATTACAGTGGCAGGGGAGGGGACTCGGCGAGCGGCTGCGGGTCAGAGCCCAACCTGCTCTGCGAGGGGGTCACGCTGGGCACGGACTCCCCCTGGAAGTCAGTGAATGAATCCTCAGCTGCTCCGGCCTTGGGAGCTTCCTGAAATTCCTGGAAGTCATCATCATCCGGTTTGCCCCCCTACCGGATTACACAGCAAAACGGGCTACGGTGTAAGACGGCACCTTAATAAAGCGGAAGCTTAAAGAGACAGTACCTTACGCAGGACAGCATCTCCATACGAACAGTGTGAGGAACAGCGTGTTAACAGATGGGCTGCGGCTGCACGGCACCAGGGTACCTGTACGGGCGGGAAGCTGGCCATGAAGCCAGCGGGAGGCTGTGCAGCGCCACTGGAGGTCACGCCCATGGAGGCCACACCCATGGAGGCTACACCCATGGAGGCCACACCCATGGAGGAGGGCGTTGCCGTGGGCACGGCCATGGCGACGGGTGGCTGGGCCATCATGGGAGCCGGGTGCTGGGGCAGGACGGGGGGCACGCCCATAGCCAGGGCAGGCAGGGAGGGCACCGGCGGGGTGGGGAACTGGCTCAGCACATCCAGGCCCATTGCTGGGAGTCCACTCTGAGCAGGAAAGAGAAGAGGCCCGATCAGGACAGTCACAAACTCCTCCCGGATCAGCCAGGCGGCCATCCTGGGCAAACCCTCACACTGGTACTGCTTTATAGAGACCCATGCAGACAGCTGACGATACTGTGCTGCCGTTCCGATGGCCCCCGCTCACCTGCGCTGCCCCGATCATAGCCAGCACACTGTACAGCTCCTCCTTGGTTAGCTTGCCGGGCGTGGTACGGTTTGCCGAGGCCCAGATCTGGCCCAGGGCCTCCCGGGGCAGCCCAGAGGACATCAGGATGGGGTACAGCTTGGCTGTGTCGATGCCGGAGGGGGTCATGCTAAACTCCAGCACCTTCTTGAACAGCTCTGCGGGGGCCACATACCAACAGCTCATCAAACTGAAACGGTGCGTTTGCAAAACATTAGACACTTTATTTAGAGAGAGAAGAAAATTTCTGGCCAGAGAGCGCCTGCAGTACCTGGGACAAGGCTGTCGTTGTACAGCCAGGCTGGCAGCATCGGCTGCATGTGCTCCTGCTGGGGAAAGACAGCCACACCTGCGGAAACAGCAGAAGGCAGGGTGACTGGGGGCAGGGCGATCAGGCACAGTGCTCTGCCCGTCAGCCGAACACCTGAATCTCCAGCAGCTTTGGACAGCAGACTGGCTGCTCTGAAGCAACAGGACAAGTACTCCCTGGCAGGGCCAGCAGGGGCACTGTTTTGTTGTTCCTATTTAGATGGCGACATAGTATTAGCTAAAGTGGCCAGTTCTAACTACTAGTATCAGTTATATCTTAGGAATATTTGCAGAAATATTTACTAGAGCCCATCTAGCCCATATGGCCACCAGAGAAGCCTGCTTACAATTCTCTGACTGTCACCTGACACCTGTTCAACCAATCGCAAGAAACCCCAGGGTCTTTAGAGACAGAGGCTCTGTAGAGCCTGTCATAGCTTACCTTCCCAGTCACCTACTGCTGAGATCCAGACAAGCAGGAAGTGAAGAAAACTGACCCCCAAAGAATGTCACTACGAATCAGCCAGGAAGTCATTACCATGGAAAGGTTAAACATGCCTCAGAACAGTGATTCTCAGGGGCAATGGGACACTGTCTGTGTGTCTGTGTGTGGCAAGCTGAGGGCAGGCCTCGATTCCCATCTAACTCCGAGGCATTTCGATGTGCAAGGTAGTGAAGCGTCACACAGGTGCTGCCACCTGCTGATGCCGGACACAGGACCAGCGCGCGCGGGGTCGGCGAGCGACTCAGAGAAGCAGGAAAAGAGTATAGGGCAACATAAGAGACTAATCAAACTTGAGGCGAAAGACACCCCCCCTTACCAGAAATAAGGGCTACTTGTGAGCATGGTTCCAGCTCGCCCCGTAACCACAAACGCCTGCATGCCTTGGGTTAAAAAAAAAGGAAAGAGCACAACAGAGCAGAGAGGACAAGAAGATCCCACGTCAGCTGGTCACGGCTGAATCAACTGCTGGAGCCGTCTGAGAGCAGCCTGGCTTAAATGATTCGGCTGAAGCTTGATCATTGAGATGGGATTAGAAAGCGACAGAGAGGCCAGGCCCTGCAAAGCAGGCGGTTAACGGGCCGAGGAGGGCATCGCCCTCTCTCACCGCTGTCCTGAGCGGCCACCGGGGGGGCCGGGGGGGGGCGGGCAGCCGGCGACTCCGCAGCGAACGCGTTGCTCAACTCATCAGATGAACCGGTGGCCCAGTTTCGAGCCCTGGAACTGGGCTGAAACTGGGCCACCACATGTTCCCGGGGGCCCATCTGGGCCAGAAGAATGCGGGGTTTAAAGTTAACCTGAGCCTGTCCACTGGCACGGAGGTTGCAGGAGGAGAGCAGTTTCTCTTCCAGGGAGGGGCCTAGGGGGGCATGGACGAGGAACACAAATGCCCAAATGTGCTTTGGTTGATCTCATCTGCACAAACCTAACTTCCATAAGCACCACCACATTCCACAACTCAATGTGCACTCGTAGCCTTTAGCCATTAGCATTTATCCATTAGCAATGGTCTGTTCCACGGTCTCTAATTTGGTACAAGAGCATAACAAAAGCTAGGACGGGTCTAAAGGGGAGTGGAAAAAGCCGTTACCTTTGAACGCAGAACTGGAGCTGGAGGTGACAGAGTGGTGGGCGGCTGAGGTGATTGGCACAGAGTGAAGAGGAGACTGGGGCAAGGGAGAGGGGCCAGAGCAGGTGGAGGGGGGGAAAAGGGGAGGGGCTTCAACTGGACCCTGAATGAAGTCACTAAAATCGTCATCCTCCTCAGGGAAAGTGGGGGTGAGAGAGTGAGAAGTGACAGTGGAGTGAGATGGTGATGAGTCTGTAAAAATGAAGAGATTATGATGAAATGACAGCACAGACACCCAGAGAGACATGGAGACACGCAGACAGGCAACAGCGGGAAGAAACACTTGCTTCCACCTAACATTAACGGCTGGATGACTGATTTACGGCGCCATATAAATATTTCCAAAGTGCATTAAATATTCAACGATGCCTATAACAGGAAGGCCAGTAAAACAATGACTGGAGTCAGAAGCAGAGTAACGGGACAATGGATGAGGGAGAGATGCTGCCTGTTAATGATGGAAGAGAAACTATAGTGGCCAGCGCAAGCAGACTGAAGCCTCCAGCATTTTCCAGCACCTTCCAGCTCTGGATGAATCTCCACTAAAGGCATTCCCACAGGGATCCTTGGCACAATCGGGGAAAAAGAGCAGCCGCAGCTGCTTGTACGGCCAGCAACGGTTTGGCAGCGTACCTGGTTTCTTGGGGTGCGCGGAGGGCGTGGGGTGCATCTTTGCATCCCGGCTGAACCCGTCCAGGTTCCCTTTTATAGCCTCGAGGGCATCATCCCTGCTCTTCTCTCCTGTCTGCACACACAGCAACACACCCAAGCTCAGGAGAAGAGGGCCAATCGAAACAGGGGATCAGGACCAGGACCCGAGTGGGGCAGGGGCCAGAATAATGCCGTAGTAATGGTGTAACTAAGGGGCAGGTGGAGAGTGGAGTGAGGTCAGCGAGCGGGGCGGGACCTTGGGCTTGACACTGCTGAGGAGCCTCAACTTCTGCTTCTGCTCCTCGAACTGCCTCCTCTTACGGTCCTCCTCCAGAAGCCGGGCCTGCTGCTCCAACCGCTTCCTGCGCGTGCGGCAGGGGGTGCATGTTACAGCACTGCCGTGTCAGGGGGTACATGGCACACAAAACCCGTGTGTGTGTCGGGGGGGGGCTCTTACTGGTGCTCCTCAGCCATCTGCTTCTGTACGTCCGCAGAGAACTGGGGGCCTGGTGCCCGCATGCCCATGAAGGGGGGCTGCCCCATGAACTGCATCCCTTGGGCTGGCATTGCCATGGGCATCGTGCCCTGTGGGGGGCCCACAAATGTACAGAGAAAGAGTCACCCACGGGCAGCTGAGGAGTCCCCCACCAGGGCCGGTCTGGGTGGGACATACAGACCTGCATGGGCATGGCACCGGGGGGCATCTGAGCACCGAAGTTCATTCCCATCATGCCTTGCATGTTGGGCTGCATAACCTGCACCATGGGGAAGCCCTGCTGCTGCATGGGGATCAAACCTGAGAAGAGAGACAGACACTGTGGATAGTAAGGAGGATTATGGTTATGACGACCCGAAACCCTGACCAGGATAGCAAGGAGGCAACAAGATGGTTGGATGAATGGATGAGTACTGCACCGGTCTTTCTGAGTCTCTCCCAAATTAAGGAAGCATGAACCGATCAGAAGCACGCTGACAACAGCCGCGCGCGATGTTAATTTAAAGCGAAAGCTGAGCCCACTGGGCCACGAGCGGCTCACCAGCGCGTTTAAAACTATCTGATTATTCCAATGCTAATCAGACACATTACACGGCCTTTAAACCAGCCGTATCTGAAAACATCAGCTGCAGGGAAACTCAATGCGCCTCTATAAATATTATGGGATGCTAATTATTCGCCACTTATCTTCCCAGCAAGATGGAAAGCTGTGTTGGCACCCAGCCCTCAACAGCAAGGGATTTTTTTTCCAACATGTGTATTGTAGGGATTCAGAGATAATCTGCAGCGAGGTGTAAGAGAACCTGGCTGTTTCATCGATATGGGCTCCGTGGTGTGAAACACAACCTCCTTCATCTGCTTCTCTTAAACCTTCTCCCAACTTTGAAAATGTCACAAGAACTGACGTCCATCTTTGTTCAATGTTGTGCATGCGTCACACCGCTCCCTGTTAGCCACGCTTTCCCCAGGGTGTCATTAAACAACACCCAATCCCCTGTCTGGGTTGCACCGCACATCAGTAGCTTTGTTCCGTCCCCGCCCCCCCCACCTAGCGCACAGCGTTGCCATGGAACCCACATGAGCATCTCCTGGAGTGTCAGCCAAATACACAGAAGCTGCTGCGCCTTGCAAGAGCTCAGGACTGAAAATGCAATGACTGAAACTGTCAGCCACTATGAGAGATGTGCTTAAAGGAGAAAGAGGGCTTACCTTGTGGAGGCCCCAGGCCCCCTCCAACTGGATACATGAAGCTAGGAGGGAGGGGGGGGAAAAGTCACTCCAGTGAAACAATTAAATACACAAAATACTATTTTATTTAAATCACACAAAGCAAGTTTTTTATATGAATGATGCTCAGTGCTGGACTGATTAAACTGGGCCATCAACAAACAGAAGTTGATGACATCACCCATCAAACTAATAGTCCCTGTATTTCTGAATCAATTACATTTTACCCTGAGAGCTGACAAGTCAGCTTTATGTAGCACAAGCAGCAGAAACAGGACGCAGACTCCCATTCTCTCCTCTCTCTGGAAAAGGTCAGACATCGGAAACGGAGCCACTGTAATTAGGTTCTCGCCCGGTGCATACTCTTGGACCATCACACTGCCGACTTCCACACACTGCCTGCTGAAAGCGTGTCTGAGGTGACCCTACGGCTTTACGCATCCATCCCTTTGACAAACGTAAGGACGAAATAAAACACTGGTGCAGTACCCCACACCAAGGTGTGAAACAGTCAACCACATAAGGCTCTATTTGTCCAGAACAACTCTGATCTACTGAATCACATGTGGACAATCAAGCCAGGGTACCGAAGGAAACGTCAATTCTGGGGCACTGAGCCACATGTCAAGAAGAGTGTCCGCATACTCTGTGGAAAAACCCCACTACAGTAGTAGACCTAATTTCATTTGGTAGTACATTGAGATAGGGATCACATGGTCAGCTTCACCAGGACACACATGCAGCTAAGCCCATCTTTCCGTGTGCTGTCAGGTTTCAGCCAATCAGGAGCATGTCATGCAAAGCCACCATGAATGACACATCTGGTTGCTACCAGCAACCAGAATCATGTTTAGCTCATGCCTGTCTTCAGCATCCTGATAACTAGGTTCTAAGTATGTATTTCTTTTGACTCCATGTCAGAAGAGTCACATTCTGAACTACGGCGCCTGGATCTTCATCAAACATTTATCGACTGGAGCCGCCTCAATCGAAAGGAGCCTTAATTATTCAACAGGTAGGTGAATGAGTCTCCTTCCTGTGTAATGTTGCCCAAGGGGGCAGATGCTACTCCATTAAAAAACAGGCCTTAATCAAGAATCGCGTCCAAGCCACCGACCGGGTGGCACTGCCAGGTGACCACTGTATTCCCATGGCCGGCATGGACCCGCATCATGAGTCTGGGGACCATGCCACCGGGCATATGCCAATGTGCCATTTGTCACATTCCGGCAGCAGCGCCCACGCTGAGCATGTGGCAGGAAATCGCACATGCACTGGTTCGCCCCGCTAGCCCCCGAAAGGGAAGGGGGCCCCTCAGCAAGGCTGATTTCACAGGGGCCAGGGTGCAGAGAAGATGAAAGAGAAAGGTTGTAAATTCACATCCCTGAAAGGGGTGCTCTGCTGTTGCAACACCTAAAGCAGGCACTGCTTCAATAACACACCCAGACAAAAGATGCAAGGAACTCGATACCAGATTCAAGTGTGGGTCAGCATAGAAGGATCTGCGCAGAAGAAAATTACATGACGCAGCATAACACACAAGCACAAAAGAAAGGCGGAGAAATCAAGATAAACAACAGGCATGGTGACTGACAGCCTATCTGGGAAAACAGAGTAACTTCACTCTGTGCACAGGCTTATCACGTCGGTGCAGCAAACTCACACCGGCAGGCAGCAGACCAAAGGGCACAACTGATCACTACTGAGCTAAGATGACAGCAGCCAAGAATGTCAATTTATCTGTAGCAGTGACACGACAATGCTGATGTCTTACTAGCAAACAAAACCTCAAATACTTATGGAAAAAAACCGCCCAGAACCAAAACTGTCAATAATTTCTTTTTTTCAATGACAAGAGGTTATGAAAGATGTTACCTTCATGATAAAGCCTGATCCCATAGGAAACAACTGACCATCTTCAGACATGCTCTATAATTTTTATGATTCGCAAATTACTTATTCCACTGGATGTTAATATGCAACAAAACTACTGTACTGAAATGAATTAAAAGGTTAAAGACCTTCAATCCCATATGACAGTTACCGTCGCGAAAGGCACTTAATCACCACACATTCATTACTGAAGAGGCCCAGCACATGCCAAAGCGCTGCTAATTAAAAAGTTATGAATCTATAGTTGCAAGGACACAGAAAGCGTCTATAATTTACAAAAATCTGCCGATACAGAGGGTGCAGGGCACGGTCAACGTTTCCAAGGGAATTATAATATGCTTTTAGCGCTGGGGTTTAAATGCTCCTACATAAATGTCATTTAGATTGCACAAGTTATTTAAATATAAAAATAAGTCGTAATTACTTGAGACTAAAGTGACGTTTATTACTGTTATAGTCTTAATTTCAGCTGGAATGTCGGCCTTCTATAATAAAGCCAGTGCGGGCCAGCTGCGGGGGAGCGGGGGGAGTGACGATGACGTCAGCCGCTATGAATGGGTAGCGTATCCCTGCATTTTACTACCATACTCTTTTAAACCGGGTACTTTCAGTCAGCAAGTGAAATCACGGTCTGGACAACTACAGCTTAAACGTTTAAAGCACATATTCAGCATTGGAGTCAGCTTGGCGGTCTGTGCCGAGAGCCAGCTAGCTAACGTGCTAACGTAGCACCTGAGCTTAATTACGGGGCTCAGCCGGGCGAGCGCAGCACCAGCACACGGCAGCAGGTGTTATTTTATACCGGCCGCATAACTGCCGTTTAAATAACTTAATGATAAAAATGTGCGGTTCTTTGTAAGTGACAGGCCGCTCGCGGACCTGGCACGATAGCTAGGCTCCTCGAGCTTACGTTAGGCTACGCTAACCGTCCGCCTTCAGACTAAAGCTACGGTTTTTCAGCACTCACAGGATCACTCTTTTAACCCGCGACAAGCCAAAACGCGCAGCCGACACTGCAGCCATTCAGTCAAAAGGGAAAAGCTGTCAAAAAAAAAAAAAAATCCAGTACCTGCCACCTCCCCCAGCTCCTGGCCGCAGCGCCATCTTAAAAATAAGCGTCTGACAAAGACGTCATCGCAACGTCATCACAGACGCTACCGGGTCACCTGATTTCTGGTGACGGCACGCAGCGACGTCGATCTCTTTGCGTCATACGGGCAGTACGCGCGGGGGTCACTGTTCTGGCGATAGTCAGGCGATTAATTATCCGTGCATGCAACCTGAAGTGAGATTCATAACCTGGACTTTCTCGACAGCTAACTTATTTTAATTTACCAGTGAATAAACAGCTGATTGTGATTGTTTACTAATATTCTTAGGTAAAATTCCCTCTTTCTATAATCCATTTCTCCAGGTAACGTTGGTGTTTTATGCAGTCTGTGCCGGTTTACGAAGGATTACACTGATTATTCTGTAGCATTTTATATTCTGAGTCTGGTAAACGGACTGACTTTCAAGCTCTCTGGAATGGACTCATGACTGAAAGTAAAACCTATTTTATCTATTCATTTTGTTATATTGCTCGTTTGTGCTATTTTGCCACTTATTCAGATGGTAACTTGATTGCACTTTGACCACTGAGGAACGAAATTTCAGCTCAGGGTCTGTCACCTATTTGAGACGACAATAAAGGTACTGTACTTGGGTGCCTCGTTTGTACGTCACTTTGGGCTTAAAGCGTCCACTAACAAAATAAAAGTAAATGTATTTTTTTCATATTTATGTAGGACTGGTGGAGAAAGCATGGACAGTTTCGTTGTACATGACATTAAAGATATTCTACTCTAAATAAGTCTTTGCATTGGCAACGTAATTCCACAAGATGTCGCCCTTGAGCTCGCCCTGGTAATTCAGGCCGATTTCTCAAGTAAGAGAAAGAAGTCACACTGAATCAGTAGCTTGTTAGTGAAATTATTTGCGTGCCGTTCATTAGTAGTATAATGTATGACTTGGTAATTGTAAATATTACGGTTCGTGAATAATTTCTCTTATAATATTCACAAATGTAGCAGTATCATAGGACCCTCCAGGAGAGTCACAAGAACAAACACCAGGTTTGCTTTAGGTCATTGAACTTTCATGTCTTTTGCTTTCCTTGCCAGGTACGTTTTGTTTGATTAAAATGAAGCCTATTGATTATGGCACTATTTGGCATATTTGACAAATGAGTGGTTAGACCTTGGTAACTGTCTTCCTCCCTCTATCATAACAAACACAAGGGAAAAGAATTGCTGGACCAGAGTCAAAATCAACATCATAAAAGTGACTCGCGTCGACCGAAATCAGCACATGAATTACGGCCGGCGTGACCTAGGAAGCACAGTGACCTTCTGAAAATTTCTGAAGTGGAGGCAAGTTGCGAAGCAAGTATTGTGTATTCTGTCATTTGTTTGCTGGGTGAAGCACTTATTCTTGACTGAAATGTCCCTGAGTGATGACAAAAAAGATAATTAACATACTTCAGCTCTGGGTCAGAGTTTGTTATCGATCAGTCTGTATGCGCTCAGACTCTGAGAGACAGACAGTTTTTTTCTTTGAACATCCCTGGAGGACTATCCCCGTTTCAGGGGGTCAAGCCCAGCTGTGTGAAATCACCAGTGCCTTTGCCCCTTTGAATTTGTCCTACACTTTTACAGGCTGACTGGGGCATTGAGGCCATTGTGTGGACTGGTGCCCCAACTGTTTCATGTGGGCCCCGCATTGTGAGGCCTGTGCTAAGGTGGGGTTAGTGGGACGGGCCCCTCTGCTGCACCCTTTGTTCCACCGCAGTCCCGTCGCAGCAGATTTACAGCTTAATGAACGCGGCCTGGGACATGGTGCACCGCCCCTCTTCTATCCGTCACCTTCTTCTTCCATGCAGGTTTGCATTAGTGGGCCCTGCCTACATGTGCAGCTTCATTCCTTTCCTTGGTATTCACATGTCCTGGGCTTTTTCATGGATGCGGCAACACCTCCAGTAAGAAAGAGATCCAGGGTTGGCCTGGCGGACACGTAAGGATTTCACAGGAAAATCAGACAGCCTCTCCACACTCCATAGTGCTTGACAATTAGGAACAGAGGCATCAGACATGTATATGGTTCAAGAAACATGACATTTGCTACATTTGCGATTACAGTGCTGGGCATACATCTATAGAAGGTTTGGCTAATATTTTTCCGAATGTACACTACTGTTCAAAAGTTTGGGGTCACGTACAAATTTCCTATGGAACACCCTTTACTTCTCAGAACAACAATAGACTGATGAGTATCAGAAGAAAGTTCTTTGTTTCTGGCCATTTTGAGTCTTCAGTTGAACCCACAATCGCTGATGCTCCAGACACTCAGCTAATCTAAAGCAGGGCAGTTGTATGGCTTCTTTAATCAGCACGCCAGTGTTCAGCTGTGCTAACATAATTTCAGAATGGATTTCTAATGATCATATTTCCCTTATAAAATGATAAACTTGGATTAGCAAACACAGCGTGCCTTTGGAACACAGAACTGATGGGTGCTGATAATGGGCCTCTGTGTGCCAGTGTAGATGTTACATTAAAAGCCTACTGTTTCCAGCTACAATAGTCCTTTACAACATTAACAATGTCTACACCGTATTTCTGATTAACTGGATGTTATTTTAAATGGACAAAAAAATGCTTTTCTTTTGGAAGCATGGAAATTTCTGCAACCCCAAACTTTTGATCGGAAGCATAAACGCAAATGGAAGCAGAAATATGGTTGTTTTTGTTAAGCGTGTGAAAGCTGAGCACTCTGCTGTGTGCCTGTGCTGAAATGTCGGTTTTGGCAGCTGCTCATACAGCACGTGGGGGTGTTTCAGTGTGAACCAGGACACACGCATGAGTACAGCGTGTGTGTGTGTGTGTGAGACCGGGTCCACGGCAACGGCACTGCAGAGCCTGCTGGCAGATTCCCCCCTGAGCCAGGCGAACATTAACCCCAGACCACCAGGGGCACATAAATCATTAACCCCTATAGCGCTGGACCCTTGTGACGGCCGCCTGGCAAACGCTGTCTGTCAGGATTCCTGTACGACGTACGATCAGACCTCAGGAGATGAGTTCTGCTTATAGCTCTGAGGAAAGATGGATTCCTCACCTTGTGAAAAGGGGGTCCGATGTACTGCATAACAATCACTTTGGATGACTCCTCAGATGTATGTAAAAACTAAATACATCTTATGTTTTTCTGTCCTGCAAACCCTCTTTTACACACACAGCCAGCCAAATTGTGCGTCAGTATTACTGAACTCTACACACAACATTTTTGCAAACTACGAGTGCCGTGTGGCATGAAGCCCGGCGGTAGCGCGCATGCTGTGTCTGTGTCAGGCCTCAGGTTCAGTCTGCAGCATGTCTCCTTACTGCATGTATCACAGCCTTTACTGTTCTCTGCTGTGTATCATGTGCCTTGTGTTTATTTTTTGCCTTAACTGTTAGTTGTCTGTTGTCATGGTGTCTCCGCCGGCCTTGGTTGAGAGGTGATGAAGATTCTGATTCTGATACTTAAATAAGACAAGCAGATCAAATCTGCCCGTGCTGACAGCTAACCGAGATGGTTCTGTGTGGGGAAGGTTTCGGCGGGCGGTGTCTGTAAGACTTAGGGGCGGGGCTGGCATGGGGGCTATGGGAAATGCATCTTCAGCTCTGTCACATGATGGCTCACTGGACCCGGAAGCGTGACACTGCGCCCCCTCCACAGGTGGGCCGGCTCACAGCCGCCAATTAGCTGTGGCCGAGAGTGCCCCCCTGACCCCCGACTCCGGCCGTGCAGCCTCATCCATTGACCCCTCTGGG
Source organism: Mormyrus iriodes (assembly GCA_011763525.2). Taxonomy (NCBI): domain Eukaryota; kingdom Metazoa; phylum Chordata; class Actinopteri; order Osteoglossiformes; family Mormyridae; genus Mormyrus; species Mormyrus iriodes. The sequence continues at coordinate 20,059,336 of JAAGVU020000036.1, read as the reverse complement.
CCCAGCTGGAGGAGACGTGGTGCCCCATTCTCGGTGGTTGCACTAAAACACACCTCTTTCAGGGCCTTTGTGCGATCCCTCTGTTCCTCGTGTGTCCCATTCACTGCTCTGGCTGACCTCCAGCTATGCCCGACCCCATCCCCACAGCCAGAGCTGGGTCTACCTTCCCAGAGGCCCTGGTTGGGCCCATAGCCAAGAATATATTTTTTTAGGAGGGGGGTGTCCCTCAGTATAGCAGATTGGGGAAGAGAGTCTTCCTTGGTTGATTTCATGGGCTTGGGGGAGGGCAATTTCCCCGTATGCGGATCAGGGCCTAGGCAGCTGCCTAGATGGAACCCTTCTCTCTGCTATACCTGGGAAAGCGCTCCACTGTCACCCAGAATCCTCAGTGACGAACCTGTACTGCCACTGAGGATCTGCGCCTTCAAGTTTCCGGAACCCTATTTAAATGGGCCACATACTGTCTACCTGGTGCCGCTCAGCATCAAGCACGCTGCACGTGTTTGCTGGAAAGACATGTTGCAATCAGATGCATCACGAAGTGTTCAGCTGAAGCCCCAAATGAATCTGAACGAGTCCTGATGATTTGTTTTGGTTCAGAGGTTTTCATGACCATGTTCTCAGTTTCACAATCATCATAAATTCAGAGAAAGAGAATTTCACATGCTGCCCCTAGAGCAGGTTAGGTCTCTGAGCCCCTGACTTCCTTCGATCCGAGCTGCGGCCCTGGATACAGTCATACTCTCAAGCACACATCAGCAAGCCCTCTGGTTGGGCTTCACACTAAGAGCAGCCTCTCGCTGTAACCGCCGTCCTGGTTATGCACCAATCCAGTGATTTCCACACAAGAAATCAGTTTCCTTTTGGAAACTCTGCCAAGGATTTTTGGTCTTTCTGTGCCTCTGCCATGACTTGTCGTGTTTCACAGGTAACCACACTGTTCTGCAGTCCTTCGAATGCACATGGAACGAACCCACTTATGAAGTGAGTCTAAACCTAAATGCCCGGTACCCCCCTTCTTTCTCAGCCCCAGGTTCCTTAGCTAACACACTCTGCTGCTGTGTATCTCCCTTTCTTTCTCCCTCAGTCTGTTTCTCTCTCTTGGGGATCTTTGGAGTTGGTGGGGGGGGGGGGGTGTGTGGACAATGCTTGGGCAGTCATTAACCTGGACTTCCCCGGCCCCAGGTCCAGCGATGGCGGCACGGTGACAAATGGGTAGGGAATACTGAGGCGATGGGGGGTGCAGGTGAATTTGGTTAACAATGCCCCCTCCCTCCCACCACACCACACCTCCCAACCCTGAAAAAAAATCAAAAGCTGGGTTACGAAAGAAGAACGCATTTAAAAAAAAAAATCCATTACTCTTTTTTCTGCTGAGAATTTGTCAAGATCTAAAGAAGTTTGATTTCAAACCTCGGTCATGCTGGAAGGAGCTCAGGGAGGGGAGGGTGGTCATGTGACACCAGCTACACATTCCAGAATGTCTGTGGACGTCAGGGCTAACAGCCAGCTAATGTGCTAACAAGCAGAAAGACCCGAGTCCAGCTTTCATTTTCATATTTTAATCTTCAAAGAAGACAAAAGAGGGATTTCCTAAAATACAAATGTGCTCGATGAACATTTTGATCATAGCATGTCGATATCTAGAATGTGAATAAAAAATGCTATAATTTAGCAAACGGTTAGTGCTTCAGTTCAGTGGAAATGAGTAAAGCTAGCTGACTCCTGCATGGGTGTACAGACATTCTTTGGTAGCAAATCAATGTTAAATAACCGCTGGCCCATTCCCCCCCAGCCCTGCGCGTCTTTTAAACTAAGCAAAGCAGCGGGACCTTTAGTGGCTCCCCGGGAGCAAAATCAAAGGCTCCATTGACAGCCCAACACAGAAACATCAGAGGATTACAACAGCCTGCCCAGTGGGGCTCCAGCCTCCCCCGCTATGGGGTATCGTCACTAACACCTCCGGAGGAAACGGTCTCCCAGCTCCCAGAACGTTCTCCCAATGCCTCCACTGAAAGCTGGCCTGAACCGTGCTGGCGTGCATTTACTGTACAGCCACGGGTGAGAAAATGCAAGACAGCTGCCAGCAGATTAGTCAGTGCACCTACATCCAAGGGTCCTTGATTTTCTCGAAGGTAAATAAATCTGGAGGCAGAGAGAGGGGGCAAAAATTGTGTGAATCTGGTGACAGCAGAGAGCCACTTGTCACAAGTCCCCCAAATGTGTGGCCAAGCCTCAGAAGGGGCTTCCCTGGCCTTTTCCTGGCAGCCTGTGGTCCCCCACCCCCCAGTTCACCCAGGATGGCGCTATGACAGGATCCCACACGCACACCGGTAACCCATTACTGTGCCCCAGTGCCAGTCCTGCGAGTATAACCAGATCGCTTTCATTCCGAAGCGAGCGTAATTCCTGTGTGACCACATCACACCGGGATGACCATCCGGCCTCCGTAACGAGTCTGACTGCCCTCGGCTTTAATCCAACGTGCACCAGGCTGCCACACAGCAAGACGTTGATTCCATTTCCCTGGGAATATGGAGAGACAGTTAACTGTTCACTGAGGCAGGGGGACAAACACAAAGCAGTGGCAGACCCCACTCACACAGTTATAGACAAATAACATGCAAACCAGCCACGGGTAGCCGTTAGCATGGCAGAGGTGACCAACCGCCTCCACTATGCTGGTATCGGATTTGAATACTCACATCAGGCAGCCAGACCTGGTGCACAATGCCTGCTTATGCCACTGTGGGTTGAGGCACCTGCCAACCTCCGTCCGCTGTGCCAGTGGCTGAAGGCTATGAATGATGTAATCGGGCCATGGGGGCAACACACCACTAGGGGGTGCCAAATCTGGCCCCAAAATATTTGTCCATATTTTTGCCTGTCCATCCATCTTCCTAATGTTTGTCCTGCTCATGGCCGTGGGACCAGACTTTCTGTGTGTTTTTCATGCATAAGAAATATGTCATTTATAATAAGCTATAAGTAACTGAATCCACAAAAATTATCGTTGGACGGCTACAGCTTATTAATAGTACATAAGAAAATGGACACAGGTATTTTCGAAAGGCTGCACATATTGCGCTCTCTAACCTGTGGAGGAGTATGAGGGCTGCCACCCACTGGCAAGGAGAGGAAATAATGCGAAAGCACGGCTTGACAAGGGGTCAGAAACCTCACGGCACTGCGGCGGCCCCCACCCTCAAACACATACGGGAGAGTCACACATGGGCTCTCAGGCTCCCTGTCACTCTGTGAGTCGCAGGGAAGCATCTCATGTTAATCAGGACCTGCTCAGCCGAGGGGGTCTACGTGATTCAGGGTGGTGTTTTCCACCCCCCACCAGGGAGGCAACGATAACGAAGGGGGGGGGGCACTGCCTTCATAGGGTGACAGGATGGGAAGGAAATGAACCAGTACAGTACAGGCAGTAGACTGGTTTCCAGCATGGCACTAGGGCTTCCCAGACACCGCGCCGCCTGCTGTTTGACCACAGGAAACGTCCGGGGGAACCTCACAGCCACTGCCCACCTCTCCGTCAACACACTGAATCAAACTGCCTGCTTGCTTCAACTGTAAACAATGGAAACACCAGTTTGCGAAGAATTTCCCATGTCGAGTCACATTCTACTGGGAGACGGCGGCCCATTTACAGCACGACAAAATCGAAGTCCACATGTTCGGAACCATAAGCTGTGGCTCCCACTAAGGTAGCAACCTCTTCATACTCGCCCTGCTTCCCACACATTGCTCACACTCAGCGAGGCCTTAATGTCGATCAGATAGCTTAAGCAAACAGAATCTGCCTGGAGCCTGGATGCTCACCTGGTCGATTATGAGCATTCCTAACGAGGCTGTCAGGAGGAAACGGCCTTCCGAAGAAAGGTCAGCGGAGGAAAAAAAGAATGAAGAAATGCCTGCTCCAAGGGCCTCAACACGGGCCTCAACACGGGCCTCAACACGCCATGCAATGGGGGACAAAGCAGCTATTACATGACTACACCGCGGAAATGAAAACAACCAGCATTCAATCATTTTGGAAAAAAAAAGTTTTACTTGAAACAATGACTTTACAACAAAGTATAAATAATGATTTTAAAAGATTGATTTCCAATTTTATACAAAAATAATACATCAAAGAGATAATCACTTGTGGTGTTTTTTTACATCTACAGCATAGCCCGGTGGCCCCCCCCTGCCCCAATCAGCTGGCAGTGGGTATGCCTTCACAGATACAGAGGATGACAGGAAAAGCACAGTGACCTTTTTGTGAAAGAGACGTTTGGCCGCACAGAAGGTGATGTCAGGGCGCTGGAGTCAGACACAAGGGCCGGTTTACTCTTGAACCCATAACTAGCCCTTTATTTACAACCCGCAGGAATTCATGCGGCATGACATGCCCACCCCCCCCCCCCCAATAACAGGTGAACAAATACAACTTCAGAAAGCCCCCTAACCCAACCTCCTCTGCCTCCATTTCCCACCTAAGGGTTCCTGGTATTTAGAGGTTGACTAAGAGTGATTGTTTGTTAATGTGGGGGGGGCACCGGGGGGGGCATTTCTCAGATTCATCGGGATCCATCACTGCCCTTTCATCTCTCACCCCCCAGCATATTACGTCCTGGTAATTACTGTTTTGCTTGGAAATAGGCGAATGTTTGTGTTGCTACGGAGCGAGACGACGACTTATGTGGGAGGAAGTTAAAGCCGCCGTCGCTGTGCGCCGCTCCAGGCCGCGGGTTTGATCCAGCCACCGCCGCCCCAGGCTGAGGGCCGCCGGTGTGGGGCCGCGCTCTCCGATCTCAGGCAGGTCTCTTTAGGGAACAGCTGATTCATTCATCTGCCAAGAATCACCTTTCTCAATTTCATTTATTAATTTTCAGCTCATTATGCACCAGAAAAAATTTAAACTGACAAAAAACCCTAAGGGGATGTTGGGAGGTGGGACGTCTTGGTGTAACTAGTGACATTCAGGCCGAGACCGGCCGTCCCAGGACGACGTCTTCACCGGCTGGCCACACACGTTCTTCATATGGATGTTTCTCCATCACACAAAGTGCCGGAATCATTGAGATTCGTGGCCGGTGGGCATTTCGTGCCAAGGTCACTTTCAAAGGTATGGACACATATAAAAAGTCACATGGAAGACTTGGTACAACCGAACAGGAATGAGAAAGGTGCTGAGGTCATCCTCCGGTCACGTGACCCACGGGGACGGGGGCAGGTTACTGATTGTCACACGCTTGCCTCGGGTCTCGCTGATGGCGATGGCTCCGGGAAAGCCAGAACGGACGGGAGTCCCGCCGACCATCTGGGCTCCTCCCCCGTCTGCCCACCCTGCACACCATGGGAAGGACACGCACACGCACCCCCACGCGCTCTCCTGCCTGATCTGCCTGTTCTCCTTGCTCTAAATCTCTATAACACAGAGTAGCATAACAAGTGTCATACTCATATTTCCCTTTGCAAGGACAGGATTGCAGAATAAAAAACGAATACTGTTTTCCTCTGGAAACGCCTCAGAAAAGGCAGCAGTCACGTCCTGGGCCCGCGCACTGCAGGAAGCCCTCCGACGTGCCCCTCGTTTGGCTCGGTCAGCGATCTTGTTCTTCATTCCACATGGTGACGCCTGCTGGTCTCTCTCCATGGTCTTTAGCTCCAGACCACAGGTCCCCAATGTCCAGATCGCCGATCATTAGAAGCTGCTGCGGACAGCGTGGCGACGGGGGTGGGGGTGAGGGGGTGCATTCCCGTTGCCAGGCGCCGAGGAAGTCAGGTGTGAGCAGTCACCAAGCCTGCAGAGGACACTGTAAGAAGAGAAGATAGGAAGGAGTCAGAGAAAGCGAGCAGGCCAGCGACGGCGAAGGAGGCGGCTGGGGCGCGGCGGCCAGTAATCACAGCTCCGGAATCACTCCAGGAAAAGGCCTCATTCCAGTTCGGCGCGTGACAGATCGGGCAAAGAGGTGACGGCCGCTTGCCACACCTGACCAAATACACTCCCTGACTTGTAATGAAAAGCCCGTTTTTCCACTGAAATTCTTTTTTTTCCAGCCAATGGGGGGGGGGGTGTAGGGCAGCTGACCCAGTGCTGACCCAGAGGCCAGCAAACAGCCCCACCTGATAAAGGTGGGAAGCCAGCTGCCATTAGGTGAGTCTCTGATTGGCAGGGGGGGGGTCATCAGTGAGCAGGTGGACTCAGCAAACAAGGGGGTAATAAACAAGGAGCCCCCCCAAGAGCTCGGCCCCCTACCGCGTCCGCACCGCCCAGGCCAAACACGCAGCCTGATAAGAGCCAGCATACCCACTGGCAATGGCGGGGGGTAGGTGGCACGCCCCACACCCACAGGGCTCCCGCGGGGACCCGCCACTCTGCTGTAACCCTCTGCGCCATCCACTGTGATTCAGGGGACGAGGCTTGGCTGACACATCAGCCTCTCAGGACCAGGAGTCTCAGAGGAAGAGGCTCCACAGGAGGGCAGCTGGGGGATTCTGGCTATGGGTGGTAATCGCGGGTGGGTGTGCCAGCACAGGTGCAGCGTGGGAAACCGTGAGTGTGAAAGCAGAGGGGAAAAGTGGCTCAGGAAGAGGCGCTGGGATGAGGGAAAGGCCAAAGTGTGTCCCCCACCAACTCTCAACAGGTAAGCAAAGGTGGAGGCAACTCCACAGCTGAGAGGTGGGGGGAGGGCCACGCCTGAACTCGAGGGAGGGAGCAAACAAATACAACTGATGCTGCTGATCAAGGCATGCTCTGGCCCATGGCACTACCGATTGGCCGGGGCAGCCTCACAGCAGAGTGCCCTTACGCGCATTATTACCCATAATGCACTGCGTCGCCAATTAAGGTAACCACCAGCATTCCTTTCAGTGTCCTACTTTCAGACTGCAGAGAGCTGGGCCTCGGTCCCCTTTGGCTCCAATCAGGGGTATCTGAGGCACAAGGACAGGCTTGCGTCAAACCAATCTGAGGTTTACCTCATCTGCACAATGACGCCCCATGGAATGATGGGAAAATGAATGATGCGTCTCCCACATTGTTACCCTCACTGAGGACCTGGCCACAGACCCTGGCCGCACCCCATCCTCACGGTCACTAAGCCTGCTTTAAAAAACCCGCAAGGTGTGAGATTTGGTCAGGCATAGGCGGCCGCCTGTGCGATTCTAGTGAGAGTCACTGGGTGAAATCATTCTGAAACAGAAGGTGGTGACGATTTTTTCCCCAGGCGTGACCGAGTCGCTCGGATGTCATATTTACCCAGGAGAGACCCCCCAGGGGAACCATCTTGTTTGCAGCTGTCTCCTGATGCAACAGGGATTAGAGAGGCTGATTATTAGAGAGACACCCCCAGCCCAAAGACATGCAGTCCATGCCCCTTAAGTGCCACGTTTGTTTAGGAAAAGATCAGCAACAAGATATTAAAACCAGGCAGGCAGGCCTGGTCGGTTAGCACAAGTGCAGCTCTAGGGGGCAGCACTGGACAGAAGCCAGGTGAAGCCAAACTGGTTAATGTGTCTTCCTGCTAGGCTTACAGCGACAGGTTAGGAGCTATGGGGGATTTTGTCGATTTGTGCCAACCTCCCAAGCTTTGACAGCACATCACGTTCAATGCAGAAGCAGCCCACTTATGGAGCTCATGGCGACTGGGACAGAGGCCTGATTTGGGCCCAGATTGGGCTCCTGAGGGGGGTGGGGCGCCGGTGGCTGACCTGCTTGCTGGACGACATGGAGCTCAGGGAGGCAATGCTGTTGGTGTCCGTCACCACCATGGCGGAGGGGAAGCGTGAGGGATGGGAGTACTGAGGGGGCTCCTGCTTATGAGGATACACTGGGAAAGGGAGGGGAGGGGGAACAGAGAGACAGCTGGTAGGTCACATGATCGCCATGGAGCGCATCAGGCCATGTGCAAGCGCCCCACGGCCGAGCAGGAGCGTGTCAAACTCACTGTGCGAGTGCGTGACGGCGGCCATGAAGGGCTGCTGGCTCATGTGACTGGGTGCCTGCTGCATGAGGCCCTGCTGATGCGGGAACTGCACCGGCTGCAGGGCAGCCAGGCTGCCTGCCACGCTGTTGATGACAGGCACCGTCTGTGCCTGCGAGGTGTTCAAACCTGGAGAAGCATGAGCGTCAGCGATCATCAGCTCTCCCCGCAGGGACGGGCAGCCACGCCTTCCATAGAACATTCCATGAAACGAACATAATGACAGGATAGGCCGCCTGCTCACTCTGTGCAATGGCCATGACCCCAGACAGGGGCATGATCAGGTTCTGGGCCTGCTGGTGGGGGTGGTGGGAGCTGTGGATGTTGGTCAGCGTGCTGACAGGGGGTAGGCCTCCGCCCGACACGGGGATCTGCGGGGAGGGACACACAGGCCCAGATTAAGGAAGCCGGCCCTTAGTGCTGGGGCTGGCACCCCCCAGCTGACGCGGAGCGGGCTCTGCACAGTGGCCCCATTTTGAGGTGGTGTCAGCGGGGCCCAGCAGGGTCACAAAGGGACCCCGCTTATCTTATTGGTGCCGAGGGAGGCCCCCCCATGCTCACCATCTTGGCGTCAGGTGACAGCAGGCCATGGCCAGGGTCCAGGCCTCCTGGCGACACCTGCTGTAAGACGGACTGGCTGGCAGCCATGGCATTGCTATTGTGGTGACTGATGGTCGTGGAGGAAGTGACCTCACTGGCTCCCTGCTGGCTGTACCGGACCCCTGTATAGAAAGAGGGGAAATTTAACTTTTTAACCGGGAGGCCGGACAGACAGACAGACAGACAGACGAACAGTGACGAGCTCACGGGTGCATCAGCCAGCCCTGCGGCCGCTCTGCAACTCAGATGGGCAGAACAAACAGAAACCCGCTTTTTCAAGTGGGTTTATCAAGGCCATGTCACAAACACACACACACACACACACACACACACACACACACACACACACACACAAAACACACATAGAACAAGTGCACATGTAACAATGATCTAATGTTGTGCCCCAAACTAATTTGACAG
>JAAGVU020000036.1:20032276-20048994 GCA_011763525.2 Mormyrus iriodes | reverse complement strand
GGCCCTCCTTCACCGCGGGCACTCTCAGCCGGGCCCTCCTTCACCGCGGGCACTCTCAGCCGGGCCCTCCTTCACCGTGTGCTCTCGGCCAGGCCCTCGTTTACCGCGGGCACTCTCGGTCGGGCCCTCCTTCACCGTGGACCCTCTTGGCCGGGCCCTCCGTCAACACACACAAACTGTGAAACATCGATTTCTCGACCTTCAAGCAGCGGGGGGGGGGGGCTCGTGGGAGACTAGGGGAGCAAGGGGCAGCTGCCATGGGGGTTTAAAGGCCCCCCTGCTCTCTGCAGTACGCATGTAGTATAAACACTGACTCCCCCCTCTCCTGGGTGGGGGCCTTTCAGGAGCCTCTGCATATCAGAGACACTGGATGGACACAGGGAGGCCTCTGTGATCCTTAGCACGTCGTCAAGGCGTGGGGGGGGGCAGCACACACACACACAAACGTGGAGGAGGATGGCTTTTCCTTTGCTTTCAGCAGGAAGAGGGGCGGCAAAGGAACCAGCTGGCTTAACTTTGGACCACATCCATACTATGAATAGAACTGGGAATTTCTCCCAAAGCTAAGTCCGCTGCAGAGGTTCTAGCCGTCCGCCCCGCACAGAACACAGCGTTTCGGGAACCTGTCAGACTCTCACAGCCTGGACCTCTGCCCTCTGCCCTCTGCCCGCTGCCCGCTGCGCGCTGCCTCCAGGCTCACTCAAACTCGCTCCCAGAGTGCTACTGGTACCAGCAGCCAGCGGGTCCATGACCTGAGGCCTTCACAGATTCCCTGCTCACCCCCAGACAGGAGACCCCCCCCAAAAGGTAGGAATGGCGAGCCACCTGATGTCGGCTTTGGGATGGAAAAGCCCTTGCCAGCCCACGTTGGTAAGAAACCAACCCAGAACCACCATGTGCCACCCTTATCTGTAGGGCTGGTCCAGATCAATGAAACTCTTTTTTTGGTGACCCGACCCCATAGCGACCCTGCTCTGCCCTGACCAGGCTCTGAGGGCCTGCATAAGGAGGAGGCTGTTCCAGGCCATCAGTCCTGTCAGACCAGAATGGACCCAATAGTTCCATGGACAGCTCCTGCTGGTGTCCTCTGAGCTATGCCCAAGCCACTATGCTCTGTGTGAGTGAGAGTGTGTGTGTGTGTGGGGGGGGGGTCTTTATAAAGCCCCCCACCCCCCCCAGGCCCAAGAGAGATAAATGAACCTGGTTTACAGTCACTGCAGTCTTCTAACACACCACAGACAATAGGACCCCCTGCAGGGGGGGGGTACTGAGTGGGGGGGGGGCTTTATCAAAGGACCAGGAGATGTAGTAGCCGAAGAATTTAATTGTCAATTAAGCACGCATAATGCAGGCGCACCATGACAACGCAAGAGGGAACCCTGCGGGGGCGCTATTGTCCGGAGCAGGTCGGACGCTGAAAGACAGCCGATGTGGTAAGAAGGAGAGCGAGGGGACACCTTGTAAGGGGGCTGGGGGGAGCGAAGCATCCTCTGCTCTACCAATAACCCCCCACCAGAGCCTGAGGTCACTGCCTGGTCAGGTGTGCTGGGAAACAGCCCATTTGCAAACAAACTGCCCACCAGCGGACCCGTGTCCAGTGACGTCAGCTCACAACAAGCGCTTTCATGTCCCTGTTACGGCCCGTTCTGCCCGCGCCGCTGCGGGTTCTGCCCACACCCGGGCAAGTGAAGCCAACACGCGCTGCAGCTCCACGGACGGCTCTGACAGACCCCAAACAAACTCCAAACAAACCTCGCCACCCTCTCCTCCTCATTTCAGCACCTCCTGCCGCCTCAGGCGGCCCGATTTAGGGGGTTCTCCCCGACCTCAGGCTGACCCCCGCAACCCAGGGCACGACTGGCCCAGCCTGCCCACTGTGGGGTGGTGATTGCAGGTACAATTCGGATTGTTGCACAGATCTGAATAACAAAGGCTCCCCCTGAAAGCACTCACTGGCCCCTTCTTTCCCTCCCTCCCTGCTCTTTCAGGGATCTGCTCCAACAACAAAAACCAAAAAAATCAATGTTGTCTCTCCAGCATGAGGAAAACCTGACCTGGCAGAAGTCGGGCTTTAACATATGCGAGGGGATCAGGGCTATCAACCAAAGGCACGATTCCATCAGCGCAGGGACACGCCCAGGGCAGCGCTACCTTGCATTTTGTCTGGCGGGGAGGCGCTAGGCTGCTGGTGGGGGGAGGCGTGGGACAGGAGGGAGTTCAGGCTGTGGGGGGTGCCGCTGTAGGCGTCCAGGGCCAGCTTCTGCCGGAAGGCCTCCTCCTTGCGTCGGTTGGCGAACCAGTTGTAGACACGCACCTCCGTGACCAGGTTAGAGCCCAGACCATGGGCTTTGGAGGGAGACACCCCCCTCTGCAGGCACTCTGCCCTTGTGGGGGGAGCAGAAAGGCAGAAAGTGTCAGTGAAGCAGGCTGAGACTGGGCAGGGCTCGCGGGTGCCCGGGCCCAGGGACTGCTTACCTGTTACACTCCTCCACCAGCGCCTCCCTCTCCTCCTTGCTGGGGTTCTTCTGCCTCTCGTAGGCCTGGTAGAGAATTTGCTGAGAAGCTGGCCCCCACTTGAAACGGTTGCGGCGCATTTTCTTGCAGGCGGGCTCGACAGCCGCCGCCTCGTCCCCGGGCTGCCCCAGGCCCTGCCCGGACTGACTGAACTCTGAGAAAAAAAACAGGAGCTGATCCTGGTTGCCTTTGCCTGTCATATCGCTGCCAGAACCTTGCACTGCCTGGTTGAACTCTGAAAAATAAGAAAGGGCAGATTCAATCGGGGTCACAGGGCATCGAGCGAAGCACAGAGCAGAGAAACACAGGAGTGGGGGCAGCACATACGGAGGGCATGCAAAAAACAAACCATATCGGCAACTTGTAACTGCTACTGTACCATCACAAAGCACGGGATCCGTAGGGAGGGTGGCTTTAAATTCCATAAGGCATTCGGGACTATTATACCTTGCTGGCCTTGGCTCTTTTCTTTATTTCATTATATTATGAGCTACGATATGAACTCTGGTGTGATTTTATTAAATCTGTTTCTCAGTGAAAGTAACAGGGTAAGAGTCACTCTTACTGGGAATTAATGGTTTGACTTTGTTTATTCATGAGAGCGCAGTGTGTTTCTAGAATCCAACTAGTGAATCCATAAAAATAAGGAAATAATTTGTCATTTTTAAAAGAAATACAATGGCAATCGACAGAAAACAAAAACTTTAGGATGTTTTTTTGAAAGTTGAAGCCAGTTATTTCAAGTCCAAACTAAATGAGAAAGCTTTGGACATTTTTTCCGAAAACACCGACTAACGTCATGCCAGGACAAAAAGCCAAAAAGAAACTATTTTTGACGTCATTTTACAAACAAGCAGTCTGCGGTCCGCCCATAAATAGTACTGCGGGAAAATCGCATGCTTTCCAAAATATAGAGAAGAGTGTAAATTATATATTAAATTTCATATTATATTTGTATACTGTATCAAAATAACTAATTCTTCAATTTATACCGGTCCCTTAATTATGTATGATGAAGTTTTATTTGAAAATAAGTGCACTTACGTCTGAGGATCTCCCGCTGCTTCCTGACGTACCAGGTGTACAGCGCCGCGCGCTTCTGCGTCTTCATGGGGGTGCCCTTGTTCAGGTGCTGCGAGAGGTGCGATTGGTTGAGGCCGGTGACGTCGACAACCTCGCGCTGGGGGATGTTGTGCTGCTGCATGTAGGCTTTGATCATACGCGCGGCGCGCCACGGGTCCTCGCTGTGGTGCGATGTGGGGAGCGCAGACAGAAACAACGGAGTTAACATGACACGCGATGGAGAGACGCACATCAAAAACCGCACAGATAATACCTTATTTTGGAGCACTGGCACATATAATAAAGTATTGCATTCGTTATAGGCATTCGCCTGTTTATGATCCATTCCGTTGCACAGTCAAAGTGTTCATAAAAGTTTAGTACCACGCACTAGAGAAAAAGACATTATTAAGTCTGTGACTTTCTTTGAGTACCCATGATTTAAAGACAGACCCGCAAGAACAATTGCGAAGTACACTAATAAACGATCGTTAATCATTGTACCCCACGGGCTGTAAATACTTCCAAAGGTTACTGATTGCATTACGCTGGTAAAAATCCGCTGGAGAGAGTTTCATAACAGTCGCAGATAGTGTCTCTTGTTCACGTCAAATGGAAACTATTGAGCCGCAAGCCCAGACAGCCGTTAATTCACGGTGTTGAAAACCTAAAGTTTAATAGCCCGCATTTAAGTCGGGCTTCTAATTTGGCAGATTCAAACAGAACAACCTGTGGATTTAGTATCGTTAAAAGCACACTAGTCTGGTTTTCGTGATTTTCCCTATTCATGGCAAATGATAGGCCTATTTCTGCTAAAACGGGGTCATTTTACCAACCGAAAATAGGCTAATGGAAGCTAATATCTTTTTTGCGTGAGTTGGATGAATCATTCAAACTAAAAGACATGCACAAGCAACGTGTTTTGGTTATTGAAATATTCCTCTGGTCCAGCTCAAATTATCTGAGTCGATTTTATTAGCCAAAGAATTATTCATATGCCATGTTTTTTTATTTTAAACTTAATAATTGTAAAATACATTGTAACGTCTGTTTACATCGTAAATATCTCCAAATGTAATAACCAAGGCGAGAAAATTTACTAAGATCATTTCACATACCATATTTAAAAGGAAATATTTTGGAAATTTCCGTTTTAAAAATACTATATCTTTTCTTTAAAATCTACGCACCATATTGCAGATCTCACTAAAGAACACCGTGTTAATAAATGAAAATTCATGACCCTTTCAAATTACATTCAGGCCTAAACAGAAAAAGATTTAACGCTTACCCTCACGTCAGATTTAAAGTAAGTGGTGAATTGTCCTGAGCGACCACAAATCAACGCGGTGCTGTTTGTTTTGGAGAATGCCGACATTTAACACTGTGAGTCTGGATATGTACGTTTATAACGTTCGACAATGAATAACCCGATCTCTACTCACTGTAATCGTACGCTACTGTGTATCTTTCAGTAGATGATTTATAGAATAAAATTAATAATAAGTTAACCACACGTGCTTTCATTTTAATTTCACAGTAATATTTACTTCGGCGAATCTTGTGTCGCGAGGAGCAGCTGAGCTGATGCATTTTCTTAAAAATTAAAAACTTTTTTTTTTTCAAAATTCCAATAAAAAGAAAAATATTTTAAAAATATGTTTTTTTTAAATACATACATTGAGCGAAGAAGTAAAATCACCACCAACATCACCAATAATAATAATTATAACAGCAACAATAATAATTATTATTATTAAATTAGACCAATGTATACTTTAAATACATCACAATCAGCTAGAATCTTGATTATATATATACATATACAAAAACACATCCAAAATTAAAAACATTAAATAAATATTAATCATAAATAATTAAAAACACGACTGATCCGCAGCGGCGCTTGAAACCACTGCTCCCGCTTAACAAAAATAATCAATAACATGTTACAATTTAACAATATTTTTCATTTCTTGTTATTTTTACTATTACTATAATTGTTACTGCGGTAGAGAGAAAAGCTTTTTAATTGCAATCAAATATGTTTGAAAATTCAAGCAAATTACGTGTTTCCAGATCAATAGTAGATTTAAATGTTTCACAGTAGCGGTGCTGGTTAATAATAAATAGATCGCTTTTGCTGATAATTGGAATAGTAAAGAAATAATATACGATGTGGATAATTAGTAACCAAAATGCGAAAAGAGCAGTGCTGGCGGGTTGTTTAAATTTGTAAACACCAGGAACATCATTTGAATTTTCCAGTTTCAGCTTTCAGTATTTATTAGATTGAAGAATAGATGACGCTGTTAACTTGCCTGCTTCAAGTCTGTTAAAAAATAATAAAACATCTGAATTGTGGCCTACCGTGACCAATGAAACTGACCGGGGCAGTATATTATATTAATTAAAATTCGGTAACCCCCCATTCGCTTGGATGACTGGACCGGGGCCAGTAGCAGAAAATATTGTATATTGTAAATAATGTAACAATGTTCACACGAAAGTGCGGTATGAGCCGTGATTATCTGTGGATCTCGATACAGAAGGTACATGGATGCAGCAGGTACATTTATTTATATAATTTAATATTCTTTGATTTTGGGGGGTACACATTATCAATATTATGGCTTTCCTAATTATCTTCCGAGACCTGATCTTTCTGGATGTCGAATCACACCCTGGCGTTTTAGCGTTTAATAGCTACTTTGAAAAACATCTGGCCAAAGTTAGAAGTCAGTTTGGTCCAAGCTGTCACACAAAAAATGTCAGCCAGGTTTGTATACTGATGCGCGTACAGAATTATGAAAAACGTCATTACAAGCCTCTCTCAGTGGAACACTTAAATCTCCTTTAGAAAGCGTCCTTGGCGTGCCTTACCACTGGGGATCGCTTTTCTTAGCTGACTTTCTCGCCATCTTAGGTCTAAGAATAAAAGAGTGACATTAGCCCTGACCTGGGACTTAATGCCGGATAATACTCTATGACGTGTCTCGCGGCCTACAACTGCGAAATATACACTATCACGCGCAACCTCTGAATGTGGTTTTATTCATTCTTAAACTCCATGCACTATTATACATACTCTATACTGGAAAGTTTCGTTGTGAAACAGCTACTCACGATAACATCCTTTCCACTTCAGCCTTCTGCTCCACCGCCTCCTGCGTATTAAGGGCCTGGAGCTCCTTCAGGATCGGGGGCGTATCGAAGTCGTCCCCGTCCTCTGAGCCCTCGTCGCCTGAAAGTTTGCCCCCTTTGCTATGGCCGTTGGTCAGTGTGTGAAACACGGGCTTGGAGTCCGAATCGCTCCCATTTATTTTCGACCCCGGCGGAGACATCTGTAGATTTTCCATTTTAACTCCGAAGCCGGCTGGTGATGGGTCCATGTCGTCCAGAGCCTGGATGAGAAGATCTTTGGTAACTCCGGAGTCTAGCAAGGCGCTCAGAAGCTCCTGCTGAAGCGGTGTCAGCTTTGACACCATTTTGGAGAGCATTAAAAATCAATGTTAGCCGACAAAAAAGAACAATAATATAGAAAGGAGAAAGATACGAGATGTTCTCCTCCCTCCCGTCCCCTTTCTCTCTGTGTCTCACTCCCTCGTCCCCAGCTTCAGAGCCCGAAATGGGGAGTCTCCAAAGGGCACCTGCTTGGAGGTCGTCGTGAGCTTTCCTGTCGGCTAGAATGATTTAATTTGCCATGATGCCTGAAGGAGGGCCGGCGATATAAAACAGTAATAAGTGGGCTGGCTTGTCCTGCATGCAAATGCTGGGAAAGCAGCCGCGTTGTCTGAGTGGCAGGTAGACGGAGTGTTTACACAGCACCGCCGGCGCTTTTATTGGCTTCGGTTATCTGTCAAACTTTACGTGAACTTTGGACTTGTTGGGCAAACGCTTCTTAAAAGGGGTGGTATCGTATCCATGGTTTATAACGACCATTATCGCCGTTATTTCACGATTGTTGTTGTTATTGTTGCTGTTGGGTAAAACGCGTGTTGCCATTTAAAATATATGCATGTAAATCAGGCTTCATACGTAAGCTGGGAGACCCCAAATTAATCGCACCAATTAGTCAACAACCCTTTAGAAAGAATCAGTCATGCTTTTACTACCATTTAATTAATTGAGTTAATGGGAAAGCTCCTTTTCATAGAGCCCCTTTAAATGCGCAAAACTACTCTTTAAGTGAAAACGGCAAATATATTCTACTGGCGATTATTATATCAAATACTATAGTAGGTTTATAGTTTAGATTTAATTAGTAGTATATGTTGTATATATATATATATATATATATATATATATATATATATATGAATACATACATAAATACTTATTTCGCCGAAGTAGGCCGCAAATAACAGATCGCTAAACTTTCTTTATTTAATAAATTTTTAACAAATTAATCACACCGCCATAAATAAGCCGTAGTTATGTTAATAAATTATAATTATACGGAATAAGATACAATTTAATATTAGGAAACATGAGAGATTGTAGTTACGTTGTAATGAAAGTGCAGTTTCGCACTTTTGCACATTAAATCGCAAGCCACGCTGACGCTCCGAAACAAATAGCCGAGTGACGTTAAAGCCGTGATTAGTAAAATGCACTTTTTTATCTGAATAAACATTTGTGCAGGAACCCTCTCACAGGACAGATCAGGCTGCGACCCCGGCCAGCGCGCGAGAAAGGGGCACAGAATAACTCGGGGAGGCTGGGCACACAGGCCACCTTTGGAAATGCTCTGCTGAATGGTGAACAATGTACTGAGCGCTCATAAAACAATAAGGTAACACTCTATATAATCACTCCAAAGCACTTTCTGTGACAGGTACGTCGTGGCGGTGTCTTAGAAAATACAATCTAATGTAATCTATCGAATGAAAAAACGGAATTACTACAAATACACGGGCAAACCCATTCATACAAAAGACGGGTATATAAAATGGATGGATGCCTATATCAGTTAGACAATCTTCAGGCATCAAGCAAAGATAAAAATTGAAATATATCCATGTTGTAGAGGTAAACCACAGTAAACACATTACTATATTGTCATCATTTACCAACGATACAAGCAATTCGTGCACATTTTACTCCCACATGTAAACCAAAAGGCGGTGACTTTCAGCGCAGCACCAGAAAGGAACAGGTGTAAACAGGACGGCGATGTTCATGCTGCGCGCCGGGACCGGCTCTAATATTGTGCTGATTACTAGCGTTTACTAGGCAACTGTGTTATGATATAATTATCGTTTCTAATTCACACCTTTATGTAGGCCTAATATGAATAAGAGGTCTACTATTATATTAAATACAAAAGAATTACACCACTACAACCGCCCCAAAAATAATATAAAATGATAAAATAATAATAGATTGTATTACATTGTATTATATTATATTATTATTGTCATTATTATCGTTGTTATTATTGTGTCTTTTAAACGCTCTTTATTTTTTAAGAATTGTGTTAAATCTGGCAAATTAAAGAAAATTTATAATTACAAAATATGTATTAAGATGAATAAATCCCCAGATGTAATCCATAGTTCAATGCTGACGCCTGTAAAACTGGGATAGTATGAACTTCATAGCGATGATACTAAACGCAGACGCGTGTAATAAAGCTGCGTGTCGTTTGCGTGGCTTTTGTTATGCGTAACCACACGTTAAACGGGCGAAAAAGTCTACGAGGTTAAACGGCCAATACAGGCCTACTTAGCTGCTGTATCAGAATCAAATCGAAATATAGATGTGGAAAATAAAGAGGATAGGTCCAGGTAGCGATTAAACTGCCCGCGTTAAAGCCCACGGAAAGTGTGAGCGTTTTAGCGTGGGATCTACCTACTTATCAGCAAACGCTGAAACGAATGTTACATTTGCGGCCCTTTATTCTGTAATTCATCCAGCCTCGCAAACGGTGCTACTGACCAGGCTACTGTACTGACGCGTGTCACTTTATGAGGAGGATAGATGCCCAAATATAATTCGCATTTCCGTTAAGCCTAGTTTTCATTCGTTTTTGGTAAAATGGGATCAATCATACACAAAGGTGACAAGCGATGTTTCACGCACAATCAGTAAAAAAAAGGACGTACATATTTGTCAAAAGATGGCACACTCGGATCCCGAGGAAATAAAAGGCCATTGATTGTTCTTATCGAGGTCTTTGTTATTTGAAGACATTCAGTGTACTCATCTCACTCCAAATTATTCACGAAACGCCTAGACCGAGCTGCAGTTCGCCTGCACTAAAACCGTATTGTGGCCAAACGATTAAAATCTGCCCTCGGCGCTTCCCCTGAGCGGCATTTTGATAAGGGAAGTTTGTCAGAGAAAAGGGCAATAAATTAATTTCGTCAAGCGCGCTTTGAGCGCGTCGCCCTATCTATCTACCATCTTCAGATTCCTGGTCTTAAATAAATACGATATTGTCTTCTGATTGTGTCCTGTCGCGGAGATATCCCAAGTGAAATAAAGGGCTACTTTAAGGAGTGAAGGAGGATATCAGACGATATGTAACTGGATTTTGCAAATTCATCTTGAACAAAAAAAAATAAAAAAAGATACAACTGGGCAACGAACGTCAGTTAATTCATAAACGACAAATAATTACACACACACACACACATATATATCATATATAAAGTCGCTTCAGGTTCGTCTGACGACATCGATTCCGGTTTGTGCTCCGAAATAATTAAAGGGCGGCTACGTTGTCAAAAATTAACGACAAATAACAACAAGCGGCAATAACCATTTATCCAGAACGCAAAGCCTGGGCTCCGGTGGAGCGGAGCGGGGGGCCAGCGAAGCACGGACGACCCGAAACACTCTCACATAGATTAGCGAGACGGGACAGCTGGGTAACCGGGACAGTGACGGCCTGGCGGTCAGCACCCTGGACACCTGCTCCCCCTGGAATAACATGAGACAGCCGAGCGCTCCGACGTTCTCTGCTCCCCCCGTGATGAGTTACTGAAAACAGTGGTTCCCTGTATCCAAACGCTTCCCACATATATCCCACTTCATGCAAGAATTATATGCAGAAATATAATAGCTGAATATGGTACAACTAACAATCCCAGTCATTCTTCAACAGGGAATGTTTCACAAAGGTGCCAGACCAGGACACAGAAACATGACGGATCAATGGAGAAACTTCTTCCAGAAAACGTGAGGTGTGTTTTGGCACCGAGCGCACCATTGTTCCACCATAACCGCAGAGGGCAGTAACACGGGACCCGTCAGAGGCACGGGGCCCTTCAGAGATCCGATTTGTGTTGAACAGAGATGCGAAGACACCTCTCATTAGAGTAATCCTCGTGTTATTTCTGTGAAAGGCCTTTAGCTGAATATGTCAGTGTTTCAGGCTGTCCCCAGAGCAGGCCCGGGGTTCAGATGGGCTATCTCTATCCCGTCCCACACTTTCTGAGGCGGACCCATGAAAGAGAATTGATGGTTCCCCATTGTGCTTGGACTGTAGAGGGACCAGGATAAGAATGAGCCACTCAGCATGCTCTGATAAGGACTAAATGCCCGAGATAAACGTGGGATCACAGCCCCCCTGTCCGCACACAGGCCGCACCCATGTCTCCCGGAAGAAATGCGGTCCGTCTGACTCCTGACGGGTCAACATCATCCAGCCAGATGCCCCTGCGCTGGAGACTTTCAGCATGATGGGACGGTCAGACGGCAGCCATCTTGGACTCACTGCTGGAGGCTCAGGAAAGGCGAAGAAGGTGGCGAAGAGCGACTGGATCAATCTAGTCTGTCTGTTTGCTTCTTTAATGGGAATATAATGAGTCCAGGGACTAGAGGTTAACTGAAAGCACGGCTAGTGACCCAATCTGGGCCTGGATACGCTACGATTCCCCCATGACCACTTTGCATTACCCTCACCACCCCCTCATCCCCACTGAGGCTTGACGCACAGAGCGGAACATTTGGAAACTTATTCCAGGTCTCTTTAGGGGAAAGGGGCAGCAGATTCACAGCGAGGCCGTGAGGTTCAGCCCCTGGGGAGGATGTTGCGTTCCACACAGTGAGTCGGACCTTACCCACTGCCTGCCGGTCCCCCCCTCCCCACTGCCTCCGCCCGCCCCCCAAGCCAATCTCTCAGTCTGCCAACTTTTGCTCCTTCTGTCCACACAATCTGCAGCCGCCCACCTTTGTCACTTCCCACAATGCACTTCTTCTACCTCATGTTCAATGCATACCTGCGCTGCCCCGTCTTGCCCCAGCATGCACTGGGTTGGCAAACTCCGCACAGCCAAATGTCATAATCTGCAAAAAAAAAATGCTAATTCAAAATGGAAGATTATGCCATAACACATAGCATCCTTTCTCTTAAGTAACTAGGGAATTAAAAATAAAAGTCAAGGCTGTCAGATGATTCAGAGCCACTAGGGCCACAATCGACGTTCTCCACCGGGGCTGGGAGATCCGGGGCCCTGCCAGACTCTCATGGCAGAAACACTCCCCGCAGGAACGGCACGGCACCCGCCCCCACATCGCTGATCTGGCACCCTTTCTGAAGAAAAAGCAGACAGTACTGGGGAGATGCAGGGTAAAGCAGACAGTACTGGGGAGGTGCAGGGTAACGGGGTCTATCAGTGGCCACGGGGCACAGCTTTCAGTCTGTGAGTCACATTTGCTTTCCTGAGTGCAGGAGGTGTGCATGCGGCCTGGAGTTCGAGCCGCAGTCTCCCACTGCCAGGCTTCAGTACCTCAACCTGGACCAGCAGGGTGGCGCCACCCCTCCTAAGGTATGGCTATTCCCCCTTACAGGCACGCCACAGGGAACGCCAGCACTCTGCAGCACCAGAACTGCAGATCTTTGGCCTGCTCACACTGCAAGCGCATCAGAACCAGGGCACAGCATCTCTGTGTTAGTGCCTCTTAAGGTGTCACCGCGGAATCGGACCCGTAAGGCGTCCTCAGTGTGGAGGCAGTGACTGTTCTCCCCCTCCCCCACCGAGGTTCACTCTCGTTCGATAGTGCTGTCTGTGTCAGCACAGAGTATGACAGGCGCTCCCATGCAGGATTTTAATGTGTCTGCTACCCCGGAGTGACGCACCAGGACCCTGGGGGGGAGGGCGCACTTCCAGCAGTGGCCCCGGTCATGAGTGTGATGATTTTTGAAATTTCAGTTTTTCCCAGTGCATACTGGGAGATCATAACCTACATCAGAGGTGCACAATTATTTTTTCCCGAGTAATATCCCATCAGCAACGGAAGACCAATGTCCACTGTGGGGTGGGGGGGGGGGTCATCTGGCAATAAAGTAGTGATTCCAGGTTAATTATTTGTGGACTACAGTACATACACATAACAGTATGCGCATGAACAATACAGCACGTCAAACAGTGGTATATGAACATGATTTTAAAGGTGAGTAAAATCATAATATACAGTATATCTGTGTGTGTGTGTATGTGTGTGTGTGTGTGTGTGTGTGTGTGTGTGTGTGTTTGTGTGTGATGATGGATGGCGGAATCAAGTTTTTAAAATCCAGTGACAGGTAAATAACAAAACTTAAACACTAGGTGTCGCTCTCCACCACCTAAACTTTCAAAAGGCGAACGTAGTTTCCGGAGTTACTAATTGTTTGAAAGCGACTGTTTGAAAACAATTGATAATATAACGAATATAACAGTGGAAAAGTTTTGACGATTACAAGGTCCTCTGAAGGTCTGTCATGTAAAGCGCTCTGGGGAGACTCTGTTGTGAAAGGCGCTATATAAAAATACATTGAATTGAGTTGAATTGAGTGACAGGGACCCTAAAAATACAACATAATTGGATTGATCTGGGTTGGGGGCCCAGTATAAGCTTTCATGGGCCCAAAATCTCTAGCGCTGCCCCTGCCTCCAAAACACAGGGTCCGTTATTTAGAAAATCGTATTTAAAAATGGGTGATTTGGGAATATATACCTTGTCTTCTGTTCATTCGGTTTCACATTTAAATTTTATTACGGTAATTTCTGGACAGTAGATTTAACCTCTTGGTTTGCCCTGTGTCAGGTACCAACTGAAATGTATTCTCCAAAAGCTGTTGGGATCTGACCTTCAAAAACCAGGACTTTCTATCCATTGAAGAAATCACTGAATTAAAATAGCACTAAATTATTTATTCTATGTTGTATCAGATTAATCATTTGTGGATTTTAATCAAGAGAAGAATCAGAATGATTTTATACATGTATCTGAGCAATGTACACACAAAAGAGGGCACGTACGTAATATGAGCGAACCAAACTGTATTGTAAGAAAATGCTATGGATTTGTCTTGGTACAGATTTTTGTAGGAGCATAGATGTGCTTTATATAATCAGTTAAATGAAAACTCGGCCTCGATGGGGAGATTCTGTTGACGTAATATGGGCGTTTGCTTAAAAAAAATAAACATTTGATTGATATGTGGGTTAGCCCCTTCCAGCCAATTGTATCTAACAGGCGTAGGTTGTGGGTGGGACTTCCTTCCATCTTGAATTTTGTGTCAATTTCACTCTGGCGGATTAATCCCCCGGTATCTCCCTAGCGTGCAGACGGAGCTGTCGGTGCACCAAAGTCTATGTTTTACAACCAACGATACCGTTTAGTAGTTTGGAATGTACAGATTATTAACGTGAACCCCGGAATCGGATAAAAAACTTGAAGCAGTTTAGGCCATTTCTGGTGGTATAACTTGTCAAGCTGTCTGGACAGGTAACTATATGCATTTACCTTATTATCGAAAAAGAGATGTTCGATTTGCCTGCCGCTCTCCGTGATTTTAGCTGGCTGTCAATAACCACGTTTTACGCTCTTGTTGAAATGCTGCAGTGTCGCGTGTGCTTAGTTGCTGGTTCCGGCTAAACTTCAGCTGTCGTCAGAAATCGATGTGATATTGGCGTGTCAGAGCCGGCAGACGGGAGGGACATTTGGGGACATTGTTTGTTATCGCCATACGATCATCTTAATGTTGCACGTGTGGGTTATCGCTGCTTTAACAGGCTCGCAAAGCACCTTGCAAGAATGGGCATCGCCGAACACATGGGACCGCCTAGAGTAACTTAACCTGGTTAATGACATAAACTAACACTTTCATCGCAGCATGGATCACTGAGTATCGCGCCCGGTTATATAGCCAGCCTGTGACTGATCTCGGTTTTGTCCTAACCAAAATATGCCTGCAGCAGTTCTTTGTACTCCTTCATTCATAAACCAGCTTGCGATCGGTAGAAAGCGCTTGCTGTGGGGCTGCCTGTGGAGCCGCTGTTCCCCCTGCTTCTGCTGTGCACAGTTAATCCCTATATGGGCGTCCGTCCCCTGCCGGGATAAATGCAGGCGCTGCAGGTCTCACGGACCGATCCATAGGTCGGTACCTCATTGCATGGTACCGCTGATGGTACCGGGTGCGTATGGGGGGAAAATAACTATACTGAAAAGCATTCAAAGAATTGTTAAATGCATTACGTGATGAAGTTACAGATCTCGTGGTATTATTGTGGTTTTATTACTGTTGTTCGTTGTGCTTTGGTTTATCTATTATAATCGGGGCTGGTTTAAAGCAGACGTTACTCTGAAGAACCTGTACAGCCTCCAAACGGCCACCTTTTCATGCTGGGTATTATTACATGACTACATAAAGACAGTATATAAATATACGCAGCGCTTTCAAATGGGACTTTATGCAAAAGCTGAGAAGGGGATTTATTTGGGCGTTTCAGCTGAAATTGCCTTTCATGCTTCCTGTAGTGAGCTTGACTAGGTTTTGTAGTCACCCAATATATAACGTGCCCATTAAAGTTTTAGTACTTTGTTGAAACATTAATTTAACCTTAATTTGGACATTTTTGGGATTTAATCCTTGAACCCCTCCAAGGGTGATAGTGTGCATACCAACTCTTGATCTGAGCTATTGAACTCTTAATTGGGTCAAACATACAAATTATTTTTTCTGACTGAACTCAAGGAAAAGGTTCATATAATATTGTGAGTGATAAGAGGACTTTTGATTAAATATTGTCAGCTCAAGCATTGCATTTCATTGTTTTAGTGACACCGGAGCAAAATGTGAGCACTGTGCGGTACTGGGGCTCAGTACTGTTACCTACACACCCCCTAGGTGTGGGCTTGGGGGGGGTGGCGGGGTGGGAGTTTTCTTCAGGTACTGCGGTGTCCTCCCACAGTCCAAAGACATGCAACAAGGCTAATAAGTGTCTCTAAATCGCCCATATCGTTCGTGTGCCCAATTACTGCACTGGCATCCCATCCAGGTAGCTCTGCCTTGTAACATGTGATTCCTGGCCTGTGACTCTGTACTGGATAAAAACATGAATAGAAGATAGATGGCCTTACAGTACTACCTGCTTTGTGTGACCGCATATGATAAATGTATAAGACAGATAGATGTATGGCCTTACAATATTACATGGTTTTTGGGACAACACATTTTTGTAGTTCCAAAACCATGGTATAAGTAGAATTTATGGGGCTGCCATATAAAATGAGATGAATCCATTTTGTTGCTCCCCTCAGAAGTATTTTTGGCTTTCTGGAGGTTGAGGGAATCCATAATTCCAGCTGTGTCCTGTCAAACTCGCTGCCAGAAACCTTCCGTCGCAAAGTCCTGCTGGAGGTTACATTTATATTGGACATTTCTTACTGCAAAATATCTGTCACGGCCAATCGAGTCCATCTTGAGGATTCACCTGCAGTGTGACCTGAATGAGGAACCAAACATGAAATAAGGATGTTGCACCTGGCAGCGGGGAATGAAAGGCCTAATGCTTTGATTTGCCATGAAATGTGAAGTCCATCTTGCCCAAATCAAGGAATTGCATAGCGCTCTTCCCAATTATGGAATGGAACGGAAGTAGATTTTTAAATACCAGTAGTCTTTGCAGAGTCTTAAAAGCTGTGGTTAGATGAGTTGGTATCCCTAAATTGCCCATAGTGGGTGTCCTTTGGTGGACTGATATCACATCCAGGGTGTCTCCTGCCTTGTGCCCTGTACTGCCTGGGGTATGGTCCAGGCTGACTGTAACCCTGTACTGCCTGGGGTATGGTCCAGGCTGACTGTAACCCTGTACTGCCTGGGGTATGGGCCAGGCTGACTGTAACCCTGTACTGGTTAGGCAGTTTTG
>JAAGVU020000036.1:19991706-20015825 GCA_011763525.2 Mormyrus iriodes | reverse complement strand
AGAATATAAGTTATACAGATTAAAAACCCAAGATACGAACAGTAACCTACTGTGTGCGGAGTTGAGAGACATGGCCGACTGCCCCGATAGAGACCTTTCCCATCAGTTCAAATGCCACCTAGTGCCTTTGTTTTGCAGGTGCATGCAAACTGACCATCATTTTGATTACATTTCAATCAGTTTTGTTCAGGTGTTAAAGCATATCTGCACTAATGAACACTACCATCTTTGACCACTGAGAATTGAGCAGGTGCACCAGTCCATTAGTATGATGCCGATTTGTAACCATGGTGCGGAGGTGTCATGCCACACACCCCCTCCAGACCTGACCTTCAGCCTCCCCATCCTCCTTTCAAAAGCTCCACCTTCACATGACCATTTCATCAACACTAGCGCTGAACGATGATCAAAGGCAGTGCATCCCTGACCCTCCCACAGAAGAGCCCGTAATCAGAGAGATCTTGATCGCAGCCCTTAAAAAGCACACCACTGTCGCATGCATACGCCTCACTGGCAGGTCCTTTTTAAAACCCGAGCTACTGATCAGAGCAGCACCCTCTGGCCATCACCTCCAGGACCCCAGCACTAGTAAATCTCAGCAGGACCATTGCATGGACTGAGTGCAGGGCTTTTTTTGACAGACTTAATTTAAGGTATTTCCGACGGAGTTGGGGGGGAGGAATGCAGTTATCCTTCCATTCACGTAGGGGTTTTACACTGCCTAACCAATGAGAACAGTCCAGGGGCCTTACTGGTAATTAAGTATGGGCTTAAAGCCATGAACTTCCGCTGTGGGTCTGAACTACTCTCACGCCCCTCATTACGTCACTTAAGTTACACAGCTGCCGTATACTTCGGAAGGGTGGGACGCGTGCACTCCCTTTCATCTAATAATAGCATTCATGATAAAACATTAACCTAACAATAGGCCTGCCAGCGATTAGCAGGTCCGGCGCCACGTGTAAGCGCCTCTGAGCGCCTTTATTCCCGGCGCGTCCTTGGCGTTTGACTTTCTTTAAAATGCAAGCGAGCATCGCACTGACCATGTGTCAGCGATAACCGGGCCGGCGCGCCCGCGGCTATCCGCATCACAGCCATCAGCCGGAGCAGACCCCCCCCGGTACAAGGTTACATCCTCTCTACGGGCCAAATTCACTTACGGACTGAAAAAACTGCACATGCCAGCGGCATAGAAACGAGCCGGCCGTGGAAATTTTAGTACTCAAAGTATCAGAGCATGCATTTTTATTGCAACTTCCCAAAACGGCAGTCATAAAAGCAAAGGAAGATGCGCGGCGAACAGCGGCGCCTAAGGGGCGGCTTGCGGGGCGCGGACTCCCGGCGGCTCCCTAACAACGCCGGGAATTCCGTCACGACAAAGCGGCGGGGAAAAACAACTTCGCGATCACCAGCACCCCCCTAAAGCCCAAGGCGCACAGAGCAGCTCTGCTCCGGCCGGCCGTGCCCCGCAGCCCACTCACCTTCGTCCGCTTACCGCCTTCGCAGTGACTACCGAACTCCCTTTAATTGCACGGATCCAACCGTCGCCGATCTGTGACTTTCTGCCCGGTTAAAGCGCTGCCCCCGCCCCCCTGCGTGCACCCCCTCCTCGCCCGTCGTACTTCCATTGGCTGGAGCGCCGCCTCCCATCGCGTGCCTCTCCCCCGTCGCATTTCCATTGGCTGGAGCGCCGCCTCTCCCCGCGTGCCTCTCCCCCGTCGCACTTCCATTGGCTGGAGCGCCGCCTCTCCCCGCGTGCCACGAGCGTTTTCCACTAGCTTCCATCTGGCCGCGTCCTATTTCGTCCCACGATGCACCGGGAGAAGGAGGCGGGCCGGCGTAGAGGACGCCACGCCCCCAAAGGCTGAGGGGCGGGGCGATCACCTTCCTAACCTCCGATTGAAGGCTGCAGCTGTTCAGCCCATTACCGAAGCGGCTCACTGTCCCGCTAACCCTGCCAGCCAAAGCACCGTGCCTCCATTACATAACAGTGCAGAATATCGTCACATTACCACTATGATGTGATTTCACACCGTTATGATACTGAATATCCATTCCTTTCACAATAAACATATCTGGAGGTTCTGTCACAGGGATACAAGCTTGCAGTGATTAAATATTTTGCATTCCACATCTTGAATTGTTGGTATATGATCACCTGGATTTTTCCATGTATTCTCTGGCACATTTTCTTATCAGCAGTTGGCATTTGCCTTTAAAAGCCAAATCATTTTTATACAGGCAGTCGGAGAGCCAGGCTGCGGCCCATGCGCTGTTCCTATTTACTTCTCATTTGTACTTACGTGGGAAAACCTACATTAATATACAATTTCGTGGCTTTCACAGCCAGCAAAGGAATTAATGACCTACAAAAGGTCAGAGGGCTTGATCTTCTACCAACAGAACCCTGGCAAATGTTTAATTAGGAAACACCGACTGGCTACAGCTTGAGTCCATTCGTACACAGCTTGTTAGTCTTTCATGCACTAAGTACAGCTGGGCTACGACGTCCATACATTTTGATACAACTTAGGAATATTAAAAGCCCACAGCTGTTGAAAAGCCAGAAATAATAAAAAATCTGTGTATGCTTATTCTAATTGCTTTCTTTTAAGTGTCTAAAGCACGTTGTCAACTCTGTGGTTAAAAGTTATATATAAAGACTGAGTAAAAATATCAGCCACGAAACAAGCACTTAATTGATAATTGTGTAAATAAATCACTCTCCCAAGCAGTCACTGTACATACTTTCAAAATTTTATTGAGGGGTATTAAAATAAGAAAAACCTGCAAAAAGGCAAATCACACTTTATCCATAACTAAAAGCCACACCCCAAAAGTTAAACTACAGGCTAAATCAACAATGATGCCCCGCCCCCTTCCTGATTCCCCTCGATTTACCAAGATCCTCAGCAGGTATTCCATCCAAGGAGATTCATCCAGCCTCCTGGTCCTCGATTTGCTCCTCACACAAAAAAAAGTAAGAGCCAAATCCTGTTACATTTGCAGCTCCTTGGAAATAAAAAAAAATAAAATTTAAGTTGGCCAATTTCAAGTTGTTTTACAACTCCGCATTTGTGGTTTGGCGAGGGGGGAATCCACTCCTACGGTTCCCGGTAAAATGATCCCGCTCCACGCTTCCATCCATCCCTATCCTATCCTGATTATGAACTGATCCAAGGATCCGGCTCCAAGGATTGCGATCCAGTGAGCCACTCCTCCAATCCAAACCTTTAAAATTCCAGCAAAATCAAAGAAAGGAGGCGAGTTAGAGTCAGGACTAAACCAAGAACAGCCACTCATCTCTCACCGTGCATCCAGGAGGAGATCATATGGCTGGTCATAGGTTTTATCTGAAAACGCCAGACAATGATCGGCTCCCAGGCAACGCAGTGACAAACCACACAAGCAATGTGAAAACACACTGGCCCAATGTCATCAGGTAAACATACACGCTTAAGAGAAAGGCTGCAGTTACAGCTCTCACACACGCTTAAGGAAATCAAGAACGGCATTCAGCCTCTAGGAAAACTGATGCCTTTTAAGGTTTTACTACATCTATGCTACAGGCACTAGATTAAAATGATCCCCTGTGGTTTTTTTTTTTTAATAACTAAAACCCTGCCTGATGGTGCAAAGCATGACTACAATCAAACAAGGACATGCATACTTAGCAGTACTGATCAATGGGACAAATGACATGGTGTTGGGGCAACGTACAAGTACAGCAAAGCAAAGGTATGCGTTACATACTGAGTCACGAGTACGGGAGTTTGTTTTTAAAAAACTGCCAAGTATTTAATAGGGCACTGAAGCACTTGCCATACCATTGGCTCCTTTATTGATCTGACTGTTCCTCGTCCTCCAAATATGCTTTTCCTAATATGAATGAATGTGCTTCACAATCCTTTATTCCAAAGCATTCTTTAATCCTTCGCCAGACGTCTATAGGAAGACACATCAAAGGGTAAAATAAAATACATTTTTGCGATCCAGCTCCCACCACCCCAAACAGAAGAAGCATAGTAACCATCCACAAAATCACAGAAATCACAGCTTAAAGCTCAATGAATCAGAATAAGACCAACTTTCACTTTGGAAAAACTGACCGGATGGAGGACTGAATTAAAAATGTACCGATTAGGACAAAACAGGAAGGGGGGGGGGGGAGGAAAGGTTGGGGTCAGCACCATAAACCTTATCCTATCAAATGGGGAGGGATTGGAAGAACACGCAACAAACTTTAATAAAGCACAGAAGGGTTAAAACAAAAAAAAGGAAGAGATTGTTTACAACACGTGCATCCGCCAAACACAGCAACACGTGGAAATGGCGGCAGCGGAGCCTAGGTGCGGGAGCGCGAGCGGCTGTGGCGGGGTGAGTAGCGGGGAGAGCCTCTGCTACGGCGGGGCGAGTAGCTCCGGCTGCGGCTGTTGCTTCGACTGCGGCTTCTGCTCCGGCTGCGGCTGCGTGAGCGTGACCGCCCGTAGCTTGGGCTCCGGGGGCCATCCACCTTCACACGAATGTAAGCAGTCTCACCCTGAGGAGGGGGGGTACACAAAGCAAGCTTCCGGTGAATCAGACTGCCATGCCGTCGTCTCAGCAATTCATCCCAAATTACAGCACACGTACACTGCCCATATGCCACACTAACTCTGCTTACCTTAAAGCAGACACACAAACTCATGGCACGCGTATCCAACCAGCCCAGCATCAGACCTACCTCATGCGACCGGAACTTAGTGTTATCCAACTTTCGGACAGCGTAGGTCATGTCTTCTTTGCGAACAAACTCCACCACACCAGTCCCGTCGCGGAAAACGTCTGCATAACATACATCACCTGCTTCACGCATGTGATCCTTCAGATCCTGCCAGCTGCCGCTCGGCGGGAGTCCTGCATACAGAAACCAGGAGTCACACGGTGGCCGCCACATGCAGAGTCAAGTCAGACCTGATTCCCGAGCATTCCACCCTTATGCAGTGCAAACTGCATGTCACGGGGAAATTTATGGTACAGCTGACAACACTTAGACAAACATGCAGCGCCTTACCTGAAACTATTACTCTGTACTCGGATCGCCTGGAAGGGGGTCCGTAGCGACCCCGCGGGGCCCCTATGCCTCCGATGCCCCCTCTGCCGGTACCCCTCCCGCTCCTGGGGAACTCGACGCGCAGGCGATAGCCGTCGTAGTCATAACCATCCCTCCCGTATACGGCATCTTCGGCGTCTCTGAAAGCGTGACGGAGCGGGTTACGAGAAGGGAATGCCGGGCAATCGCAGCCCGCGGGGACCGCCCACCCACCAGCCGCGCTACAGACCCACACAACCCTGCTATTTAACACCGGAGTTCGGGCACACCACGCAGCCTCAACGCTACAAGGCTAGGCTAAACTAAACTAAAGACCACAGAAAAACACGGACATGCATCAGTCTAAAGAGAGCTTTTTGATTTTATGACCCTGAGGACGTATCACCGTGCCCCAAATACCACTTGTAACCATGGCGATGGGAGCCATCGCTAAATAAAGCCAATGCAAAGAGCAGGACAACTTTAGACCAAGCGGCGAATACACTGATCAATGCAATCGTGATGCAAATATCCTTATAAAAAGCTACAAGCTGCACAGTCGCGCGGCCATATCTGTTTCCGCGTGACTAGGCCGGGCCCTGCGCCGGGGGCGCCTACCTGGGGTCTTCAAACTCCACGAAGGCGAACGGGGGGCCTCCTCGGCGATTTTTCAGGTCGATGTCCCGAATGGCGCCGTACTTGTAAAACACGTCCTCGACGTCCTTGGTGCGGATGTCCGGCGGCAGGTTCCCCACGTATATTCGGCAGTCGTTGTTCCCAGCAGGGCCTCTAATCACACCGCCGGACATTTTTTACGTGTTGCTTTTCGAAACAGCACCAAATGCGAAACCGTGAACGTTTTCCAAGAATCCCACAGACCAACCAAAACGTCGAGCATAAAGTAACGACCAACTAAATCGCAAATCCTTCCAACTACTTGCCGTTTACTTCCAAGCGCCTTTTCGTTAGCTACAACAAAATGGCGCCGATGTCCTGTTTTTGAACCGCGCCGTGCGTGCAGCGGAGGGACACCTTAGAAATGGAACGCGTCTGACAAAAGAAATAGTCCCTCAACAGCCGCTAAATACGGTTACAAACCGACCACTTTGTTTTTATATCTACACATATATACATGCAATACGGAAATATAGCAATCAAACCCCAACCATTATTTAAATAATGCAACCTATAAAATTCAGAAGTGCAGCAAAACCCCGTTGACCTGTTTTATTCCGCGAACGCCGAGCGCATTGTTCTACGATTGGCCGGCGTGTTCCCGCGTTGAAAAAACGCGCTCCAGTCGACCGGATTCATTTCACGTTTGTCTGCCTTGTTTAATTTCTGTTATACAATTTATTGTGGGCCCCTGCTAGTATGGGGAGATACATGCAGTAAAAATAATTATGCATAGAATTAACATCCGTATTTTTGTGATGTTGATATAGCACAAAAATAAAGGACCCTTTCATCTAAAAAAAAACAAGATAAAACTGAAAATTTAGTAATTGAATAGTGGGTTTAAAATTGTGTTGGCCACGTCACGTAAATACAAAATATAAAACTTTACATTTAAAATGCTTGTTTTCCTCCGGCAGCCTGTGCCCTTGAGAGGCTCCCTCCCCTCCAAGCACCTCGTCTAGGAGAAACGGTTGAATGATGGATGGATTAAGTTGGACAGTTTAAGATGTAACAGAAGAAGAGTGGTGTTTCTGAAGCTAGAGGAAGAATTGCAATAGAAGAAAGTAAAAATCATATTAGGGAGCTAGGTGAGCGGCGTGTGGCTTGGAGCGCAAAGTTTCAGCAGCAACGAAGACCTCACACGCAAAACAAAGAAAGATTTCAGACTAGTGTCTGCATTTTAAATAGCGTTTGTTATATTGCAGAGCTGTACAGGCAAAGACAGAATGTGAAGTGCGCAGGGCTGCTGGCTCTCAGGCTTTCAGACTCTCACGCTCACTCAAGGAATCTTAGGGCAAATCTGTATTGTTCCATTATAAACCTAAAATCAGACAGATCAACGGCGCTGGAGTAGTTTCCAAACCATACAGACTATTTACAAGATAATAAAACTTATATGTATGTAACAGTGCAGTTAGTATCGAACTGAAAATCTCACTTCAGGCAGCTGGCCGAAGTTGGTAACCCCAGGGCTGAAGCTCTGGTCAGCTGGCCGGGCTGAGATTTTCAATTCGAGACAAGTCTGCACACTGGCACATCTGCACAAGGGGAAGATGATTGAGAGGGCATCCGCGGGGTGACTTGGAGCTGGCACTGACAAAGGCTTACGAGAAAAACAGAGATGAATTATTCACCAGATCCAAACCCCAGAAAGCAAAAACATTCTCTTGCGTATTTAATACGGCCTGTTAGCCACTTGGGCGTAAGATAAGTGACATCACGGAGCAATACTGTAACATTTTTTCTATCGAAAGTGTTGTTGAGGAGATCTTTAACATCTTCCACTTTCCTCATTTTCTGGCACATGCAGACACATAAACGCCATCCACTAGAGACGTTCAGAGCTTCTTTTCTTGCCGAAAATTGTGCTTCATGTTTTGACTGCAAAAAGGTCAACTTATTAACACAAGTGTTTGCGATGACCTTATCTGTTGGCAGTTGGCTTCATGGATGTCCAGGCAAATCCTAGCTGACTGATTAGGTGGCCCTGGGTAGGATCCCACACATAAGGTGACCCAGCCTGCATTTCTCTGTTCGTACTGAGGAAAGTCCAACATGGACCGAAACATTTGCACTCTTTGCACCTTTAATTGTCTGTACAGCCCTGGAATGTAACAAATAGAAATAATCAAAATCCAGACTCTAACCTTAATTCTTTTTTTGTTCTCTGTGTGCAAGTCCTTCCTTACCGCATTGAAGCGTTTCCGTGACTACCGCACCAGCGAAGACAGACAAGTAATAGTTTAAGGCATAGCTCAACCCTAGTGAACTGCTGGTTAGTGGATTAAGCCCCTGTGCTTGAGATAAGAAAGTCGCTGGGTTGAGTCCCAGCAAAACAATCACACTGTTGGGCCCTTGAGCATGTGTGTGTGTGTGTGCGTGTGTGTGTGTGTGTATATATATATGTGTGTGTCTCGAAGGACAGCAAGGTGGAATATGTGAAAATCTGTGCCAATGGCAAATAAAGTATCATTTCATTAAAAAGTTTCAACCAGCTGCAGAGAGTACAGTAGTGTAAGCACAATGCTAATTCAAAATTAAAACGGAAGGTCTCGTCTGAATTCCAAGGCCAGCCTAATTCATTCATGGTTCCTGCGGAATCGGCTGACTGGTTCCTGAACAGCACCCAGCTCTGGCATTCATTCATTTACCACTTACGCTGCCTGTCCTGCACAGGGTTGTGGGGGCTTGGTAAGAACAGGCGCAAGGCAGGCATTCAAAACACGGGGCATACACAAATTTGAGTAGTCTGCCTTTTCTCATGTCTTCTTACAACAATTGTTCTTCTCAGAGTGCGGGTACACCACGCCCGAATTTCATTTTTGACCAGATTCAATTCATCCTCCTAACACATCCAACATGTCGCTCGCAAGTTCTTCACCGCTGTTCCCATGGATACAGATTAGTTAGCTAGGCCAAACTCTTGACAGTCGGTGGATTCTTTTTCCCACCCACTAGACATGGGCCATCTGAAAGGTCAGCGATGACAGCATCATTCCCATATGTAGGACCCTCTCTGCTCATTTTCAGTATTCATCACTGTTAGAAAATTCAACTGCTCTTAAAATGTGAAACAAACATTTTTATTCTGAGTGCTGCTCACAAGCTGCAAGATCTACATGCAGAGGAGTATGAAACAGTCCATATCAAACCCATCGCAGTCCAGTTGCAGCAGTAAGACGCCAACAATAGTTTCATTCTGTGTTTTATTATACTTCTTTGCACTATTAGGTACATAAGGTGCATAGAGAACGCTGCGACCAGGAGATGCAGAGCTCTCTCCCACACAGCAGCCAGTATTCCTGTCCTGCCCAGGTGTGCTGTCAGCTTCGCCGAAACCAGAGAGGAATTTACCGTCCCCACACCAGGAAGCCATGAGAAATGGGGGCGGGGCAGCACAAAAACACCACACAGGCATTCACCACCAAGTCACAGCACATATGTATAATGCAATTAATGTTTAATGAAGTCACACCTTACAATATTTCTCATGTGTTGCTTTTTGATAATTAAAGATGGCGGTTTCCGTTTCTGAATCACAGAAGCTCACCTGATCTGCAGTCACGCTGGTTCATATTTCACCGATGGATCCCACACGCTGACATACATTTGCACAACTTTCCAAACTCCAACTACTCAAATACTAGCATAGGAGAGACACCACAGCCTGCACCTTCCAGGTCTCACCTGGCCCAGGACAGTCATGGAATCTCACAAACCTATGCTTAGGCTGGCCATTTTAAAATACCATCCACAAGACAAGCTTCTAGAACATGTGGCGTCGACGACTCACAGCTGAGGATAAATATCATATAACTCCTCTAATCAAGACCTTTTTAGTGACTCTTCTTTGAACATCACCATCCAATTATTTAACATCATAGTATATTATATTATATTATAGTAAGTCCAAACTGCAGCCAGCATGAGCCTGTGATTGGGTGTTGCTATGGTTTCAGCAGTGAAAGATCCTATTGGTCGGAGAAAGCTGGAATCTGGGCATGGCTGGGCGCTCAGTACGCGTGATTGGCCACATAGAGGGACCTGCTGGCGGCCCCGCTGCTGTCGCCGATGCTGCTGTACTTCCCCTGTGCCGCGAGTCCGTTCACCTGCAGAGACACGGGACAGTGGCGTCACGTCGGTTCTCAGCTGACATCGAGCGCCACGTGGCACGGTGGGCACACACCCACCTCTGCCCGCTTGATGAATTCCTCGGTGGCGGCACTGGCGTTCTCCTTCTGCCCGCGCCAGGCGCTGAGGGCGGAGGCCTGCAGGGCACGGCCGTAGGAGAAGGTGAGTGCCCAGGGCTTGGGTAGCGGGCAGTTGTTGATGGCATTGAGGTTGATGGAGGCCTCCTCTTCACTCTGACCGCCAGAGAGGAAGGTGATTCCTGAGGCAAAAAGACAAACAGACAAACTTCACCTTAAGAGCCTCAAAATGTGAGTCCCTGTTACATATATGACTGAATAAAATGAGCATATCTACACTGGCGTGCTCCTGCTCAAAGATACAGTTTAAAAACAGGACATTTACTAGGAAAAAAAATGTTAAAATCACCAAGACCTGTTCTTTAGATTCACTCACAATTAACAAACCACGACACGCCTTTAAAGAACGTAGATGCCAAGCAGCTCAGGACCAGCAGATCCTTACAAAGGTTTGCTGGTG
Source organism: Mormyrus iriodes (assembly GCA_011763525.2). Taxonomy (NCBI): domain Eukaryota; kingdom Metazoa; phylum Chordata; class Actinopteri; order Osteoglossiformes; family Mormyridae; genus Mormyrus; species Mormyrus iriodes. Next base: position 20,005,408 of record JAAGVU020000036.1, on the reverse strand, counting down.
TTCACAGGAATCTTCCAGAAAGTTCAGAGCAGTCACCTTTCTAAAGGTAAGGCTGTTTCTGCTTTGCAGTGGGAGAACGCCAGTGGCATACCTGCGACGGCAGGGGGCACAGTGCGGCGCAGAGCAGTAACAGTTGCCATGGCAATCTCCACAGCGCTGTACTTGGTGGAGCAGCCGTGACCTGGGGTCACCATGTTGGGCTTCAGCAGGCTGCCTTCCAGGTACACATGGTGGTCCGACAGGGCCTTGTACACAGCGGTGAGGACCTGGGGCCAGCAGGAGAGCCAAAAGTCAGAGCTGCAGGAGTAGTGTGATCGTATGCAGCAAGGCACATGCACACACAGCAGTAACACCCAGCCGGTGTGTCCTGCAGCCTTTAGAATCACTCCAAAGAGTGACACGAGACACTCTGTGGCCTTCAGGGACTGAGGAAGGTCACCCTTGGTGTACAATATTCCCCAGACCTAAGCATCATGCAAGGGAGCTGCACTCACCTTCTCAGTCACATACTGACAGCGTTTCAGGTCATGGTCTCCATCGGGCAGAATCTCGGGCTCGACAATGGGCACGATGCCGTGCTGCAACCCAAGACACATCGACAATCTGTCAGATTTCACACCAGACACTGGCGGTGGTGACAGAGCACATCCGAAGGGGAAACCCTTCAGAGTGCAGGAATGATGAGGTCGGGCGGTACCTGCTGGCAGATGCTGGCATAGCGGGCCAGGACGTTGGCATTCTCCGTAATGGCCAGCTGAGAGGGTGTGGTCGTACTGATCTTCAGCACGCAGCGCCACTTAGCGAAGTCTGCCCCGTCCTTCTTGTACTGGGCGCAGCGCTCAGACAACCCATCCAAACCTAAGAGGTAAACACGGCCAACATGAGCTAGGTGTCATCTCACACTAAAAGCTGGTTCAATCAGAGCAGTAAACTGTCAGAGAGGATTCTGGGAAAGCGAGGTGAATGCACAGCAGTGTAACCCAACACCAGGACCAACACGCTCACCTTGAGTTGTGGTTTCTCCATTTGTCCCAGCCAGTGGCACAACGCCTTTGTCAACCTGAGGAAATCAGAGATAAGGCCTTGGTTATCTCATACTCTTCTCACTTCTCAGAGTAAAGCAAAGTTACACAGATTGTATCTGTTCATCTGAATGACCCGAAAATGGCTTATAGTTTGACTAAGACCCTCCCGAAGCAGCACAACCCGGTCAGGTCTCTCAGCAACAGGGCTGTGACTCTGCTTCTAGGACTCCATCCTGCAACCCGATGGTCAAATGGTCCAGCCCCAGCCTAACCCACAGCCACTGCCCTTGCAGAGGCTTGAGAAGCCTGGATGTACCTTGATCCCCACCATGATGCCCTTGTCCTTGATCATCTGGACAAAGGGCGTCCCGTCGTCGGCGTGCTGGTGCAGTGTTTCGTGGAAAAAGATCACGCCACCGATGCAGCTATTGATCCGCGAGTCGGCGCTGAACAGGACCTGCCGGTACCGCCGCCTGTTCTCCTCCGTGTTCTCCACCCCGATCTGGGCCAGCCGCTTCGCCATGCTGCCTGTAAGAGAACGTGTGCAAGACCACCCCTAGCTGAAGTTACACCTAAGATGCCTGCTTAGCTTAGAGGCTGTAGCCAGAAAGCTCTGTGCCCAAAGCACCCAGTCAACGAGCCACACTCCACAGTGCCCCCTACTGACCCACAGACTCATCTGCAGCCAGGATGCCCTTGCCAGGCGTCACGATGCGGTGGGCGATGTCCTGCAGCTCCTTCTTCTGCTCGATGGAGAGTGTGGGGTACTGGTGTGGCATCCTGTCTGCTGTCCAATGGGACCTGATACAGTAGAACAAGTAGAGTGGGTGACGGGGCCCATAGCCCGCTGGCGAGTCAGATGGAGAGTGCACTGATTAACAAGGCTACCCATTTTTAGGACTTTCTCCCATAGCTCCACAAAAGGTGATACACTGATGGGATGAGATGTGGGCTTTGTAAGCATTACCCCATGCCTCAGAGTTGTATTCAGTGCAGTGTTTAGCTCAGTAGGTTAGAGAAACATGCTGCTGCCCAGAAGGTTGTGGGTTTGATGCTCCAGGCTGGGAGTTTCCTCACTCCTTTGCTACTTTGGACAAAAGCGTCTACTGAATAAAAAATGTCATTTTTTCAATGACTCACTTGCTGTCCGCATGTGTCGTTCTTGAACGAAAAGCTGCGAAAACAGTGTTGTGTGACGACTAAGACAGCTGTTGGGACACGACTGATTAGCCCCCTCCCCCCATTTCCACAGGGATCAGGAATAAAAGATCTTATGTACGCACCCCTGCCTGAGTGCTGTCAGGTGGCATTAAAGGAGAAATGGGTAAATGTGCTGATCCTGTTCGACACCCCCAGCCTCTTGCTGGAGTGGAAATACCTACTGAAAATCAAGGGATGTGAGTGCACACTCTGCACACACTGCATGCACACCCTGCACACACTGCACGCACACGCTTCACGCACACGCTGCACGCACACTCTGCACACACTGCACGCACACGCTGCACGCACACTCTGCACAAACGCCGCACACATGCCGCACGCACACCGCACACACGTGCCGACGTGTCCCAGTGTGCCAGAGTGACCTCGCTGCACCTCTTTGGCTCTTAGCTCCACCTCCCTCCAACATCCTGATTTTGCCCTGCATGAGCCACGCATGCTAATGCTCTCCCCAAAAGCTCATTCCATGCAGCCCCCACAATCTGCTTTCCCACACTGAAAGGGATCAATAAAGAGCCCTTCGTTTCAGGCTAGGCGGCGGTTGGCCCGGTAACAGGGGATTCCGGGCCTTAGAGGTTCTAGGGGCAGGGCCAATAGCTCAGGGAAGAACACGATGGACAGGGGCACTAACCAATATGATGATGGGGTATTGAGGAAAAACTGCCCACCTACGCATTATCGGGGGTTTAAAGCTCTGGACATTGCACTATAATTTAAAGTGCTGTGTCTGTGACTGTTGTTAACATTCCATCTCACCCCCAGGCTTCCTAGGTTGACAAACATGGGATCACATGACAAGCAAACTGAAAACTGCAGGGAGATAGAAAGGGCCCTTCATGTTCGAAAGCCCAGCGATAAGTGCCTGGCTGATACTGTGATCTCAGGCAGCGTTCTCCCACGCACACGTGCAAGCTGAGTGGCGCCTGGTCTTCCCTGCTTCATTGCCCGCAGCCTGGGTGGAATTTTCCATTGAAAAACAGCAGCCCTTGCCTGGCAGGCAGAGAAGTCAAAGATCTGGATGGACGTGCTGCATGGTCGCTGCTCCAGCGTGCGAGTGAAAGCATCCTCAGTATTCCGCACAGATTAATAATCTCGGCCTGAAGTTGGAGGAAAGGCTGGCTGTTAAGGTGGAGCAGGCATTCTTTCCCCAAGATGCCAATTTACAGTGTCGCTGCACACAGGCGTCCCTCTGGTCTTTGGTCAAAATCCTCTGCATTACATTTGGCGGAATTTGGTGGAAATAAGAGCACCGGAACTATAGCAGGAGGGATATTCTGGAATACTTTAAACACCCCTTCTGCCTGCCCCATTGTCATCGACACTGCCCTCCCCCCCTTAAAGAGGCTATCCGCTGTGCCCTCCAAGTACCACCCAAGCTAATTCCCAAGCACAGTCACGGTGCCCTGCAGATATTTCCCCTCAGTTTCTCTCAGGCATCCCTGTCAGGCCCAACACTGACGTGTATCTTTTAGTGGGGTTCCAATAATAAATTAATACATTTAGTATTACTGTACATACATAGCAGTGTAAAGTACTGTAAGCACCCGTATTTTGGATAAACCAAAGAGCCAGTTATGTTTTAAGAAGCACCCGGGGCCGGTCAGCCTATTAGGTGACATCTGACGGACGCCGACTTGGCGCATCAGTCTCAATTCGTCTTGGGGGGGGAGGGGAGGGGGGAGTCGGTGGTGCTGCTTTCGCCTCCACGCCCTCGGAGAATGCCACCCGCCCCGCTGCCCAGTGGACCGGACCTCGCTGGCGGGCGGCGGTGCCAGCGGACCGGGATGCGGTGCCAGCGGACCGGGATGCGAGGGCGCGGATGAGACACCGAGCTGATGCCGCTTCAGAGAATCCGGAGCACACCGGATAAGCAAAATTCTTCAATGATTTTTAATTGACTTTTAAATTGTTCGTTAAAAACTGTAACTTAATCAAGCGTTCCTCTTCCCCGAACTACAGGAACAACATCATTTAAAATACAAAGAAACTTATCTAAAGCAAGCATATTTCCAGTTGCTGGAACATCATTTCGACACTGACTTATTTAGAAAATCATATAAAAATAACGTTTGAAAATACTGCAGGTAGGGGAATACAGTACATATCCGCCCACTGAGTCACGATTAAAAGCCGTTTAAAAATCAGCGTGGCACGTGATGCCTAGCACGTGCAGTCCGTGTCCAGGTACCGTACCCGTGTCACGCGCCGCCGCCGCTGATAACCTATACTTACAAAGCGCGTTTTCCTGAAAAGGCAAGCATCATTCCTCAGTGGTGAAGCTTTCCCACTTAGGCTCCCTAAAAAATATTCTCAATGCAGGATAAAGAGATAAAATTCCACGCGCTCTGTATCTATCAGTAAATTAATACATAATATTATACAAATAAATTCAATAACAAACATAAAGAATGTTACATTTTCAGATTGTACACAGCTGTCTATTATATTTAATGAAATGTGTCAATATAGTATTTTCATTAATGCATAAGCTCTCCTTAAGTAATATTTCCATTTACTGGCTAACTGGCCCATCTTCCACTGGACCGGGAACCGCCGGGTACCGCTGCATGCGAACCCGCTCGGATGTGAGCTCTGATCTACAGCCAAAACAGTCAAGACTGCCAACTCTGTCAGGCCGACGAATAACTTGTTAAATAAGCTCCTGCTGAATAGAGAGTTGTGCCGTTATACATACATATCCTACACATTCATACCTATTACACGTCCCGCATAATGTCATGATTTATTTCAAAGAAAATCAAACTTGTTGCATGTTGGGGCTAAGCAATATTGCTTGAATCACTGTTTAATGCTAGATTAAACGTTCTGATACGATCCTGGTACTTTATTATACTGACAGCCTAGGATGGCATGCGTTGTGAACACGAGTGGCCACAACTTACATATTATGGTAAAATCAGCGGTATATTTAATCGACTAAGAATTAACTAGACAGCTCATCTAGCCTAGTCTGACAAGTCATATTTACTTTCCCAGGGAGCTGAAAAAACGACACGGGCATTTAATACTTAACGGAGCAAAGGAGCGGCTGTGAGGCAGAGCTGCCTACCTGGGAAGAAGGTCGGGTGCTGGTGGTAGATGATCTTCTTCTTTCTTAAAGCTCCCTGAATGGAGCAGAGCGACGTGACACCTCCGGGAAAAAGCCCTCTGTGCCGGGGCGGGACGCAGCGTCACGGCCTCATTATGCTGCTCGTTAATATTCATGAGCATGCAGTTTTCGGCGCGTCGATTCCTGGAGCTGTCACACTTTCATAGAGTATCATACACCATAATCAATAGTTTGCATTTTTAGTGTATCATAGTAAGAAGTGAATTCGCGCCTACATGACAACTGATTTCACAAATTTATAGCAAGAAAATCACGTATAACAGGGCTGCACTCCCGACCCGATAATGCATCAGCGGTGTCTGATGGATAGATGGATGGATGGATGGATGGATGGATGGACATTTACATTCAAACATTTTTATTGGGAGATTAACAGAAATAGGCCTACGTAAGCCAGTATTTTATCACTACATATTAAATCATGTTAATTCACTCATCACAATGGCACAGTGAAATGTTCACAAGCCGAAAGATCAGGGTAATATTTCAGTATGTGTGGAGTAACCGTGTAACCAGCGTTTGCGGGATATCGCCTGCCGCCTTACCTGTCGGAGTTAATTTAACCAAAGCGCTGGGGAAAATATAGGGAACATTGTCTCCAAATTACACAAAGTACTGACTGGTTGAAGTGAAAAATCAAATCCCAAGACTGCATGTCTTGTACAACAATACCGTTTCATGGATTCATGTTAGATGCCAGGAAATGTATATAGGCTACCATGCCTTTCCCTGAAAAGACTCAGCCAATCCAGTTAATATTGGCACTTTCATACCTTCGCCTGTTCCTAAAACTTAAGAATTTAATTGGAACATTTGAATTGCTGAATTCTATTTTATTGTATAGCCTAAAAAATCTCAACCCGTTAACAGTTACACTTAAACTTTGCCTTTCGTCCGTATATTACACTTGGAACCGTATTACTATTTTTGAAATTGTCTAAAATACGCTCCAGGCGAATTCCCCAGTGTAAAAGTCCCTGATAACCCATTCCATACCCAGCGGAGTCTCGCGCCTCAGAGCAATTGAAAGAACCCTGTACTCGGCGCGCAACCAGTCACAAAGATGGGGGATTAAACGATTCAGTAACAAGACCTCCTGGTTGAGAGAAAAGGGTGGAAGCAACTAAGTGATCCATTTTCCAAGGACAAAATGTCATTGCAAAGAAAGTAGCACAGTGTGTAGAGAATTTCAGTTTCAAAGTCAGCGAGAACGCATGCAGAATAAAAACCATTGCAGACGGAGCAGAACTAGTCAAATTGAAGGAATAAAAATATATTAAAATTAAAACATTTCCACTGTGCTTAGAATTAACCTCTTGACCATTAGCATTATTATGCTTACTGACTACACCAAGACCTTTGCAAACTATCATCCTGCCATATTTGGGATCTGTCATTCAATGATAATTGATGAGCTCCGGTGGTTTGTGTCGCGTTGCTGGGGCTGGTCAGTGTGCCCAGCAACTATGCAGAGGTAACTGGTAATTAAACCTGCAATATTCCCAGTGAAATTACGCCATCTGTGTCAGGAGGCTGTACGGAACAGTGAAGACAGAACACATATTTTTTTAATTCTCTCCTAGCTAAATACGCCATTAAATGGCTCAGATGTTTATTATAAGAAAAGTAAGTTTCAATCGGAAACGTACACGTTTAAGAAAACACAGGTTTCAAACTGATTACTGCCGCTTCCGTAACTGGAGGTAACCAGCCCGGTTCCGTTTCCTGCTGGCAGGCGCCTGCGGTTTCTCCGGGGATCTGGCGAAGATAAAAGGGGAATTAAGTGTCAAGTCACTAAATTTAAAAAACACATACGGTGGGTTACCATTTATGAAAAACTAAAACTAGATGTTTTCACGGATTTGGGTCTTAGAACTACCAAGGGGGTTCAATTATATTTAGCTACTGACATTTGGGAGCACTTTTCCCCGTTACCTAATTAAAAACATTTAATAACGAAGATGCTTTATGTGGTCTCCATTTTCAGATCTATTAAGGTTGCTCCCCTTAGGGACTATCGGTATTAAAATAAGTAGGTCGCACAAAGTTCTGATTTTGAGTAAATGTGATTTAGGATAACAGGAGCGGGTTAAAACCATTAAGGTATATTTATTTACATATTAAGGCGCCAGCAACTGATCCGAAATTCGTCATTGATTTTGCATTGATCGCTTCGTTACGACGCAGCTCAGTGTTTCGTCTTGGAACTTCGGCCCAACCGGGAGATTACCTTCGCCATTTCCTTCGACTTAGTTGAGATGACGTAATTATTCATATTTATTATTATCTGGATGCATGGATATCGCTAGTAATTCTTATGCAACAAAAACGTATTTATTCATAGCTGGATGACACAATTATCCATATATTGTTCTTCTATTACTAAGAGCAATAGTCCCAATTTCAACATTATCCATTTTTATTGGAGTTCTTCAAAGGCCGGGTCCTTCGGGTTTTTAAGGAAACGTTTTCATTAGCGTCCGAAAAACCAAGTGAGGTGAGGTACTATCAAAATAATTACTCAAATGAAGCAATTAAAAAAGTAGTTAAATGATTAAGTAATTATACCGTGCTTGAGCGAAAGCCAGCGCGTGGGGAGGGCCCGAGGGCCAGGGCTGAATACCCCCGGCTGGGAGACGGAGCGCCGTAACATCTCCAGGGAGCGGGGATAACAGATTATATTAAATGCCAGTTAGAGTAAAGGCGTAACTGATTATCAGATTGTCTGCAAAAATCTGAATGAATGTTTACTGGGATTTACTAAACAGACAAGTGGGCCTATATTATACCAAAAAATTATGGAAAACATTATTCTTAAATTATGAAAAGACGGGTGGATAGTAATGATGGGCTACGTGTGCCTATTAATAAAATATGAAGCATGATACGGTCGCGCACAGAGACTGATCGCTTGCTCATTAATGTAGGATAACACAGATTTAGTTCGACATTGTTTTTCACTTATAGGGCTGCATGGTCTGAAAATATTGTAGCCCCTCCCTCAGAACGTCACCCGACCCCATTTTTCCTTTAGTGACAGAAACTGGCAGCGAGGCACGCGCTTCACCCCTTCGCCTTGCCGGCCGGGGGGGGCGGGTATGCTTATCGGAGTTCAGCTGCCATTTACACGAGCGCGGAGCAAAGGAGCGTTCAGTGAGGAAACGCACAAAGAACAAATATACACAGCGATAGTTTCCTTTCTGGCAGTTGTTTCTGATGTGATTTTGAAATGTTCTAACATGCATTTTGTCACTCGGTCACGCAAGACGGACAACAGAAAACAAAAGAGGAACGTCATCCATTGTGTTTATCTGAACAAAGCCGTTTTGTAAGCTCCTGTGTGCAGGTGCGCCGTAGATATCGGGTTCATTTACAGATTCGCCTTTACTCCCCTTATCCTGCCCGTAGAAAGTGAAATCCAGTTGAAGTTAACTGGCTAAGCCTGCAGGCTGCTGTCAGGGATCTTTGCCGAAACACCATGCAGACTGCCAGTCCAATCCTGTTGCTGCCTCACCAGCAGTGGCCTGGCATGGCAGAGTAATGTTCCTCGTGATCAGGTGCAAGGTCGCTCAGGATTGGGGGGGCGTATGGGTGGGGTGTCCGGAATAAAGACCCCTGACTCTCTGCCATCTGTTCAGATCCAGGGTCAAGCCCATCAGGACAAGTGGGGGGCTTCACACCAGAGCTGGACCTAAGGGGAGACGGCAAGGGGGACAGGTCCAGAAGAGACAAAATACGGGAAGAAATATGAATGACCCCTCTCCCACAAGTACACTGCATTCGGGCTCTGGGTTGTGGGTCATAGATCAAACTTGTCAGAGCTGATATCACTTCAGCCATCATCCATCCATCCATCCACACCTTATCCAAGACAGGGCTGTGGGGGGTGGGTGGGTAGCAGAGGCAGTGCTGGGCTGAAGGTCACCAATGCTTCTAGGAGACCTTAATCCTTTAAGGGCACGCTGCAGCTCCCTGCGGGAGTGCTGAACATGGACGGCAAAATAAAGCAAATAAACGAATAAATCTACATCCTCACATCCCTCTTATGATTGGAGCCGTGTTCCTGGATGACCTCACCCGCCCCAAAGCCAATGAGAAGAGCAGAATGCCAAGAGCCCACCTGTCAGCATTGGGGAACAGAGGAAATACATCCCCGGCCTCTGAAAATGAACTCGCGCATGGAGTTTACTGTCCCACAGCCATTCCATCACACTCAAGGAAGTGGGACAGCCGAAAATGAGCCAGTGGTGACTGGCAAGGGACCATGTTAGAACGAAATCTACAGTCTAAATATGTTGGTACACTACACAGCAAATTCAGTTGTTTGCATGTTTTCGCCCAGTAAAGTGCGTCAGCACAGGCAGATACATAGCCTTCTGGAACGTTCTACTTTGATATTACAATTCCTGGCCTTCAGGGGCCATCTAGTGTTCACTGTCAGTACTTCAATGCAACGAGTGCAGCTCTTGTGTCAATAATTTTGTAGCTAAATCTATAGTGAAGTGGTTCATGTTTAAATTTTAACAATGCCTCGTTCAGGTCCTGAACATAATAGCTTCCAGCTGTTGGATAATATCCCTTTCTGTGACAAGGCAGTAGTCAAATATTGACTTGTTAGGGGGCACCCAAGACCGGGGGGATCAAATCTTATGACTTACACTCTGGCCCAGTACACCCGTTCCCAGATGCTCCGCTGTGCCCCAGATCGGCCCTCTGCACCCGGACCGCTGGTTTGTACGCAAGTACTTTAAGAGGGTAGATGGGGGGGGGGGGGGGGGGGGGGGGCTGAGAAATACTGATGTAAACCCAAGTCATTAGCATGTTAGTTGGTTGTACCTTTCTTGTGGGCATATATTAGCTGGCCTTCTCAAGAAAACCCCAGAAGAGAGAAAATACAGAGAAATCAGTGAATGGTTGGGGAATGAGACAGGGAGTAGGGAGGGGGAGGGTGAGAGGCAGACACACGTGCGCACGCACGCATGACAGTGGGAAAGAAAAGCAACGTGAACGCAAAAAACTCTGAAAAACATAAAAACATATAGAGATTAGATATGGCAACCAAAGAAGAGAAACGGGCACGATGAGAGGAGGCCGAAACTGAGACGGAGAATCCCGGAGAGGCGGAAAGCAACCGAAACACGGACAGAGACGGAGCAGACCGCTAAATCAGGCCCCGGGTCCAGCAGCAGAAGGCCAGTTAAGGGTGCTTTGTGGAGTTCGGATCAGACTGTACTATTCTAACACTCATGGGCCTCCTGACTAACAGAAGGCAGACTGGTGCATGGAAATCTCTAGAATATCACTACAAATTAAGTGACTAAGGAGATGCCTAGTGCCAGCTGGGGGAAGTGAAGCTTGAGGGACTGGCTTGGCTTTGTGTGCTGCGTCGGCACGAGATGTTTAAAATAAGGGAGCCACCCTCATTTAGGTCTATGGAAGTTTATCGATTTCGGTGTATAGATTATCTAGAGAATTGAAAGGCAAAAATGACTGCTGTAGAGTGACAGGGAGGGCTGATGACCAGCTATTCAGCATGCAGTGCTAAACAGGGCTTCTATTCGGATTCGGAATTACAGAAATGCAAATATTTCATTATTTCCCTCTCACGGTTAGTTTAGATTTTAGTGCAAAATAATTTAATTATTCATATTTTTTTTCCTCTGTATACTGGAGCCAAATCCCTGCCCTCAACAGCCTTGACAGACAGTGATATTGATATGGGAAACATTTCCCTTAATGTGCAATTTTCAGGCGATCTGGAGAAGCACACTGCAGCCATCTCAGCTGGGGAGGGATGGGGAGTGGTGGGGGGGGGGGGAGTGGATATGCAAACGAGCATCTCAGCCGTCACGAATCAGGCTTGTTCGCACTTTTATCTGTCGGCTGTATTGTGTAACTGCACTTGGAAGGACCCTCAGCAATAAACAGAAATTATTAGGATTCGTGAACATCCTGTAAAAACTAGGCTAATGTCTGCCTACACCGGGCACACGTTAGGTTTGGATTTACACTTATTACCCTATCACTCTGCGTGCTGCAACCTCGCACTCCAGCCCCCTAGCTGCTTCTTCTGAGTGATACCATGAGTGATGACAATGTCTCAAAAAAAGCCCCAGTGCCTCTACCACGCTGGCGCTGTGCACAGGGCACCCCCTGCTGGACCAATTAATTAAAACATCTTTACAACATTCTACAGGCCTTCCTTTAGTGTTAAAGCTGTCTCGTCATGGCGGTGGGGACTTACCATCGATCTCGTCCTCGGTTGTCAGCTCGTCGTTGGAGCAGATGCTTAAAACATTCACCAGCATCTCTGTTACTGTGGGGGGTGATGATAGTGTTTTAAACCCCCATGTGGTATTGTGATGTTCTCATGCATGGCCTGGCTTAAAAAGGCACCACAGCCCAGCTATGTGGCTGAAGGAGATTCAATGAGGCTTTACAAGCTAAAGACACAAGAAAACGTTGTTACAGATAAAAATGTCACTGTTGTGGTTGGACGGTAGCTTGACTAGCTAATTGGCTAACTGTTTATTCCAGGGTTAAGTCTTAAGTCTGCTAGCCTGCCGGTAACACAGGTGGATTCTGGGAAAATGGGACCGAGCCAGCTCTTACCTTTCTCCCCGACGAACGGCAAGGACCAGGTGAAGACATCCATGAAGTTGGGCAGCCAGTAGGGGTGGGGTGAGCAGTTGAACTGTCGGATGTTCATGACATTGTTCTCATACTTCAATACTGCGGCTGTGGGGGCGGGGTGGCATGATGACAGGTTCAGATGGACACCGATTGCCCCATACGGCCCCAACACGACAAACCATCAACCCATGCAGGCGACAGGAGAAAGTCAGCATTATCTAGCAGAGCTCCGGGATAGAGCTGGGCAAGTAAAAACTTCTGAGAACACACGGCTGGGCCTCAGGGGCCCCAGAGGCCACGCGCCCTCAGGTGACTCCCCTCTTAAACTCATTAGGCATTCTTGCACGCTGTTTCTCACGACAACCATAATCTCAGACTGCAGCCAAGGCCTCAGTATAATTTAAAAGGGATTAGGAGTACAAAAACACCAAGCTGAGCACATGGTGCCCCGCTGTGCTCCACCGCCCCCTAGAGCCCAGTGAGGAGCAGTGCGCTTCAAAGCCGGAGAGGGTGCTGGCACAGCGGCTGGAAAAGCCAGACAGGCGGAAAAATTTCCATGGCCGCTCTCTGCCGGCCGTTATTTCCCGGAGTTTGTTTTTATTAGAATAGAATGGGCCATAAATCCTATTTGGGGATAGACTGAGTAAATAAAGAAGGGGGACAAAGAAAAAAACGAAAAAAACGAGGGGTCAATAAACAAAGCCTGTTGAAGCTCCTAGGTCCAGGAGGATCAGGCCTGGTTCAGCCTGTAAACAAAAATTTAAAAATATTTTTCTGATAATAACTTTTCCATAAATAATAAACTTAGATCATAAATGTGGACTTTAAAGGATGGACATTTCCTAGTGTCAATCTCCAGATTATGGATCGATGTTGACAAGAATGTCTTCTTGGCCAGGTCCATGTTGAGAGCTGCTGTTGTCATAGCGATGCAGATATGTACACATACAGCGGTCCATCTGCAGAGCTTACATATCAATACCTTGGAAACGGGAAAGACTGGTGCCACTGCACCATTAGCAAAACAGCTGTCGGTGCTATTCCTTCAGTCACCACTTGGGGGCGCCCCTTTCCACAGGCACGGTGATGCCCCACCTGTGTGCGGTGCTGCAGAGCGGCTGATTTACAGCAGGCTCGATGCCTGCCCCGCTGCTGCCTCCCCAGGTCGGCACGCCGCGCTCACGCTGCACTGCATGGTGGATAATAAGCCAGAACGTCGACTGCCAATTCATTTTTTATGAAGCCACAGCCTGTTCAAATTACTGCAGGCCTGGCAAATCTGCGGCGCATCAGCGAAACAAAATTACCCCATTCCCGCGCCTTTGCAATCATGCGATCGGCATTCTCATCGATAGAGAATCCTATCACTGTTAATTCCCCTTCCCCATTACTGGAGGAGGGGAGGAGATCAACACGATCAAAACGGGTTACCTTCAATACTGAAACATTCCTTTAAAAACAGAATTTAAAATGGCAGCTGATGCATGGTAGGCACATGAGTGACACCATTCTTGTTGCCACTGTTGGAAAAGTGTGGGATGCAGCACACCATCAGTCATTATGCGTGGGGGGGGGGGGGGGGGGGGCCCGCCCCGTTCTCTTTTATGGAACATTTGGGGGGCTTTTTCTGGCGGGAGGTGGAAAATGTGTTAGGCCCACAGAGGTGTATTTAGCAAACGAATCAAGTAAG
>JAAGVU020000036.1:19957835-19991606 GCA_011763525.2 Mormyrus iriodes | reverse complement strand
GGGGAGAGGGTCGTGTGGGGGGGGAGGGGGGGGGGGGGGGGGGGGGGGGGGGGTCTGTGACTCAGAAAGGGTTTAAAACAACTGACCCAGGCTGCTCTGTATTACTATAAATCAGAGGGCTCGAGGAATGACCAATGGGGATGTGGTCATGTGATCAGGGTGGGATTTTACTTTACGATCATGCTGTACCTGGGAATCTACCAAATAAATGGTAACGGGCTTTGGATGAAAGGGTACGCTAATCAGTTAAACAATGTTAACAAAAACAGAGAGTACTACAAACAAAATACACAATCTGCAACATCACAACCACGAGACGCTCAGCCGCACTGCTGTGAATTCAAATCAACTGTCTGCTTATGTACTAAACAGGATGTGATTATGCACTTAACGTTCTGCATGAGGCTCTATTTTATCTAGGACACACAGCAAAGGTGAATGGGTGCCACAGGGGCAGCTGAACAAGAGGAGGCATGCCACGTGACACGAAAGCACCTTTATTTGGTGATCAGGACTTTTATTGGCAGTAAGGTTTGCAAATACATGCCAGCTCATTTTATTGGCCCATTACAATGATGGAAACACCTCTAGTCCAACGTGAAGGAAAGCGGATGGGGGGGGGGTTATTCATTTAAAAGGAGAGCTTTAAATCTACAGTTTTTTTGTACAGTATCCACAGAAACAAATGACACCTTATTCTGGAAAAGAAAGACACAAAGGAGGACAAAGTAACATTGAGCAGCAGCTGATGGCGAACGTGAGGGAGGGAGGAAAAGCCGCAGTTACAAAAATATCAGGAAATACTTTGCTTAAAAAGTGCGTTAGTGTTAAAATTACAAAACATCATTTAGACATAAGATGAAACGTCTTGCTTATGCTCACCACAGCTACTGATACTTTCCAGCATTCCAGCCATAAATAACCCCTAAACGCCTTAACACAAGGCTGCAAGACATTTTAATGACATTTCCTGCTGAATATTGCACACACAATGTAGTGGGTGGGGCAACGCAATTGGTCACTTTAGTGAGAGTCTGTAATATTTACAAACAAAAGCAGAAAACTGGTTTGGGGGCAAGTCACACCGAAAAACTGAATAATTTTAACCCACATCCACAATGAAGGACAACCCATAAATGACCAGTCTGTACTATAAACCTGTGGGTTTCATGGGTATAAGAATAGGATCAGACTGACACCCTGCTTCCAGTGAAAACGCTTCCCATGTGTGCAGAGAATTGTTGGGAGGTTGGGGGGGGGGTGTCCTATTTTCAACCGGCTGGGATTCCTGATCCGGCAGGAGACCAAACATACTGAAACCGGAATGAATCCAATCACAAACTGGATCATGTGGGGATCACAGGACGTACAGCCTCGGATCCAGCCTAAGAATCACGCTGAGCCCGTTCAGACTTTAGATACTATGAAATATGATAAAAAAGTAACCGGTTCTTGACAGACAGAAGCTGAAGAATGAAACGTATCTTCCTGGAGAAATAGTTATGTCTTCCAGGAAATGTATTCCCTGGGAGCCTTGCCTGGCCAGGCCTGCCCCTTGGAGACCACCGTGGCGAGGGACTGACCCAAACTATCCAGGCTCTGATATGGTTCCGACACCCCACTGATCCAGAGATGAGAACAAAGCCTGCTTTCACTTCCGTTTATCCCGGTCTGAAGGGTAGGAGGAGATGCTGCCAGAGGGCTGGAGTAGACGGCGCCGCCTAGTGGCTGGTTTGCAATGTCCAGTGTCTGCAAAGTGGCTCAGGCAGGCTTACAGGAAACACAAGCTCATCAGCCGGGGTGTCCAGCCTGCAACTTCGTCAGCTTCCAGACCTGAGGAAAAAAGAAACCCAGAGAGACCCACCATGTGCCGCCCCCCCCCCGCCCCGGGCTGCAGCCCCCGGGGGGCAGGGGTCACTTTCGGCGGCTGAAGATGCTCTTTTTGGTGGCGCTCTTGTCGGCAGTGCTGAGGCCTATCAGCAGCCGTGCCTTTTCGTCCTCCTCCTGTTGCTGCACTCCGTTGTCGCCCCTGCCGTCCGCCGCCTTCCCCCGCGGCTCCGAGCCCGAAGCCGGCTTCAGTCGCAGCTTCTCCTTGATCACCTGACGAGGGGTCGAGGTCAGGTCAGGGTGGGGTGGGGCAAGATCAAGATGGCAGATCTGACCGTTCAGTGTAAAAAAACCCAGACGGGATGCGGTTCAGAGTGGGAACCCATCTCCAGGCAGCAGGGACTGACGCACTAAAAGCTGAATCTACGCACACACTGTTACTGATATGACCCTGTAAGGAGTGAAAGGCTACTTGGTGTTTTGCCCCGCCCCCACCACACACCCTGCCCCGCCCATACTTGTGCCAGCAGCGCTTTTCGGCTGTCCCTCTTCACTGCCATGGCAAAGTCCAGCCAGGTCCAGGTATTATTGTGATACTCCAGACACGGCAGAACCAGGTTCAGGTCTTTCCAGTCCACGCTGCTCTTCTCACCCTGCGCAGACACCGGGAAACGAGTGGCTCGTCACGGGGACGACAGCCTCCCGTCCGGTGAGGCGGAAGCCCCGGTGTCACGTCACCCCCTCGGCCCCCACGCGCGGCCACGTCTCACACCCACCTTGTAGCTGACGCAAAGGGGCACCTGAGGGATCTTGATATAGATGAACGAGTTGTTCATGGCAGCCCTTTCCTTCATCTTGTCTATGTCGTCTACAGGATGCTGGGACAGGAAGATGCCACGAGAGGGAATTTGATGACACTTGCAGACAGCAGTCAGACAGAGCCTATACGCTCTTATGGGGGGTGGGGTTACATTTCAATTAGAGCTTTATTAAGAATCGTAAATATGATAAACTGTAAAAACCATCAGACCAGGCACCCACCCAATATCTGTCCCCTGAAAACCATCAATACACTCCAGTGACTTCGGGCTCTCTGGGCTTTGAAAGATACTGCGTACCTCTGGGGGCTTGCGGAAGGACCTCCTGACTCCGGCTGTCCGGTTGAGCCCCTGGCTGACTCCCTTCCCGGGGCCCAGTGCCCCCATGGAGTCATCAGCCAGCTGGCGGGGTTTCACTACGGGGATACCTGTGGCACAGAGAGAAGCTGAGCGACAGAGCATCCCGGCCTCATCATCCCACAGGCACAGCCTGCAGCAGCGCCCCCTTGTAGATACATCTGGAAATACATCCAGCATGAACATACTCGGCAGATCAGACAACTCTATGAACATTTCACACAGCATCTGGAAACGGGAGGTGAACGTTTCATAGAAGTTACCCGTGGTCACCAGCCGGAACTTGTCCTCTTCATCGCCCACTTCCTCCTCCTCTTCCCTCCCCGGGAAGAAAAATCCCATCATCCTCTTGAAGAAGTGGTACATCAGCTGGATGGTGAGCGGCACGACGTTCACCTCGAAGTGCTCCTTGACGGAGATCCCTCCAACGGGGGGGCGGACCTTGCTGAAGATGCGCAGGGCGAGCTGCCGACCTGACTGACATGGGCTCTGGGGCCGCAGCACCACCTGGGGCAGAGACAGACAGCACCACCTTTCAGGTCAGGAAGCACAATGCAGGCTTTTTCCAAACCAACCAAACTCAGTTGATTTTATTGCGAGCGCTGCCACCTCAGCATTGGGCACGCAGACACCTGCAGAGGGTTGCCGGTTAGCCCCTGGTACCATACGTACACCCCCAAGCGGCACAGAACGAGAGCGAGCAGAGTGGTGGATTAAACACCAGCGCTCGCTGTGACTGGCCCAGGGGCTCCACTCTGAGACGACAGTATTCCCAGCAGCTAAAGTCTGAACACCGCTAACAGGTTGACGGCACGCACATCACAGGGCTATTAATTAAAGACTGAATTTAATTAAGCGGGACGGTGAAGGGAGGTCAAGACGATAAAAGCTACAGAGGGAGGGGCCAGAGCATGCCACCCTGCTCCGGATACGGACGACTAGAGGATGTTTCTTGCTGGCTAAGCCTAAGTAAACTAGAACTGCGTGAGTGAGCAAACCAGGCAGAATAGGCCCATTTTTCTGGACGTCAAGTGCTTGAAACTCTGGGAAATAGGGCAATGTGCCAGGACAGGGCAGGATGTGGCTCCAGGTACCTTGTAGGCCGCGTTGGGGAGCAGGTTGTTCATGGTGAACCAGCCCAGCTCCAGCAGATGCTCTGCCGTGTCGTCTGATTTGTTGAGCTATGGGACAAGGGTGGGTGGGGTGGTTAGATGGATCATGTGATGGGCATCTGTGGGCTAGTCTGAGCCCCCAGCTGGGACAGGCTGTTGGGGGGTGGGGCCTGTCGCTCACACCTTGCTGTACATGAACCTCTGCAGCTCGAGCTCGGCGATGCCCAGCTGGCCATCCTCTTCGGTAAGGCACCAGCGCGCCTGGGCGAAGTAGATCTCGGTGCGACGCACCACGCTCACGTCCTCGGGCGGCTTCCTCAGCTCCAGCTTGTTGGCCCGCTGCAGCTGGAAGTCCTTGAAGCAGCTGGGAAAAGGGGCCACCATCACCCCACCCCTACCTCAAGGCTAGACTCTACACGGCCACCAGGGGGCCTCGATCGTCACGCCTCACCGGATGAGGATGTTCAGTTCCTCGCTCTTCATCTGCATGTCCATCTTCTCCTGGTTCAGCTGATTTTGCAGCTTCAGGTTGACATCTGACATTTCATCCTGCTGAGACTGAGGGCACATACGGGACAGGGGGCATTGGAAGACTGCCGACATCAGCGGCCCCTTTAAGAGGGTGGTGCCTTGCGACGGGAAGGGGCGTGGCTAGCCCGGGCCGGGCTCACCCTCACATTGGAGTAGATCTGCTTCTCCAGTCGGCGGATCTGTGCCATGTGCTGCCTGACGGCCTCCTGCAGGTGCAGGATGCTGCTCCTCTGTTCCTCGGGGTTGCTGGAGATCTCCAGCTGGAAGCGGACCCTCTGCTTCTTCTCGCTGTGCTCCTGGGGGACGGGGGAGTAGGGGTGAGCCTCAAAAAAGGGTGAACATGAGGTTCACGCGAGGGATCCCACGAGCCATACCTTGCGCTTGGGCTCCACGTGAAGCAAGAGGTTGTTGACGATGTCCAGTATCATGGCATACTGGGCCGGGTTGGTGGAGATCTCGAGGTCATGGTGAATCAGGGTGAAGGTGTCCACAGCTCCTGTGCACAGGGTAGTGATGACAAGAGGAAATTTCATTAACCATGTGCTGTATTTTTTTACTCCACTGGATGGCGCTCTTGGCTTGCTTGTGGGCATGCTTTGAGCCCTTTTTTGAACAAAGAGCACCACCTACAGGGGACAGAAAATACAGCAAGTGGTTCATGAATTACTAGTGATGGGGTGATATGGGTTGGACGCAGGGGCCTGGGCAGGGGAAGGGGGGGGTCTCACCGGCCTGCTTTTTCAGGAGGTCCTCCTTCTCGTGGCTGTCCCGCGTCTCTGGCGGCTTGATCTGCGTGGCCAGCTCGGGGTCGATGTCATGGCTGTATCCGATGTAGTACATGCGACAGCTGCAGCGTGAGATGATGCGCTGGACCTGCCGCATCTCCTGCACCTGGGAGGGTCGGTTCCAGTCTGCGCCAGGGGGACACAAGAATGTGGCACTCTGCCTCAGAAGAAACACTCTGAGATTTTTGTGAAAATTATCCTTTTTTCAATAAATCTGTAGGCTCAAGCCATTGATTGGTGGAGCACAGACACCGTGTGTGTGTGTGTGTGTATATGTGTGTGTGTGCCTCTGTGTGTGTGTGTGTGTGTGTGTGGGTGTGGGGGGGGGTGGGGGGGGGGGTCGGGGGGGGGGGCCGCGGGCTCCTGAAACGGGAACAGTACCTGTAGTGGTGCTCACCATGCCGCCCACAGCCTGGCCACTCTCCATCAACTCCTGAACTGAGTCTAGGTGACGCTGTCTGTGTTCCTCAATGTTCTTCACCTATGGGAGCAAGAACACTGGGTCTCTCAGTCAATGACCCTCTAATTTCCACCCATCACTTCTCGAATGAACCAATGCAATAGGATTATGACAGGACTTCATTGCCCATGTGAGCCAATGAGCATAACAGCAGTACATCCTGAGCCCTGTGGCACCGCCCACCTCTAGCCAGAGCTGCCAGTCCTCCTGCTCGGCGGGGCTGGGCTCCATGGTGGCAAAGTACTGCATGCCGTCCAGGAGGCAGGTCCAGCTGGTCTTCTGCTTGAGGGTGTCGCTGTACCAGGCCGGGTGGTGCTCGCACTGCAGCAGCTGGGCCTTGGCGGCCGACACCAGCACGCAACCGGCCGTCTCCGTGCCCCGCAGCATCATCTGCGGTGGGGGGGGGTCCACAAAGACGGGGGCTCAGAAAGGCAATCCGGATCCTCACAAGCAGCATTAGCAACACGTTAAGGGCGCTGTGGATGGCACACACACCTGGCAGTTGACCAGCTCGATGAACCAGTTGCGGTTGTAGACGTCATCTGTCTGGCAAGCTGCAGTGCCGCACAGCTGGTCGCTCATGCCGGACTCCTCCTCTGAGAAGACCACGAACTTGTCCGTCTCCTCGATCAGCTTCTGCAGCATGGATGTGCCTATACAGACAGGGACCACATCGCATTTGGTGATGTGGACGGTGACGAGAGCCAGTAGCCATGAGGCGGGCAGGCTTACCCTCGCTCTGGCTCTTCTCTGGGCGGCTGGCGGCGGGGGCGACGGGGGCAGAAGGTGCACTGCTGGGGGCGTAGGCGGACGCCGAACGCTTGACCTTCTTGGCGGGGGCCTGCGTGTCGATACGCAGCCCCTTCAGCGCCTCCGTGGACAGGTTGCGTTTCAGTACTGCTGCCTTCTTGTACCCGTCGTACAGGCCAAAAGCGATGTTGCGGTTGGTCGTGGTCCAGGACGCCCGCAGGTCCACCAGGCACAGCTTATGGGTGTAGGAGGTGTTCTCCTCCCCCTTGGCGCTCGCCTCCTGCCACGGCAGTTACCGCCGAATCAACTAGGTGCCATGACGACAAGCTACGATGCTGAGCACAGTCGTTTTCTAGCAGCTTAACGATCCCTACACGACATCTGTGCTTCAGGTCGCAATACAAAGTATGAAGAGAAATTAACTCTTTATGTTCTCTAGTCTAAGGCTAGTTTTGGAGCAAGCGAATCCTGTATCTATCCCTTATCCATGACCCCCTGGCCTTCGCCCCCCGGCTCACCTCCTCCATGTTGTGGCTCTGCCGCTGGTAGCTGAGCGAAGACAAACTGACCAGGTGCGTCTTCTTCACCTGGGCGTCCATCTGGTGGTCAGCTGTCTCGTCCCAGGTGGAGGCCATGAGGTGTACAGTGACCATAGACAGCTCGCTCACCATCTGGGTCACGTTCCACTCCGAGATAAGACGGCGCATCACTGTGCCGGCTGACAGGACGGGACACACGGGGAGAGAGGGCTCAGACAGTGCCGACGGGGAGCCGCACCCACGATCCCGCCCCCCAAGGTGGCTGTACACAGCACTCACCCTGCGGGATGAGTCTCTGGGCCCCTCGGGTAAAAACGTGGCCCCGGCTGCACTCCACCTGGATGCCACGCTGCTGGGCGAAGGAGGCCCAGTACAGCACCTGCCCGGGAGGAGCGCGACATATCAGCGAAATGAAGACGCTGAGTAGAGCACCTACCAGTGCCTCTTAAAGGAGCCTCCACCTGAAGCTGTGGGAAGGACGCTGTGTAGGACATCTGCTTGTAGTGCTGGCCCAGCTTCTTGCGCACAGGCCGCAGGCTGTGGAAGAGCTTTCCCCGGCAGATAGGCCGTGATACGCTGGTCCAGGTGGCCCAGAAGTTCTGCATCCAGCGCAGGGTGCTGCTATACAACAGGATCCTGGGCAAGCAGGGTTCTATGCGGGAAGGAGATGAGATACGGCTTTACCAAGGGAATGGGCTCAGGCAGCTGGGATGGCTCACTCATGCACAAACATGCCAGACGAAGGCCGCACCCTTGTCGGCCTCCTGCGGCCGGTTGAGGTCCATGGTGATGGCGAGGTTGAGGTTCTCAGAGCGGAAGGCGCGGTACGAGTCATGCGCCTGACCTGAGGTGACGTCGGCCACACTCTCAGCCGAGCAGAGCATCACGGCGTGGTGGTCGTGCGGGTTGCCATGGCAGAGCCACTGGAGGTCCAGTGTCATGTGCAGGTTGGGGAGGTTCAGGAAGCAGATGTCGTCGTACCTAAGCAGTGCGGGAGCATGACTCAGGGTCGAGGTGCGGCTCATGGCGGGAGGCCGGGTAGGGCGGCACTTACTTGGAGGCTGTCCTGACGTTGACATCCATGTCCCCCTTGAAAACAAACTGTCCTGGGTTCCACTCAAAGTTGAGCTTGTTCCACTCCCAGTGCAAGTTCTCTGTGGTGTTATACGGATCCTGGAGGGAGACAGCAAGACCAGCCAGTGTCACTCACATGTAGGGCAACACACCGGAACACTGCAACCTCTGTACTGGAAAAGGGTTACCGACACAGAACAGATGCACTCTTAAAATACAGCATCTTCAGCTACACCGTTAAGGACCTGGTCCAGAGCAGACCTCGGTACAGAGACAGAGTCCACATGGAACTGGTACATACTACTCTGAGCTAATCTGACTTCAGTGAGGCTGGTACCTCGGTGGCAAGCTGGTGTAAGTTTGCCTGCTCGATGTCCATGACCCAGCGGCCGTGAAGAAGCAGTCGGCTCTTGTCCCACCAGGCCAGGGGTGGGGAGGGGTCGGCTGTGGGTTTGGTGAGCAGGTCCACCACCTGGCCAATCAGAGTCCAGGCTGGGTCCCAGCACGGCCCCCATACAATGGTGTATCGGGCAATATCAGCTGGAGGAGAGCAGGACGATGAACCAAAAACAAATTTGACCTTTCATACCAAAACAATGCGTCTCTATAACAGTGCTTCGCCCATGTGAAAAAAGGACTCACAGTGGAAGTCATAATAGAATTTCAGGGGGGGTATGTTCCGCTGGACAGTGATGTCACCCCAGGGCACCCCCAGGTGGACCACCTGATGGCGCCGGGCCCGCGCCTGACCGTCCTGCTCAGTGCCGATGAGGCGCCCCGCCAGCTCCCAGTCCCGGATCTCGAACAGATAGCGGGGGTAGTCTCGGATTCGCACTGCGGATTAGACCATCAGAATCACACCATGGAAACCACAACCGGTGCTCCTGAGCCATATTCTAAGGCACCATAAACATGGAAGAAATTCATAAAGCCCCATTCAGAAAGATTAGCTTCACTTAGGGAGGTTCGCTATGCAGTTAATAACATAATTATATTGATGTCTATATCGGAAGTTATTGTTAATTCATTAAAGATCAAGAAATACTGTTTTGTTACGGAAAACAGTTCTGGTCCTCTAACTTTGGAAATCTGACGTGAACCTTTGAGAACAACTGGTCGCCAAGACAACGAATGCTAATCGGCTTAATTGGCTTAGGGGCATGCATTAATTCCTGGACTGAGCAAATCTAGCCCCCCAATCAGTCTGATCATCTCACCCAGGAAGGTGGCAAGCTTAAACTTGACGGCGCGTCCCCACTGCACGACCAATGGCAGGCCGTCCCGCGGGAAGGGACTGGCGGCATCGATTTCGCGCAGCTGCTCACGGACGCGCTCGGGCCCGTGCAGCGCACGGTCGGCCAGAGCCACGGCCTCCACCTCGGATGCGGTCCAAGTGAGTAGCGCCTTGCGCATGGGTGTGTTGGCATAGAGGCGGCGTGAGCGCTGGATGTAGATCTCAATGTGCTTGCGCTCCAGTGAGGCGTACAGCTCCTCGATCTTGCGCGCGGGCAGCAGCTCGCCGTGTTGTTTGCGCAGCTCCGCCACCCTGCGGTCCAGCAGCTGCAGTCGCTTGGCGCTCTCCTTGCCCTCGTCCTTCATCAGCTCATAGTTGTCGCGGAGTTTGATCTCGAAGACGTCGTCCAGGAAGACGAAAGAGAACTGGGCCACGCGAAACACCAGGTCTGGGGGGAGGGGCCGGGCCTCGGGCGAGACCAGCTCGGCGCCGGTGGCCCGGTGCAGAGACCGCAGCCATTTCTGTACGCCGATGGCCTCATCAAAGGTGGCCGAGAAGTTATACTGGTAGGGGAACTCGAGGGCGAGGCTGGCAGCAGAGAGCACCCAGGCCCGGTTGCGGCCGGTGATGAGGAAGGGGAAGCTGGGGCGCAGAAGGGTGGCTTCCTCCAGCTCGGGCAGGGCCCGGAGCTCCGCGTCCGTCAGCGTCATGATGTCATTGCCGTCAAAGTTGAAGATGAGGTGCGGGGAGCGCAGGTGGGCGGAGCCACCATGCCGCGCCAGCGAGAGCGCTGCTGCGCGTACCATAATGAAGTTCTGGCTGGTGACATAGGCAGAGAGCTGCGCACGACCCAACTCCAGGTACACGCTCAGCTCCTTTCCCCAGTCTGTCTCCGGTGCCCCCCCACCTGCCTTCTCCCCCACCTCCAGCCGCCCCAGGGCAAAAGACAGGGTTTCCCAGCATCCTTTGCACTCAGTCACATGATGGTACAGGAACATGTGGTCACCCGGCGTCCACTGAGCAGTCACCTCCTCCTCACACTGGATCTGTAAAAGGGACATAGGGTGAGATTGCAACCCTGATTAGGACGCCAACTGCCACACAGGAGCAGAAAGACCCAGACCGACCTTGAGAGCCCTGGTGCTGGTGCTGAAAGAGGCCACTAGGGCGGCGAGGCTGAGGATGGGGCTAGGCGTCTCGGCCGCAGGGCTACAGGGCTCCATGGTGTCTGTCAGCAACTTTACCACTGAGAGGGACATGCCCTGCACTGAGAGCTGTGATGTCTCCGTGGTGCCCAGGGCCTTCACCATGTCAATCCGTAGGCAGATAGCACCTGGGAGGGTGGGACGAGGCCCAGGGGATTGGCAAGAGACAGGCTAAGCTACAATGCCACTGACTAAGAGGGACTCCTTTAGTCTCCAGAAGCACAGGGAGCCAGCCGGGGACAGAAAAATACACTCACCTGCCACATTGGACAGTGTGAAGACATTGGTGTCCTCCAAGCTGAGGTCCACCTTGAGGAGCAGCGACGAGTGGCTGGGGGAGATGGGGGGGCTCACCCCATTGGCCGGCCCCTTGGGAGCCCTTGCGAGCCACCGCGGCAGCAGGGATGACACGCGGGACAGGCATTGCACACAGGTCTCTGACACCTCCACTTGCAGGCCCCGCAGGGACGACTCCAGGGACACGGCGCCGTGGGGACCATCACCGGCGACCGTCACCTGGGGCCGGTTACAGCTGCCCTGTGCACACAAACGGCCACACATTGTCCTGGGCTGCTTCCACTCATAAAATACTGTCCTGATTACGATTAACGAGCTAGGAGGTCCCCCCACCCCCAAAACAGGCTGTAAAAACCAGCTGTGCCCTGCTACACTGACTGTTGCATATCGTGACAAAGCGTGGTTCACAGTTGCCACAGCTACTGTGGCCATCGCAGATCCGTTGGCGGGTACCTGCAAGGTGAGGGAGTCCAGGATGAGGGCCTCCCCCCAGACATGCTTGCCAGGGGGGTGCGGGGCCTGCTGGATGTGCGAGCCCTGGCCGACGCGCCACCAGAAGTGGTCCAGGGACAGGCAGATGTGCTGGTGCAGGACCTGGGGGGGCTCCGGCTCCGGAGCAGGGGGCGGGACATCCATGAGGTGCTTCAGCTCTGTGAGGCACGCACACACACACACACACACACACACGCACACGCACACACGCACACGGGGGCATCACTGACAGCTTTTAGCTCCCCATCCCTGGGTATTATAGCAGGCCTGATATGACCTCCCCATCCCTTGCTCTGTTCGCACAGCAGGACTGATTTGACCCCCCAATCCCCGGCTCTATCCATACAGCAGGCCTGAAATAATCATCCCTCATCTCCATGTTACTGTCACTTATTTTTCCGATACCGGCAAACGGCAGAAGGCGGCCATGCGGCATTCACCGCTCACCCGAGCTTGCGGACAGGAAGCCCACAGCGAAGGTGGGCGTGTCTCCCAGCTGCACAGACACGTTGACGTTGGACATGGAGGAGCTGATAGTTATGGGGGCATCTAGGTGAGGGTACAGCCTGGGGGAGCAGCGGAGGGCTATTACTCCTGACAGCACTGTCAGGCCAAAAACAACTCCCCCCCACCCCCTAATGGAGTGTGACCTCACCTCTTCCTGCGCGATGCTTTCCTATGATAGAGCCGCTTCCATGGAAACAGGTCGAGCCAATGGGAGAACTCCTGGTGGCGGTAGTGGATGATGCACGTGTTCACAGTAACAGAGCCAGAGATGTCGACAGATGTTACCTGAGAGGGGGAAAGGGGAGCCAGCCAATCAGCCGCTAAATAAAGACTAATGCAGAATGTGCAGTCAATGGTATGAGGGCTTACTTGCAGAACAGTCCTGAGTGAGTTGAGACAGACGATTCGCTGACGGCTCTGAGAGAGGAGCAACCCGTCTGTGCAAGCGCAGACACACACAGAAATGCACACAGACACACACAGAGGAGTAAAGTTTCAGCAGGCCAGCACACTGGGTCACTCACTTCACCGGGTTCAGACAACTGCGTTGCAAGACATATTTGCAATGCCAATTCACTGCTAACAGATAAAATTTTTTGAGCGACCAAACTTAATTTTTGTATTTCTTAATCGTTTTAACGTACATAACACAATGCATTAATAAAAAGATACGGCACAGTATGCAGCACAGTAGGGACCAGTATTACTGGGTCGCATATGACGACCGAGATGGCTTATCGTTATTATGATTATAATGACGGTCCTGTTCGGCCCCCCCACCCTCCAGCAGGAGCTCCAGGCTGCTCTGGGGGAAGCTCAGCTCGGGTCTGAAGCTCTTCAGCGGAAGCTGTTCATCTTCACGGCCATATTTCAGCTTCAGGGCTTTCAGTGTCCAATTCAGGTGTCTGTGGGACAGAGGGGTGTGTGAGGACGTGTGAAATTACCGGCAACCCCCCCCCCCACTGCCCCACCAGCCCCCAGGTGGGAAGACCCCGAACCACTGACCTCTTCTGGCTGTGCATGGACACAGTGACATTGGTATTCTCCAGATCCACACTCGCCCTCGCCGGGATCAGCTGGTGGATCCTCTCTATGTCTGCCGTCTTCACGAAGCACGGCTGCTCGCACGGCTGCTCGCACTCCGAGAGCACGTCGGGAATGCCGGGAACGCCAGCTGGAATGAATACCTGTAAGCGCACATAGCCAGAAAGACCCCTGCCGTAATGGCTTGTGAAGGCCGCCAGCCCGTCTCGACCCCCTCACCCGCTATGCCGCTGACGGCCTGCAGGGGGAGCAGTGGTGGGCTAAGGAACACGCCCTCGTGCAGCTCGGCCAGCAGCGTGCGGACGCTCAGCGCCAGCCGGCCCGGACGCAGACCCTGCCCGTCCACATCCCCTGACAGCACCAGGCTGAGGGACACCTCCGCCAGACAAGTGTCCTGCTGACAGAGACAGGGGGACAGGCTGGGGGTCAGCCACGTCTCGGTTACCTGCTTACAAAGAGCGTGGGTATTATCAACAAAAATAATAAGAATAATGATCATAATTAAGCAACTTTTCAGAAAGGGAAATGAAATAAGCTCTGAGAAACTGCAGTTTGGGGGGGGGGAGCCTCACTAACGCCGTGCGGACGGCTTATCAAGCAGGGTCACAGATTCAGACACCCGCCTGGAGCATTCACATTTCAAATTTTAAAAAGACTTCAATTCACATCTTCGCTTCTGACTCACAAAAGGGCAGCTACTGAAACGTTAACGTTGCATACATCCTCACATCATGGCAAACTGGTTGTCTTGGCAACAACAGACTCAGTGAAATGGGATAGTACTGTGAAGTCACATGGCGTTGTGGGCGACAGCCAATCAGCAACTAACATCCGTCAGAGGCAGCTCAGTGAGACATGGCCATTGCATTGGTACCACACTGTTACATTATTATAAGTTAGCTATTAACTCCAATGACGACGGGGGGGTGGGGGGTCTCACCAGGTGACTGCTCTTCAGCACCTTACTGCTCAGCTGTCCCACGGAGAAGTCCCAAGCCAACCTGCGGGGGCACAGGGCCAGCTTTCAGTCAGCTGGGCACCCACCAGCCTCGCTACCACAACGTTATTGCCACAGATTTCCGAGCTGACGGCGGGCAGAGCCCAGGGACAGAGGTCATGGTGGGTGGGACCCGAAGTCAGTTCTCACCTCTTACTGTGGCAGTCCAGCAGCAGCATGATGCCCGTGGCCGTCATGTGCCACAGGGACTCAGGCAGTGCCAGGTTCAGCACCATGATGTTGATGGAGTCCATGTGGAAAGACACAAACTGGGGAGGGGGACAGGAGATGAGGGGGGTGTTCAATACAGAGAGGGAGAAAATCACACCGTGACACTGAGCATGATAGTGGCCACCTTAACGCCATAAAGAGGGTTAAAGTGCAGCAGGGACCTCTGCCCTCCCAGAACACGCTGAAATGAAACTGCACAGCTTAGGAGCCCATCTGCCGAGAACAGCATCTCCTGGAGTCTCTGGGCCGTACCTGAGACAGGAATCGGAGGGCTGCAGGGCCGGCCCGCAGCTCAGCCACATCTCCACCCGCATCCTTAGGGCCACAGCGCCTCACGGGGTCTTGGAGGTCCACACGCACCCGAGTCTCGCCCACGCATAGAGCCAGGTATCGGCTGGAAGAGACGGAGACTAAAACACTGAGCCGCTGAACGGGCGATCCACGGAGGACAGAATCAGTGTTATTTACATCGCTGATATGCTGCATTCAGCCAGCAGGCTGTTATTCAGAGCCATGAATGGGGCAGACTATGACCAGGAGAATTTTTCGCTGTAACAAACGGTACTCACGGCAAGTCCGCATTCAACACTTTGCTTGAAATCCATATGCTGTCAATTTCCTGCATAAAAACAAGCAATGCATTTGTTTCTAAAAAGACCTATTTTATTAATAAATAAGGTGGTCAGCATTGCAATTATCCTAACTGCAAAACTTAAGTATTAAAATGGCCATACAGTCTCATTGAATGATTAATTTAATGTGACCATATTCTTGAGTATTAACAAACCTCAGGGTTATCGACAACCCAGACAGAGACAGGCAGGTAAACCTGCACAGGGCGGGTGGAAGGACACAGCAACATACCAGGGTGTGCTGAGGCTGGAACTGGACACTGATGTCCCTGAGAGAGAACAGGCCCACAGAGCCTATCTTCAGGCTGGCGTTCAGCTTGCTGCTGAAGAAGCGCACTGCCAGTCGGCGTACAAACCACCTGTGTGGAGGGGGTGGGCACAGACACGTCTGGATGTCAAGACAAACCATGTGATCACAAAGAAGATCCGGTGATTGACATGGGGGGGTTTACAGGAAGGGAAGCAAGATGCCCCTCTGCAAATGGCACTCAAGAAACAATGCCACTGGTCTTCTCAAACTAGTCCACAGGTAGAAGATGCACATATATACACACTGCAAACTCATTGTGACAGGGCTGTATATTGACACAGACTTGAGGAAAATACAGAGCAGTCATTATATTACTGAAAAATACTTTGGATAATGTCACCCACATTCCCCAACTCCCTTCAGTCGGTGTTCCTGTGCGCTTTCCACGCGTGTAAATGTGCGAGTGTGTGTGTGCTGCATACTAAACGTCTTTGCCGAGACAAGCCAGCACTTGTGTGTGTTCACAGAGCAGCCCTATCGTTCCGGTTCGCAGGGCAACGCAACAAGAAAATCAATCCGGATTAAAATCAGAGGAACGGGCTTCGCTTAGCCCGCTAGTGTAAACTTTGAGTAATGCTGCGACAACAGCACTATTTAAACTACTGGGTGTGTGCTGTTGCACTGAACCAACACCCGAATACTTAAGTACGTAATCTATAAAAGAAAACTCAGGTGTTTATGGTTCAATAACAAGCTTTACGTGTTTTTCCAGCACTGAAATGACCAAAAACAATATAATTATATTAAGATGGAATTTCGTGTTCAGGTTAAGCCAAGGGTCCTACCTGAAAAGCAAGGTAGCCAGAACTGTAGAGAGACATAGCGCCAGCAGGGCGATGGGAAGCGGGGACATTTTCCGATCCGGATCGGAGCCGCTTCACGCGGGCTCGCGCGGCGGCGGCGGCGTCGTCACTCCGGATCAGCGCGAGGCAGCCGGGCGCGCCGTCACGCGGCCGTTCCCGACACCAAACCCTGCAGGCTCTGTAGATGGCAAAGGGGCACCTTTGAAAGTCAAATGAAGCGTACTGTGCACACGGATAAGTTACGGTCAGCAGCGGCGGTCTGTCAGCAGCCGTCAGCAGCCGCCAGGTCCGCGGACGGGCTCGATCCCGGCGCCCCGCTAGCTGGCTAAATAAAGCCCGAGCCGACACCGACTAGCCACAAAAGCCACGGATCCTGCAAGCCGGGCCGGCGGCAGACCCTGACCGAAACAGGCCACCGATCCACCGTGGAACCGGAGTTTGTTACTCGCCAAGAACCGATTTGCTCCGATTGTTATGTTTTTTTAACATAAATAGTATCCCCATCATTCCTGCAGAAAGTGCTAGCAGCGAAGCAGAATAAACATCGCGCTGGCACTGCGGCATAAGATCAGTGATCGAGTTTTCAGATAAACTACTTGCCTGCGATGCCTCCGGTTCCGACACTCTTTCCGTACAGGATGTACAGGCTGCAGCATAAAAGTACTTTTCCCGGCTAGCAAGCTATCTGTTAGAGGGAGTGCAGAATTGTCCCCGGAGGTATTTTCACCGTACCGATGTTTCACTCCTACACTTTTTTGCCTTGTATTGCGTTTCTTTCCGGGGCTCCCGTCCAGCGGGTCTTCGCTCTCCTCTGTCCCCGAGGTCCCGTTCCGAAACGCGGGCAGTTCGGCGAACTGCTCCGGCTCAAGCAGCTGGCAGACCACTCGGGAGGCCGACCGACACCTAGCCCGGAGTTTCACTCCGCGAAACACTCACTCATCATATACGTTGAGTGTCGTATTTTGACTCGGTTCCGATATGCTTGTAACCTTTAGTCGCAATCGCAAAATCCGCGTAGAAATCATATGGAGATAACTGATTAAGTCACTCGGTTTAAAGTATAAATTAATTTCCAGTTGTATGTATGGTGCCCGATGGAAGTTGTAGTGTTAAATGGACACAATCAGACCAAAACCCTAGAGGGGAGTGTTATACCGTGTGGATTGTTCAATGTGTATTGTGAAAAAATGTCACGTAAATAACGTCAAAATGACATACTTATTAAAATAATTTTAAATTCGCTCGGATTTAGGGGACACTGCCGAATGGAGAATCGCAGCGTCCTGCCAGGCGCCAGTTGAATAACTACATGAAACCACGATAGATGAAATGTTTCCATATATTTACTGACCTACAATCAACGTACTTCCATGCGCTGGTACAGTAGGAGCGTATGTTATAGATATGGAATGTCCAACAGCACATGCATTACTAAAAACACTCAGCACTGAGAGTAATATACATCAGTGTTCTTTCTTAATAAAAAGCTTTATGGTACAACAATGAATGAAGCTGAACATTTCCGTATTTCTAGGGTGGGTTATTGTGGAATTCCGTATTTAGAAGCTGTGTATACACCCCTACTGCAAACAACACTGACTAACATACATCCAACTACCTGCAGCCACCAGCGGAACCATTTCCATGTGAAAGAGGAAGGAGGGGGCAGGAAAGAGCATGCAATTTCCCCATATTGTACAAGCTAGTGGGTCACATGAGATGCACCAACTAACCCAGTGATAATGCTCATATGATCCCCTTAGCGGTCCCTCCCATCTGAGTGCCTGCTGCCATCGGTCAAAGTCAGCAAATTTCAGATAATCTCCTATAAAATTACAGATACCGGACCAAGCTTACTCTGCAGTAATGTAAAACAGTCCAGTGTACCCGCTGTCTGCAAACCTTAAATCTACAGCACCAAATCAGTAATCTATAGAGAAGCCAACAGGTTTAAGGATTTATGAGCATCTATAAAAAATGTGAAATGACAGATTAGTTCTGTGATAATTACAGAGCTGTTCAAACTTATGTGCCAGTTTAGAAAGAAAATGGCAAAATCCCACGTCACTTAAAAGACAGATTGCTGTGTTTAATCATACTATGTTTTACATAACAAAAAGCAAACGGTTTAAGTGACATTCAGCTAGCAGTGCAGATAACACTGCTTGTGTTCTAAAATGCTGCCACAATGTCAAATGAAACTGCATGTTCCGGCAAAGTCCTGCTGCTGCGCCGTTCCGGCCTCTCAGGCAGAAGCCTTCTGTCTATTGTGCCTGGCAAACCACTCGTCACTTTGGTCCGCTGCGATCGCCTGTAACATTGGGATATCAGCACAGCCATAGAGAAAATACTGTAAACTGCAACAAGCAGGCACACCATCGGTGTCTCTCAGAAAAAAAAAAAACACATCTAGACACAGAAACGGCTAACTGGGTAATGATTCAATAGACTTCAGTACAAATACAATACAGTTGGATATGATTTCAATCATTTAATGTACTGAAGTGTCACTTGTCAAGTAAAAATGTATTTGGGTTTTTAAAAAGAAGTCATGTATGTATTTTGAGGCTGCAGGTAGCAAATTGATCATTTGAACATAGCATCAAAAAATATTACAGTAACTGCATTAATAGTGATTTGATGGGCAGAGTGATTTGTGACATTCAGTTTTTGCGTTTCAAAATCTGAGCTGGAAAAATTCTAATTCAGCCATATCATAGATGCCTCAGCTAGATTTTCGATTCAGAACTCTTTTCTGTCATACCCATAATTTACATACAAACTGGGACAGGCATTACACATCATAGCACCAGTCAGTCATGACAAACACAGCTCTCTGCACGCAGACTCACTGCATCCAGTAGGGCATTTCCTCCGGGGTCCATGGTGGAGAGCTGTCTGAACGCCTCGTCGCCCACAAAGCAGATCTCATGGCCGTCCTTAAACGCAGAGAAAGAGCACAGCGCTGCACGTGTATCGAGGAGCAGCTTAAAAGGCAGGCCCCTTGTGGGTCACTTCCTGGGACGAGCACTCACTGGGTCAGCGAGTATGACCACTTCCACGGTGGTCTTCCCCGGTGTGTCCAGGCTGACTAGGGGCGTGAGGATCATCTGGTTCTCCTTTTTCATTAGGGCCTCAATGTCAGGTAACTGGGGGGGGGGCAGAAGTTTGGGAACAGGGAGAATACAACCATATCCCAACAAGAGAGAATAATACAGGTGAAATTATTTCAAACCACAGAAAAATTTAAGTTTGGAAGCATGAGCTGAGCTGCCTAATTTAAAAAGACTTTCGGCATCTTACAAAATGGTTCAATACCAAACACTTCTGCTGTCCCCAAAGCCTTATCACCTGTGTTCGAGGGCAAGAGAAGGCTATTCTCCCGAAGGCTGTGCCATGGTCCACCATGCCACCGATGTCACAGAGCTCCAGCTTGCACTGCAAACACAAACACCTGGTATGAGCTTAAAAAAAAAAAACCCAGGACCCTCTTCATACCCCAGCCCCGACACTCCTCCCAGACCTGCCCGTCTTCAAATCCCAGTAGGACCGATTTCTTCTCGGCGTTTCTCTCCAGAATCTGCATCCCCAGGAGGACGGACCAGTAATGTGTGGACCGCTGCAGGTCAGACACGGCCAGGGAGACCTTCTGGACAGGGTCTAAGGCCAAGGGCAGGTACAGAACAGCACTATCAGATCAAAGCTACATACTAACAAATCCAGCGTCTCTTAGAGTTTTATAGTGGTTTCTGGCAAACTGAATCATATAATCTGGATATGTCTGATGCCTTTTTTAAAGCAAACAAGTACCATAATAATAATAATAATAATAATCATCATGTAAGTCATTTGATTCTTCTGAGACACCCCTAGGATGCCACTAGACCTTTTTTGCTGATTCAATGCCCATTGAATGTCCTTCCAGAATAATTTTCAGGCTGTGACACAGGACCAGTGACACACCTGTCTGGGGCTGCTCCTTGTCCACCAAGTAAAAACAGTACCCCCCCGGGGCCTCGGCCAGGTAGACACCCTGCCCGGCCTCCGTGAGGGGCCACCCAAGCCGCCGGGCATTGCTGACTGCCTGGCTGGACTGCAGAGTGAGGCCCTTAACAAACAGAGAACACGGTCTGTTTCTGGGGTGCACATCTGTGCCTGTGCAGATGCTCAACATAAATGAGCTTTTAGGGACATTTAAAAACAAAAATCAAACAAAATGTGTCATGTTCACATCAAAGAGCTAAAGAGACAGTGGGCTATAAATACGAATGGTGATTTTTGAAGATTGAATGAATGCAGAAATTAATTTCAACTTCTGTGTTTCTGACGAAGCCCTCTTTGCCTTTGTCATTCACATAAAATACAGGCCATCTGCTATACCACCGAGTTAAGACTTTTTTTTTCCAGGATGGATACAACTTCCAACATGATTGCAGCACATCAATACATAAGGCCACAGCGGCACAGCTCGGGACCGTGGGCTGCCTTACCAGGAAATCATTACCCAGGCGGTACTCTCCGACACCATAGTTGTAGGTCAGTTCTGACACAAAATGGTTATCCTCTGGACCAAACCCCACCATAGTCTTACTCCACTTCCCATCATACGGACTTGCAGAAAGATAGTACACAACATGATTTATTATTTTTATATAAGCAGAAACACCGTCGCCTGAATCAGCTTCTGCTTGGAATCAGTTTATCTACCTGCACTAATAATTAATCACGGCGAGTTCGTTACTGAATGTGCGCATGCAATGTACTTTGAACGGGTTGTTAAATCCATCTGGGTAAGGGCAGCGTCTAAAGAAGTACTTAAATTAAAAGGATCAAATGAATAAACAGATCAATAAATCCACCGCGCTCTTTTCACCAAAAAGCCTTTCAGGTCTCATTTAAGGTGGAATTTCTTTGCTTGATTCCAAGTACACCTGTTACATTCTCACCCATTACAAGCCGCCTTGCAGCCTTCTTCAAACTCCTCATGCCGAAGTATCTGAAATAAAATTTAAAAAACCGTCCATGCGTTACTATGCAGCATTGCAGTTATTCCAGCATAAACCAGTTCGTCACTGACAGACTAGCAGATGCTGCTGCATTCGCTCTTAAAGCACGGGGAGCCGTAAGGTGTAACTGCTCCATAGCGGCAGGAGAGACAGCCAGGGCTGCAAGAAATTCTTACTGCAAATTTATACTATTCCATTACAAACCTAAACTTAGCTGCATCAAAAGCGGGTGGGCAGTTTGCAAACCCTACAGACTATTTACAAGGTAATAAAACTGTCACATACATGCAAATGCGTCTGCAGGCTGGAAACTGAAAAATTATTTATCAGAACTTATTTTAATATATTCATGTACGTTCGACAAACAGCAACATATCGTACCTGCATGCCAAGGACATCGCGGTAAAACGTGGCCGTCTTGTTTCGATCGGCCACTTTAAACACGAAGTGTAAGGCTCTCCTCAGCGCCATGACTCCCCCAGCTGGTCCCACTTCGCAGCACGCCTCTTTGCCCCCCGGGCCCGACGCAGTGTCGCGTAGCGATCGATTGCTCGGCGATCCGTCGGTTCGAACTCAAACCTTTGGATTCAAATCAGTTTAACATCGCTTCGACGTTAAGTGATTTTCGACCATCCAACGTTCCGCACTGTCGTTAACGTATTTTCGCTCTCAAAAATAAACCGGAGACATTTCACGAAAGAAATGCATTTTATGATGGCAGTTCGATTATTGCCGGTGGCTGATTACACCGGTCTGAATCTGTCGTCCCGCAATGATGACGTAGGGCTCCGCTTGGCGCGACAGCCGCTGCAGAGGGACTGCACGCCGTTTGAGCTGCTTAATTCTGAGGTAAAGAGTAAGTTGCGCTAGAGGTTTATTTTGTGGTACACATACTTTTTTAATTTTTTTTTATTTTTGTGGTGCACATATTGTTTTTTTAATTTTTGTGGTTAATGCCACAAATGTTTGCAGATTCATTCCAAAATATGTCACCTAAATATCATACTACTGTTGTTCGCCTGTATTCCAAAAACATTACTCCAAAATAAAATGTTTTAAAATCACGTTCGCAAAGAAATCCGTGAGTTACAAATTCTGCCCGTAGTAGTTTAAAGTTTAGATTTTGCAATGGATTTCTCGATATATTTATATTACAAATCCCATTTATACATTATCATATTGTTTTTCTCCTCAAAGTTTCAGAACAGACAGCCGTGAGAAATACAGCTACTGTGAACGTGAAATTAGCCGGTTGGGATC
The DNA here is from genome assembly GCA_011763525.2 of Mormyrus iriodes. Lineage (NCBI taxonomy): Eukaryota > Metazoa > Chordata > Actinopteri > Osteoglossiformes > Mormyridae > Mormyrus > Mormyrus iriodes. The sequence goes on along the minus strand of JAAGVU020000036.1, from coordinate 19,969,335 downwards.
AAAGGCATAAGCCGTCATACCGCCCCTCTGCAAGGCTGCAGCTCTTACTCTCACAGAAAATAAATACTGTGAGTATTTTTTGTCCTTTTTTTTTTAAGACTAGGAAGTCTTACGTGTTTCGTATTCATGCTAATATCACCTCCTGTCTGGATGTTTGTAAGGAACCCCAGCACACAGTCACGCACTTCTGCTGTTTTGTCCCCATTCCGCTTATTTACACACAAATTTAGATATAAATTTTAAGTCAGATGGGGACACCTGAGGCATTGGGATATTTCGGATATCTCGACACAGGCTCTGTAAACAACTGTCGGGCCAGTGTTAATTTATTGAATTTATACTGTTAACAATGTATAACAATGAAATTAACTTAAATGTTTTGCATAAAACCAAAACCACTTAAATATCCCAAAGCAGATTACAAGCATTTCCCCTAAATGTTTAAAATCGTTAAGTGGCGTTCAATTAAGAAACCTGTAGCACCGTTCACAATGAATGCATAGTAACTGCAAGTATATATTTGACCAGCAGATGTCGCATTAAGCTTTTTTCTACGTCGAACACGAAGATACGTCAGCAGATTTGTTGAGCATAAGAATATATTAGCATCTTACTGCATGTCGTTTCACTGTTAAAATTATACCTCTTTTCAACACTTTAAAACAACTTTTCATAATGTACTGGTGTGAAAATAAGCCGATCAAACATTGTATTTAATCTTGGTAGTTATTTTGTGTTGGGAAAAAGTGTTGATCCATGTACACCCTAATAATTAATAAGCTAATCCATTTCCCCATATTTCTGTATATATGAGACTTCTTCCCCAAAGAAATCGCCAGATCCTTCTGCAGAAGTGCCAAGAGTGAGGGAAGGCTGCTGTGGAGGAGAGAGCAGCTTTTAATGCCGGTTTCCTTTTGAGTGATATCCAGCAAGTAACAGGAACAATGTTATAAATCTCTTTCAAAAACGTGGAAAGCAGGACTCTCACAAAACAAATTCAGCCTTCCAAAACAACTGGCCTTTTTTTTGTTAAATAACAGGGACCTTCACAGAAAATCCTTGGACTTATGACTGTTCTGAGACCTGGAAATATCATATATCATCGGAGCACAAAAAGGGAGGCTTCAAAGAGAAACTTCTTTGTATGACAAACGGAAACGGCCGTTTCCATCCCACCCGCACCCCACCCCACCATAGAAACAGAGCATGACTGTAAAGCAGGGTTTTGTTTTCTACGCATGGAAAGCTCTCATTTTTGTGAATCGGTTTCTCACTTTGATGCATGTCTGAAACAGACGAGACTCAGCGGAGGCAGCGGCATTGCAAAGAGGCCAACAAGAGAGATCTGTATGTATGGCATAAACATGCTGACTTTCATTCCATCTTCAATGCTTTTAATTACATTATCCGTAATTTGCACATCATAACACACTGGAGAACCCAAGCGACAGACAGAAGGAAAGTTCTTCAGGTGGATTCCATTGGGCAAAGGGATACTTTGTGTGTCTTAAGGAAGACATTCTTGTTGCCAAAAAAAAGAAAAAAAAATTGTTCAAGAAGCCCAGGAAAGCTGGCAGGAGCTGTATGCTGTGCTGCGGGGGCTAATCAAGGCAAGGCACCGCGAGAGAAGAGGGGAGGACCAGCTCAGAGTCCGACATCACTTTCTTACTTGTAAAAATTAAAAATGTCAGTAAGTAATGAGCCCTAGGTCCTCCTGAAGGCTGGCAATTGGGGGTGGGGGTGGGGGTGGGGGGCAGTGCTGATGGGAATTTGAAGAACGTAAACTGCACAGAGGATGCAGGGAGCTGTGAGGGGTGGGCTGTTAGTTGGAGCCTCGGTGTCAGTCCCATCAGAACCATCTTGCTCTCTCTCTAAATGGGCTCCGGTTTGAGTTTCTCTGCCAGGAAGTCGCTGACAAACTGCTCCACGACCTCAGCTGTGATCTCCTCGACGTCCCGCACGTACTTAGCGCGAGCTGACATGTCCAATATGGTGAGCAGTGGCGCTGCCTCTGGCAGGTTGGTGTAATCTCGCAGGGAGTCACTCATGTCATCCTGAGGGTAAGGAGGGAGTCAGAGAGTCAGCACAGATGAAAACACACACACACACACACACACACACACACAGTGGAGGAGTGGGAAGTCCATATAATGCCACAGCGGGCCAAACAACAGGCACCGAACAATGGCAGATATTTTTAACACAGCGCTTCCCTGCATCGTTTCCCGTTTCCTGTTTTTTTAAACCTCCATCTTTCCTTTGATGTCTGCCAGAGTGAGAAGAAAAACACAGAAGAAACAGCAGGGATGCACAGGCTATAGGGACACATTCACACTCCCAGTAGGGAGCGCCACTCAGACATCAAACACAGGGAGACCTCACAGTGCATTTGGATGGAGGTGGGTCTATCTTCTGCACTGTCAGAAAAAACGGTTCCAGTTTGTACCCTTGCTTGTCGCTGGGGCTATACCCTGAAAGGTCTGCTGATTGTACCCTATAGCTGTAGGTAAATGTACCTCTTAGTCTAATTTAAGGTAAAGAAATGTGCACTGAGGAACATCCCCGAGGTACAAACTTTAATGTACCCCAATGGTACGAAAATGTTCCTCATAGCCCATTTCTGTACCTTAAAAGGTACATTTACCTACAGCTATAGGGTACAATCAGCAGACCTCTCAGGGTACAGCCCCAGTGACAAGCAAAGGTACAGATTGGCACTCCTTTTTCTGACAGTGTGGGAGTTAATTAGCAAAGGCGGAAGAGACAAGCCAGGCTAAGATCCGCCCCTTCCTGTCTTCCATAGCCTCCCCTCCCCTTTCACAAGGAACAGGGTTAGGGCTGGCTTGACCTTCCACCTCCTAACTTCACTCTTTTAGTTATAATAGCCATCCACCCATCTTCTGTACTTGCTTGTCCTATGCATGGGTAATGGGTACATATCATATATGTAATATAAAATATGTAAAAATGAATATTAAGCTAATAAAAGCAGCAGCAATTTATGGGCAAAGGAGCCCTGGGGGAAAGCGAAGAGCTGCAGGGTTTCTCTGCAGCCCTGAGCAGCGGCACATTGAGGCGACCGGCTTTTGTGTGTGTTTACACAGACCCCGTTTCTGCAGTCAGACACAGACCCCATTGTCTTTGCTGCAGACACCTCGCCTTCCCACATGACAAACTGATCTTATTTCCCCTCAACTAAACCCTTTAATGAATGAATGAGCCATGCAAGAGATGCGGGAGATAGGCCATATGGAAAAGATTACTTGGAGCAGAAGTTATTCCCCAAGTGGCCACAGGGTGACATTGTCACACCGGAATGGAACTGGCATGCATTCTCGGCCATTTCAGTCTAGCAAAAAAGTATGTGCAGAAACTATGTAACCTTATGAGAAAAGCCACAACAATGCACAATCACACCCTTCAGTGATCTCTGGCATTTTAACTGTTTCATGACCGAATAACCCTGGACATTGTAGCACAACATCCAAGTGAGACACTCCATGAGACTGTCTGGAGGCCTGCATCAGGGCCTCGATGTTTCTCCACTATCTGGATTGTCCATCTTAATCAGGGCCCTTGGGTTCATGAAGGGGAAAACGCTCAGTTAATGCGGGCAGACAATTTGTTACAATTAAGGCATAATCTTTGCTGTGGTCGGAAGGAACCCCGAGGTGCAGGAAGCAGCCAGGAGCCGACGTGTTCCCCAGCGTCTCCGTCCTGATCCAGTTCTAGCTCGTAATAACATGCTCTCACTTCATTAGCCTGCCGGAACACTCCGCTAGGCCGGAACGTTCAGCAGGAAAATCCACTGGGAAGATGGAAGAAAATGCAAGGACGTCCAGGCTAGGGTTAGTCACAGCTGGCAGGGGCTTTCCCAGCATCCCCAGGAGCAGGCAGCGCGTTTCAGCTCTGCACACAGGGCTAAAAGTCCTCTCACCATTACCAAAAACTACCCGCACTGGGTGGGGGGGCTCGTCACATGCTGATGTGCATCTGCAGTACAAAGCAGGTGAAGTTGGCCTCACGGCCAGCGGGGGGGTTGCTGGTCTCTCTGACTGCATTGGTGGCGACGAGGAGATAAAAATACTGCCGCTCGGCCTGCAGTTTGCTTATATATGGAGATTTTTGCTCTATACGCTATGAATGTGTTAACTCTGCATTAGATGTTCCGTGAATTACCCTAGGCGTCCTGACTTCACATTGGATAAGGCTGACTGGTAAATTAATACCCGTCCATGTAAAACGTCCTTTTTTTAAGGGTGCATTTAAATTGCTCACAGATTCGTCCTGCACACGACCTTCAGAAACCACTGCAGGCCAGCTGCAGAAACTGGTTGTGCTTCAAGGAAAAAGCATGCTTAGGGTGGCAGGGCAGACAGGAAGGGATCCTAGCTGAGGCGAGCCGCACACTTCCCCGTCAGCAGCATCCCCCCCCCCAGCTCCGAGGGGGCCGGGGACTCCGCAGTGATAAGGCAGAGTGCAGGGCCACACAGCGACAGATTTATCCTTCGCCACAGTAGCATTTTGATGACAGCGGGCGGCCATCAGATAAGCTCCATCACCCCCTGGCCACCCCACAGCTATGCAGGCCTCTGCCAAGTGCCTGTTTGGGGGGGGGTAGCGGTCCACAATGCTCCCACTATTGTGTCACGCGGTGGACACTATTGATACCATCACTAGCATAATAATGCATTGGGGGAGGGGGCATTCAGGTCAGAAGTCAAGAGACCTCTTTGTAGCACAGGTAGCGTTTAAATGACTAGCTGGGGAGTATCTCTTGACTTACTGGGTCTTATCTGGTTTCAGGCAGGTGGGTTAATTATAAACTGGTGCAGTTAGCTAAATGACAGAAGAATTAGACATTGAGACATTTCTCTGTCTTTCCTGATACTAGAAGCCCTCTCTGGCATCCAGATGTACGTTCCTGTGCTTGAAAGTCCAGAAAGGACTGACCGGCAGCCTTCAGCATCGCGCTACAGGCCGGAGGACGGGTCCGATCCACACGCCTCACACGCTACAGGCCAGAGGACGGATCCGATCCACACGCCTCACACGCTACAGGACGGAGGATGGGTCCGATCCACGCGCCTCACACGCTACAGGCTGGAGGACGGTTCCAAGCCGCACACCTCACACGCTACACGCCTCACATGCTACAGGCTGAAGGATGGTTCCAAGCCGCACACCTCACATGCTACAGGCCTGAGCCACACACTTCACATGCAACAGGCAGGAGAACGGGTCCGAACCACATGCCTAACACTCTATACACCTCACACGCTACAGGCCGGAGAACAGGTCCAATCCACACGCCTCACACGCTACAGGCCGGAGGACGGGTCCGATCCACATGCCTCACACGCTACAGGCCGGAGGACGGGTCCAATCCACACGCCTCACACGCTACAGGCCGGAGAATGGGTCTGAGACACACATCCCACCATCTGGAGAAATCCACATACTGATCTTTGTTCCAAAAAAAAAAAAATTTAAATTCAGAAAGTGCAGGGAAAACTCATTCCAGTTTAATGAATAGAATGTATCTGGCCATGCAGAGATTATCTAGAATTTGTACTGGTTCCAGTCATATGGGCCAAAGGCTGGATCCAGTACTGGGCTCACAGAGCGGGGCATGTGTGAATGGGGGAATGTGCTGTCCACACAGCATTGCCACCCTGTCCCCAGTCACACCAGGCTCCAGGGACACAGCTCCGTGGCACCTTCTTATCCCGGTCGACACTGGTAATCACAACAGTGACAGCCTACTTGGGGGTGGAGGGGGGGGGGCACAAGGTAGCTGTGTTTGCTGGTGCAACAGCAGGGGCACACAAGTCTCCCCTCCCAGAGAATACAATAGTGATACTTTCTGTCTTTGCTGACCCAATCTTGTTCTCCCATAGCTTGGGGGTCATAGAGCAGCTCTCAGCGTTCCGTGCGGTATTCAGCTCTGCTCTCAGCGTTCCGTGTGGTATTCAGCTCTGCTCTCAGCATATTCATGCAGTGTAGAGCGCTGTGACCAGATTGGCAGGGACACTGTCTCCATCACCAGAACATGGTAATAAGAGCCTTGGGACAGACACTTCAAAGTGATTTGCTCTTGAAAGAGGTGGTTTTGGGCCAACCTCAGCCCACATCAGAATACTACAGCAGTGCTGCCAGAGACACTGCTGACCCAGCTCCCCCCCCTCACCTCTCCAGCCACGAAGAACAGCAGCGGTGCCTCCTCTTCCTTGGCCTTGTACTTGGCTAGGATCTTCTCTGCTATGGGCTGGATCAGCTGCTTGGCTGCCTCTAGCTCCCCCTCCTCCTCGGCATCTGGGACAGCGAGGACATGAAAGAGGGAGAGAGAACAGGATAAGAGAAAGCGGGGTAGACAAGAACGAGTGGCAGGGGCAGCCGGGACAGAGAAACGCAAGGACATCTCCTCACCCACGAAGAGCACCAGGCAGGGCCCCTCGTTCAGCTGCACGGCGTTGGACTCGCTCAGCTCCAGCACGGGCCGTGGGTGCCAGGGAAAGAGTTGGCATTCGGGGTCGTTTAGCACCTCTACCCGGCCCTGGCGCGTGATCATGTGACCCTCTGTGTCTAGCAGGATGAGGGTGGGGATTCCTGCAGGGAAGGTGGCTGGGTTACCACATCCGGGACACACAGGAAGCTGGGTGCTTAACAGACCGCCCTCAGCTGCGCAGCCAGCTGCACAAACACCGCAGCCGGAATGGTGTGAAAATAGGCCTGGGATCAGATAGTGTCATGGCGGCACGTCGGCCGCAGGGGAACCCCCTTCTGCTGTCCATGCAGATTTACTGATATAGATACACAGTGGACGCCGCTCTCAGCTGCCAGGGCCCTGCTCTCAGCACGCCTCCCCACCCTGTCAGAGCCCCCTTAATAACTGTCTCTGCTACTAGCAGGCCAATTGCGCATGAGCGGCACGCTCTGTGCACTCTGGCCGAAGGACGTGAGCGCATCTGCCTGAGCATGTCTGGGTCTGCCCATCTGCACGAGTGTGTCTGCATCAGCTCTTGTGCCATCAGCAACAGGGCCATGAGGGCCAACTTGTTTGGGACACATTCCGCAGATTCCAGGGCAGAGGAAGCATAAGCAGGCGGGCTGGCATGCAAGGACGGGAACAAAGTGGGACAGCTAACGGGGTTAGCGAGCCGTCCCCCTGGGACCAGCGGCGGCTGCACGGCGCGCGGGAGGTATTACCATGACAGCGGTATTTCAAAGACAGACCCACCTGCCACAGCATGCTGACACAGAGCCCAGTCCACACACAGGCTGGAGGGGGACTAAGGAGGATTCCGGACCCTTGGGTGGGTGGGAATATGCTGGACTGTCAATCGAGACTGATTACGCCCACTCATTGGTTACTGCATGGGCTCGACACTGCATTAAGCATGTGGGTGATTCACGGTGCCCGCTGGGGATTTCTCTTGAAGGTGTAATAAAGGTCATCAAACCTTGGATCCCATAAAGTCTGTTGAGCCGCGATCGCCGGCCTTCATCCGAGTAGGGGATGGCAAGCCAGGGCATCTCACTGAAGTACTGCTTGAAGGACTCCTCTGACCTGCACGGGTTCAAACAGGACGGGGGGAAAAACCGTGAGCCTCTTCTTGACTTGGCCACGTGCCCTGTGGAAGCCACCGGCGGTTGGCATGGTTCACCTGTCGGCGCTGACGAAGACTATCTCGAACTTCTTCCCGGACTCTTTCACAGTGCGGTACGACTCAACGAGCACCCTTGTGAGGCTGCGACAGGGGGGGCACTGCCGGGGGGCACGGGGACAGGAAAAACACCGATTACCTCAAACCTGCAGCAGCTACAGGCCCTCTCGGTGGGATGCCCGTAACTAACAGGACGCACATGGATTCCGTCTCCTGTGCGATTCAGGGGCGCCGTCGCATCACTGCGTCTATTCCCAGTTCTCAGTGAGCACTGGCCAGCTCGGTTAGAGGACGGACAGTAAAAAGCTTTCGTCCCCTTCCAGATCATTCCAGGAGGAGAACATAAACAGCCTCATAAACAGAGAGGAAGGCCTGCTAGCGTGCGGTGCCCCCCAGGCCACTCCCAGCCAATTTTTTCCTTTTTGAAATTAAAATTTTATTAAAAGCCCCTTTTCTGTAAAGCATCCAAAATGACTTCACAGGGCTGCTTTCGGCTGGGATTTAATGCTCACTCTCCCTTAAGATGACTGTTATTTATGAATTCGCTTGGAAGACAAGGACTCTGCATCAAAGTATCTTACATAAGACGCTTGGATACTGCCCATGTTCCTGGCCTGTGTGATACTCTTACTTTCTGGCTGTCTGTACTCCTACGCTAAAAGCCTAACGCAGCAGTACTGGACAGACTCGTACACTTATTTCTTCAGTGGTCATACAGTTCAAACCAAATTAGCGTGCCAAACCAACCTAGTTCGATCTGCAACCAATGGTCACGGTGGTTAATGAGTATACCCTCTGCTGGCCACAGAAAGCCTGCCCCCACCCCCCCCACACACACACACACACACACATCATGCAGCACAGCGTGACAGCTCAAGGTCACCTGAGGTCCTTGGGGGAAGGCGGGGGGTCTCGTAAGCAGACACCACCGCCAGGTGCCTGGAATTTCACGCCTGACACGCTCAGCAGGGGCGTTTTTGCAGTTTATAGAGTGCAGCAGGAATAAAACTCAAATATATTATGGCCCCTGCCTTGAATCTTCACCCCTCTGGGGGGATGGGGGGTTAGCGACATCTTTAATGTGCCACTGCCTGGTGTAACGCCGGTGCGGCCCGACAGGACCAGAGAGGAGAAAGCAGGCCTCGCTAGGCGGCTGGAAATGCCAGCCCGCTCCCCCCGGGGGGGTCCAGCCAGCCACAGCCGTAGCTGTCATTCGGCAGACGGGTGGATGGGGCCAGGGCCACCAAACTGGATCATTCCTGCCCAGGACTTCCTGCCCTTCCCTCATGCCACAGTGATGAGTTACCAGGACTTCTTCTTTTCCTTTGGACCTCCCCGCCCTTCCATGCCAGTGCCCTGCTGGATTTGGGGGGAGGGGGCTGCATTACCAGGGGGAGAGGACACTCCTCCCACCAAAGACACTCACCCAGTGGGCCGAGAAGTAGACACCCACATAGGATCCCTCCAGGGAGCTACTGTCCACCGTCTGCCCATTCCCTCGGAGAAGCGTCCCAGCCACCACCTCTGCAAAGGGCTTGGGCCCCCAGGGAAACTCCAGGCCTGCAGTTGAGGGGGAGGAACATGAGCTACAGGCCTCATCACACTCCTGCGAGCAGGCCCATGTGAAGCTTTGCTGCAAGCTCTACAGGAGCACTGATCCAGGGTCAGTTCTAAGGGTCACTGTGAGTTAGTGTGACACGAGGCTGCGTCCTGGGACCTGCCTGACAGGAGACCTCGCCCTGTGCGCCTCCAGGGTCCGCATGTGTAGTTTGTCCATTTAATTGCCGTGACACAGGGGCCTTCGTAACCAATGACATCCAATGGGGTTCATGTGCACCAGACGTGGACCTTGCGCCTCTAATACTGATTAAACAAGCACCACGTTTGCGTCTCAGAGGGGGGATAAAAGAAAAAACAATGACAACGCCCCCCCCCCCCAACACTCTTCGGTCCCCAGAGGCTAAGGAATGGAACTTATGAGGGTCGAATACGTAGATTAATAAGAATCTCAGACGAATGTTAATAAAAGTGCCCTGCTTCCCTGCCCGGCGCTCGCACTGTTTTTGTCATTCCCCTTCAGCCCGCAGGCTGCTTGCAAAGCCTCGCCTCCTGACTTCCAGATTTCGGGACACACAAAAAAAAATGCCCAGAATTCATCCTCTGCCTCAGGATCTGACTGCACCTCCACCCACGGACTCTGCTATCGATCACTTTTCCAGACGCACGACATACTGGAAAAAGGTGGGGGGGGGGGTGCTCATACATCATCTTTGAAAAAAATAAGTGTGCAGCCACAGGAGCATCATGTGATTGGTCTCATGTTACTGGAAACATGCGGAAGTTAAGCAGACTGAGGACATCTTATATCCAGGCTAAATCCACCAAACTTCAGTCATAATGTTTTTCATCTGTTCTTTCCTTGTCGGAGTAACGCAAGTGCTAACATGAGCCAAGATCCCTCATGTCAGATACGTCCGGCTGTACACAGAGGCAATGTCAGCCTCTGGGTCACGCCCCAATATAATTAACCAATCAGCGCTCGTCTCAGATGCGTAAGGATCAGAACTGCCCATCCAGAGTTCACGTGGGGTTCCATCCACAGGGGTTAATGACGGAGGACTAGATTAGGCCTGACCTGTTCACCAGGGGCTAACCCGTAGGTTCAGAGTGGATGGAAACTGTGAGAAGTGTGTTTGGGCATGAGAGCTCACCCTACCCACCTTTGGGATCATCTCGCACAACCAGAAGGCCATTTCTGCAGATCACCTTCCCCGTGTCGGCGTCCACGAACACCAACGAGGGAATGCTGGTTACTTTGTACTTATTCCACAGCTTCATCTGTCGGTGGGAGAGGGAGAGAGAGAGAGAGATTTGTAATTGGCAGCAATCCCACTTTTACCCCTGGAGTTAAGAGGACTTCTTCACAGTGATAATTTACACAAGTCTCTGCATCCTGTCAAATCAGGGCGGATCCCGTGCCTGTGCCCCGCCCCCATTCCTGCCCTGACACCTTTTAACATCAATCAGGCACGGACGCAAATATTTCTTATCCACATTCCCACATGGATGGGGTTTGATGACGAATGCAGAAGAAGCCCGAAAGAGCCCTGAAGGCGGCGTGAAGCACAATTATCTGCTTCAGAAAGACTCTCTCAAAGGGACTGAGCAACATGTCTGTCTGAATGAAAGAGTCCCGCAGCAGGCTGGCTGCAGGCTAAAGTCACACGCTTCCAGGCAGCATCCGGAAAACCCGAAGCGGCCGGTTCCTTCCTGATCAGACCTCCTCCCGAGTGTGAATGGAGATTCGCACAGGGGTCCACCTCGGCAATCTTCCAGTCAGTCTGAGGCAAAGGATGGCTGGTAAATCAGCGGCTAATGTGTGAATAGGGCTGTTCGTATGTACACGTTTCCATGGAAAATTCCGGAACCAGACTCTGCACGTGTCCTGGAGTGACCCACATCAGCACTGAGGGTGCAACTGCAAACTGTATTTACTTTCAGCAAAATAAAACAGGAACAGCTGCTCCGGCCCCGTTTGCTTCATAAGATCAAAAAGAAAAAGGGTTTCATTTCTAATCACTTAAAGAACAGAGCGGAACGCCTGCGGGATCCTCAGGAAATCCACTTATAATAATAATTTAAAATGTTTTGACTCATCTGAAGAGCCCCTTTAATTCCTGACCGTTTAGAGACTGTAAGCACATGGAGTGCCCTTCTGTACGGCGATCAAGGCACCAGGAAGCACAGACAGGGGGGCATCGGGGGGCTCCTGAGGGCAGCAGGCCAGCTGGGAGGTAACAGCGATGCTGCCTTGTTGAGGTGTATGAGTGGGT